>CM052900.1:62360198-62580898 GCA_028534135.1 Potos flavus | reverse complement strand
CTCAAACGGAGAGTCTTCTAAGGACGTTCATGTTCATTTGGCAGCTACATTCTTGTAGCATACCATGAATAAAATAAACAAAATTACATAAAATATTCCATCTGAGGCATTTCAGTAATTGAGTACTGGTTTTATTACCTACTAGTTGTATGACTGGCTAAAGTCATTTAGACTTTCTAAGCTTTAATGACTTCATCTGATCAATGGGAACAGTAAAAGCCATCTTAGAGGCTTTGTGAGGATTAAATAATTTACATACATAAAGTAAAAGACTTACATCTGTTTATAAAATACTAGTTTCCTTTTCTATATAAGACTATCTATGCGGGGTGCCTGTGTGGCTCAGTCGGTTAAGCGCCTGCCTTCTGCTCACGTCAAGATCTCAGGGTCCTGGGATCAAGCCCCACATTAGGCTCCCCGCCCAGCAGCTGCTCTGCCTGCTTCTCCCCCTGCTTGTGTTCCCTCTGTAGCTATATCTCTCTCTGTCAAATAAATAAAATCTTAAAAAAAAAAAACACAACTATCTATGCATATTTAACCACAGCATCAAATCGACATTTGCTGTACCCAAATAGTAACTTTTGACAACATTAGAGTGATTAAAGAGATTATGCTGTCTCATTCCTAGGCAGCCCAGGGGTTCTGTGGTGCTACTGTGTAAACAGATGTTAGAAACCAATACAGAGGATTGGATGACTCAGTTGGTTAAATGTCTGCTTTGGCTCAGGTCAAGAACTCAGGGTCCTGGGATGGAGTCCTGCATCCGGCTGCTTGCTCAGTGGGGAGCCTGCTTCACCCTCTGCCTGTGCTTCCCCTGCTTGTGCTCTCTCTCTCTGACAAATAAATAAAAATCTAAAAAAGAAAGAAAGAAAGAAAGAAAGGAAGAAAGAAAGAAAGAAAGAAAGAAAGAAAGAAACCAATACAGTACAGAGCAGATGTTGTGAGCCTTTGTTATTATTGAGGACAGAGAGTTGACCCCCACAGATCAAAAAGCACTGTAATACTTTTCTATTGTGAATAATAAATTTCCAGGAGTTAGTGGCTTATAACACCAATTTATTATCTCCTAGTTCCTTTGGGTCAGGAGTCCAGGCCTGGCTTGATTGGGTCCTCTATTCAGGGGCTCCCTAGCCTGCAGTTAAGGTATTGGCTGCATGGCAGTTCATATCTGGAACTCATGGTGCCCTTGAAAGGTCATCCAGGTGTTGGCAGAATTCCTTGGGGTCGTACCGACACCCAGTGCAGAGGCAGCCCCCTCCCATAGGAGTTCATAGCATGGCCATTTGCTTCCTCTTTTGAGGTCAGTAGGAGGCCATCTCTCTGAGGTCTCACCTTCTTTTAGAGGCTCCTGATTATGTCAGGTGCACCCAGGATGGTACCACTTGTGATGGAGTCTGTCAACCACTTAGTAACTAAATCATGATGCTGATTTCCCTTGATAGTCACAGGTTCTGCACACACTCAAGGGAAGGGGATTCTAAAGGACATGTACGACAAGGAGTACACATCTAGGCCTTCTGCCTACTACAGTCATGTGGCCCCAAGTCCAGTGTAACATCTTCGGAAGAAGGCAACCTTCAAACTGGTACCTGGCCCAGATTTTCAGACCAGACTCATGTTGATTGCCGAGAAGCTACATTCAATCTAGAAAGGCAATGGCATTTTCAGTAGCAGTTAATTGGTGGCTATCGAAGCTGGGAACACCAGACTAATTAATTTCATATGCAGCCATCAAAAGCAAAATATCCACTTGGAGCAAAGTTTGAGGACCTGAGTTAAAGGTGGAAAAATCAGTATGCCAAGTATACTCTTAAGCACTAGCTATGAATGATTCTATTTTAAGCTTGTCAATGATTCTATTTTAAGCTCTGAGACTTTGGTTTTATGTAAGATGAAGAAATTGCATCTCAGAGAGCATAAATGACTCACCCAAGACCACACAGTTAGTCTCTGTGAGAGCTGGGGCTAAACACGTGTCTGCCTTCCTTGGCCCAGGTTTTTCAAATACAGCTCTCTCCTTTTCTTGTTAAAAGTAGATCAGTCATAGATAGAAATTTTTTTTTCATGCATACCTTGTAGTATGTGGTTATTGATTATTGATTATTCCTTGAGGTATATGAGGTACATACAAGAGTCAGAAGATAGTCAGACTGAAACTCAGTATCTTGAGTGGACACGGGCCTAATTTTTTTTGATTATTACAAATAATTAGGAAAGAACACTTGGGTGGCTCGGTCAGTTAAGAATCCGTGTCTGGCTCAGGTCATGATCCCAGGGCCCTGAGATGGAGCCCTGAGTGGGGCTCCCTGCTCAGTGGGGAGTCTGCTTCTCCCTCTCCTTCAGCCCCTCCCCCAGCTCATCAAATAAATAGATAAAATCTTTAAAGATTTGTTTGTTTTTTTGTTTGTTTGTTTATTTATTTATCAAAGTTAGAGAGGGCACAATCAGGGGGAGCGGCAGGCAGAGGGAGAAGCAGACTCCCCACTGAGAAAGGAGCCCAATGTGGAACTTGATCCCAGGACCCTGGGATCATGACCTGAGCCAAAGTCAGATGCTTAACCAACTGAGCCACTCAGGCATACCAATGAATAAAATCCTTAAGAAAAAATTAGGAAAAAGATTTGGTTATAAAGGATGAGATTAGATTGCCTAAATTCAGAATTAAGATTTATAAAAGGTCTAAATTAGCTGAAGGTGTCATTGATTAAATACTTCTTTGGTCTTTTTAAACTTCTAACCAGAGTTTGCCACAGTTACTCCTGTAATTGGTGCTTACACAGGACCATTATTTCCCGTTTGATTAAAACTGGCTCTTTTGTATGTCCTCAAGTCTTACTTTGCTTCTATAGTATTCTTCAGTGGAAAATGACTTACCCCAAAAAATTGTTTACACATTAAGGTATGAAATGTGATATGAAAGTTAGTAAAGGAATAACTGACTGTAAAAAGTTCGTAGGATTTTGATGGAAAATTATTCCTATGAAGTAAGAGATCCCTGATAGATACGCCATCACAGGAAGTAAAAAACATCCACCCGGTGACACAGGCAAGTGAAACAGTATATCACACTTTTTTTGGGTGTAGTTGTGTGATCAGAGTGGGTAGAGAGATGGAGGCCCTCTTCTTTAAAAGATTGATCCAGAAACACTCAAGCCAATAAGTTAACAAAAAAGCTTGTCCTAGGCTAATGACATGCCCAGACTTGTAAGCAAAACTACTTTTGGGATTGTGGGTTCCATATGCTGAATCCTAACCTCCAGTACTTTGGAATGTGACTATATTTGAAGATAGTCTTTCAAAGGTCATTAAGGTAAAATGAGGCCATTAAGGTAAAATGAGTCACATAGGTCTCAATCCTACATGACTGGTGTCTTTATAAGAAGAGGGAACATGCACAGAGGGAAAACTGTATGAAGACACAGGGAGAAGGCAGGCAACTTCTAGCCAAGGAGAGGCCTTGGAAGAAACCAACTCTGCATTCACCTTGATCTTGGACTTCCAGCCTCCAGAACTGTGAGAAAACGAATTTCTGTTGTTTAAGCCCCTCAATTTATCGTACTTTGTTCTGTCAACTCTAAATTAATACTGGGGGTGATTGCACAACCACAGTGGATTCTCACAGAAAAACACAGTCTTACTAATTTTCATATCTCAGTTTATAAAATCCATAACAAATGAGGCAACAACCTACCACAAATGAAACATTATTGAATGTCAAGAAGTTAAAAACTTATGATGGCAACCCGAGGAGCATAATATAAATATATTTAATGGTCAAAGATGTAAATGAAGGCATTGTCATCTTGAGAAAAGATCAAAGGTCAAATACTTTGAAAAATGAATAGAAAGGACAAATGAATTTACAGAAATTAAAAATATCTTTAAAATTAAAAAGCAAATAGGTCCATTAAATAGAAAATTAGAAACAGATTTAATAATTAACAACCTTAAAGATAGAGATGAAGAAATTGCACAGCATTCAATAAAGGGGTGACATATAAAAATTATAAGATGTCAAGAGACACAGAAGATAGGATGAGAAAATCATATGTTAAAGAAATGTTAGAGAATAGAATAGAAGGAAAAGTAATAAAAGTCAGAAATGATGGAATAATACTATTACTTTTCTGAGAGAAAATTGCAGTTAGACAAAAATTTTAATGAGCTTAAACTAAAATAAATTATTCAGGAATTTTGGCTTCCTTATTGACTTCATGAAAATTAAGATGTTTCACGATACCTGAATTTCTCTTTCTCTTTTTCACTAACCGTTTTTTTGTTTTTTTGCTTTTTTTTTTTTTTAATAGTCAACTCTGCATAGCTGTCACTAAAGGTAATGGTTACCTCTACCTGGTGTCAGGGGGAGGAGTAAAGAAACCTACTAAACAAGGAGCTCTGTTCCCTTAAATAATCTATTTAGTTTCTTAGATATTGTTTCCTCACCTGTAAAAGAAGAAGTTGAAGGTATTATGGATGACAAAAGCAAGCTTTGGCATTAGACAGCTCTAAGTATAAAGCCTGGCTCATCCTTGACCTGCTGTGGGGGCTTCTTTGTTTAATAAACATGTGTTGAAGGAGTTACTTCATCTCAATTACCCGGTCTGAAATGTTGCGGGGTTCAGGGCGGGGCGAGGGGGGCACACCTGGCTCAGATGGTTGTGGGGAGAGTCACTGATACTCTATTGGTTAGTTCTGCGCTTAGCACAGAGTATGGGGGCAAAGATAGCTGGGGCTCTTCATATCTCTCTGCTGTCTGTAGTTCTCATATTCTCAGAATCTATGATTTTTCAATAACTGTAAAAAATTTGTAGGGAATATGGGAACTAAGTATTTTATCTTGCAGTTCTGCGCATCTTTATTTGGCAAATATATTGGCGTAAGCTAGCTCATTATGTTCAACCTGAAGTAGAAGGTTTTGTTTGTTTTTTTTGGAATCTTTATTACAGTAGATGTGAATGCTGACCCCCTGTGGCTGAGAGTGATGACTGCAGGCTGGAACTGTTTCCTAGGACTCCAGCTATAAAAGTTCACAGCAGACAGGGCAATCTCCCGACAGCCAGGGAGTGGGAGCAGAAGCTGTGTACTGGATAAAATCCGTATGTTGACTGCATTCGAACATCTAATTCCAGAGAGTTAGTGGTGTTTCTCAGTAGAAATGACCTCAGCCCAACTATATTTTAAACAGTCTATGAATAATGTAAGAACAGTGCTGCTACATGTTAGTATTTCAATGTTAGCTCTCTCCCACCTTTTCTTGCCAAAGCTATAGGGACAATGATTTGATAGATGAACTTTAATGTCATTATTATTCTAGTTAAAATAGCCCTACGAAAATGCAGTATGCCTGCTTAGTAATTATATTTTTTCTAAGTTAAAAGCAATCCAAGCATTTGACCTAAAAATATTTAAAAATATCTCATAACATGGGGCACCTGGCTCAGTTGGTTAAATGTCTGCCTTCGGCTCAGGTCATGATCTCAGGGTCCTGGGATCAAGCCCTATGTCAGTCTCCTTGCTCAGCAGGGAGCCTGCTTCTCCCTTTCTTTCCTGCTTATGCTCTCTCTCAGTATCTCTGTCTATATCACTCTCTCTCAAGTAAATAAAAGTCTTTAAAAAAAAACCCTCAAAATAAAGTAATGGTATAAATACTCCCTTTAGATTATTAGAACATACAGCAGTTATTAAAATGAAAGGGAGACATCATTTACTTCAGAGTTCAGTTGTGCAATAGAGAAGGCGTCCTTATTGCTTTGTTAGTATGGTTGACGTCTGGCACTGAAGGGTCACATGGGACAGTGGCGCTTACCAGACTGCTGCAGGTCAGGTCCTCCAGAGCAAGGCATTGAGACTGAATGTAGGGTGCATTCCTAGATGTTCTAGGAGGAAAAGAGAGGAAGCAGGGCTAGGCAGAGGGAGGAGACAAACAGCAGATGCAGGACCAAGAAAACTTAATTAGCCTGATGGGGAGCTCTCCAAAGAGTGTGGCCTCGCCAGTACTCCGTGTTGGGCTGAATGGCCAGTTAGCGCCTACCTGGTTCAACCTCAGGCACAGACCAGTTCAGGTCAACAGTGCAGGATCTACAGCAAATCCTTCCTTTAAAGGGAAATCAGGGAGCAGGTATCATGTTTACCACATGCCACTGTCTAAAGTGAGGGAACAAAGAACCTCAATTCCTTCCCACTTCTAATAGACAATCTTGCTGATCTTTATATGCAACTTCATTGCAGTTCTGTTCATTTATGCTTTAAACCCTTTTTTAAAAAAAATATTTTATTTATTTGTCAGAGAGACAGAGAGAGAGAGCACAAGCAAGGGAAGTGGCAGGAAGAGGGAGAAGCAGGCTCCCCTCTGAGCAGGGAGCCCTAAGTGAGGCAGGACACAATCCTAGGACCCTGGGATCATGACCTGAGCCAAAGGCAGATGTTTAACCAACAGAGCCACCAGGTGTCCCTATGCTCTAAACTCTTTCTGCTCTCTATGCCTTTGTCTCCAAACCCACTAAAAGCCAAGGTATCCTTTCCTACAGTTTCCTCGCCTGCTATGGCCTTGGCTAAACTTGCCCTTCTTCCCAGAAGCAGTGCTACTCTGTTTTACCAGATTGTGCATATAATTTTAATATATGTATGTTCTGTCTTAACAAAATTATAAGCCAGAAATTGCAAAAAAAAAAAAAAAGATGTCCTCTTGCACCACAAGGCTGTTCATTTATTAATGGCTGCCTGGAGGAGCGTGGTGTTGAGAAGGATTCTGATCTCAATCCAGGCTCATCCCCGATGACCATGGACACATCAGGGAGAAAGGTTTCAATGTCTGTTGTCCAATCCTGTTCTCAACTTTCCATTAGCAGTTAACATGATGATATGTAAAAAACAACATGTCATATTACTTGCTGAATGTAGAAATGAATTGCTGGAAGCTTCTCAGGGGATCTTTAGTTGTGGCATATATGCCTGCATGGAGAAGTTCCTGTGAGACATTCACAGAAGCGAAGCTGCTAGATCATGGGGTATGTGAGTTCGCGTTATTAAATATTATTATATTACTCTCTAGCTTTACATGGAGGATTCTCTATTTCCCTCCAGCCCCAGCCCCTTCCATTATCCTGTTGTAACTCATACAAGAAATCAAACGGAATTAGAACATAGCTTTAGCTCCGCATCCTGTCATACTTTCAGTTACTCTGTGTGGCTCTTTCTCTGTCCCTACAGGAGAAGTCCAATAGACCTCATAACTTTTGTTGTACCCTTTAGATAATAAAAATCCCATTTCAAGTCATAAAAGACAGTTTTAATTAGGTAATTCAATGTGCAGCCCATGTAAGAATCAAATTGTAATTTTGTTTTCAAATGGAATCTGTTCCCTCTCTGTAGTTTGGTTCTGTTGTAATCTGGAAGTCTGCATTTAAAGAAGGAGTGATCAATCAGTGTCTTTTCTCATTCTCCATATTGTGATCTTATCACTGCTCTCTCATCTAGCCTACCGAGATTTCTGGCCTCTCCAGAGGGGAGAGCAATGTACGGGAGTTGGGCTTGACTGTTTCTGTCATCGCCATTTAGTAGTTGAACCCTCTGTACTTGAGAGAACTGCTTTTAAAATACTTTTAAAGGGGTGTCTGGGTTGCTCAGTGGGTTAAGTGCCTGTCTTCAGCTCAGGTCATGATCTCAACAGTCCTGGGATTAAGCCCCACAGCATCGACCCTGCTCAGAAGGGAGTCTGCTTCTCCCTTTCCCATTGCCCCTCCCCACCCTTGCTCGTGCATTTTCTCTCTCTCTCTCTCAAATAAATAAATAAATAAAATCTTAAAAAAAATAAAAAAGGGGATGCCTGGGTGGTTCAGTTGGTTAAATGTCGGCCTTCAGCTCAGGTCATGATCCCAGGGTTCTGGGATTGAGTCCTGAGCTGGGCTCCTTGCTCAGCGGGGAGCCTCCTTCTCCCTCTGACTGCTGCTCCCCCTGCTTGAACTCCCTTTCTCTCTCTCTCTCTGACTAATATGTAAATATTAAAAAAATACTCTTAAAAATTGAGATATAGGTCACATATCATAAAACTCGCCTTTTTGTTTTTCAGAGAGAGAGAGAGCATGAGGGTGAGGGGAGGGCAGAGGGGGAGGGAGAGAGTCTGAAGCAGACTTCCTGACCACCATGGAGCCCTACCTGGGGCTCGATCTTATGACCCTAAGATCATGAACTCAGCCAAAATCAAGAGTCAGATATTCAACCGACAGAGCCACTCAGGCTCCCTAAAATTCACATTTTAATGTGTAAAATTTAGTAGGCTTTTGCGTCTTCACAAATGTGTGCAACCATCACCACTATCTAATCCCAGAACATTTTTACCACCCTTAAAAGTAACTATATACCCATTAGCAACCATTCCCCTCTCCCTCTCACTGCAGTCCCTGGGGATCTATGATCTACCTCTTGTTTCTATGGATTTGCCTATTCTGAACATTTCATGGAATCATCTCATAAGTGGCCTTTTTGTGACTGGCTTTTTTCTCTTAGCACAAAGTTTTTAAGGTTCATCCATGTTGTAGTATGTATCAATATTCCATCCCTTTTTATGGCTGAATAATATTCCATCGTGTGGATATGCCACATTTATCGATTCATCAGTCGTTGAACATTTAGGTTGCTTCTATTTTTGGTTATAATAAATAATGCTGCTAGGAACATTCATATACAAGCTTTTTAAATGAACGTATATTTTTAATTCTCTAGGGTATATGACAAGAGTAGAATTGCTGGACAGTATGAAAGCTCTATATGTTGATATTAATATATTAATATTTTGAGGAACTGTCAAGGTGTTTCCAGTTTCTGCACCATTTTTGCATTTCTACCAGCCATATACGAGGGTTCCAATATCTTCATATTTTCACAATAATTGTTGTATTCTGGCTCCTGGATTTTTTTTTTTTTTTTATTATATCTATTCTAGTGGATATGAAGAGGTATCCCATTGTGCTTTTAATTTACATTTCCCTAGTGACTAATGATGTTGAGCAGAATTTCATGTGATTATTGACCTTTTGTATATCTTATTTGCGATGCTTAGTTCAGATTTTGGTTATTTGTCTTTCTATCATTGAGTTGTGTGTATTCTTTGTGTAGTCTTGATCCTTATCAGTATATGATTGTAAATATTTTCTCCAGTTTTGTGGGTTGTTTCTTTACTTTCTTGATAGTGTCCTTTGACATGCAAAAGTTTTAAATTTTGCTGAAGTCTTATTAATCTAGTTTTTAGTTGCTTATGCTTTATGTGTCATATTTAAGAAACTGTTGCTTAAACGTGAAGGTCATGAAGATTCACTTCTATGTTTTTTCCTAAGGATTTTTATAGTTTAAGCTCTAATACTTAGAATATTTATATCTTTGATGTATTTTGACTTAATTTCATTATATGGTGTGAAATAGGGTCAAAATTCATTTCTTTGCATGTGGATATCCAGTCATCCTGGCACCATTTACTGAAAAGACTTATTTTCCCATTGAATGGTCTTGACATCCTTGTTGAAAATTAATTGATAGAAATGTATGGGTTTAGTTCTGGACTCTTAATTTCATTCCCTTGATCTGCATATTTATCCTTATGCTAGTATTATACTTTATTGTGTAGTTAGTTTTGAAATTAGGAAGTCCGAGTCTTCCAATTTTCCTTTTTCTTTTTCAAGATTGTTTTAAGTATTCTGGGTCTCTTGAAATTCCATATGAATTTTAATATCATCTTTTCCATTTCTCTGTAAAAAAAGGCAGTTAACTTTTTTTAGAGGTTGCAATGAATCTCTAGCTCATTTTGGGGAGTATTGCCATCTTAGCAATATCAAGTCTTCCAGTCAATGAACAGGGGATGTCTTCCCATTCATTTAGGTCTTTCATTTCTTTCATCAATGCTCTGTAGTTTTCAATGTACAAGTCTTGCAATTCTTTTATTACATTTATTCTTACATATTTTATTCTTTTTGATGCTATTGTAAATGGAATTGCTTTCTTAATTTCATTTTCAGATATCCATTGCTAGTGTACAATAATACAACTGATTTTTGTATATTGACATACTTTGCAACCTTGCTGCACTTACTAATACCTGTCATTGTGTGTTTATGTGTATATGAGTCTATATGTGGATTCTTAAGGATATTCCATATAGAATATCATGTCATCTACAAATAGAGATAATTTAATTCTTCCTTTGCAATCTTGATGTCTTTTTTTTTTTTATTTTATTTATTTGAGAGAGAGTGAGCACATGAGCAGAGGAAAAGGGAGAAGCAGACTTTCCTGCTGTACAGGGAGCACAACTCAGAGCTGGATCCTAGAATCCTGGGATCATGACCTGAGTTGAAGGAAAATGCTTAACAGACTGAGCCACCCAGGCGTTCCAGTCTTGATGTCTTTTATTTATTTTTCTTGCCCAATTACTGTGTCTGGAACCTCCACTACAATATTGAGTAGAATTGACAAGAGTGGACATTCTTGTCTTGTTCCTGGTCTTAGGAGGAAAGAAATTTCTTTCACAGTTAAATATGATGTTAGTTGTAGGTTTTTTTTTTTTTTTTTATTTGACAGAGAGAGAGAGAGATCACAAGTAGGCAGAGAGGCAGACAGAGGCAGAAGGGGAAGCAGGCTCTCTGCTGAGCAGAAAGCCTGATGCGGGGCTCGATCCCAGGACCCTGAGACCATGACCTGAGCTGAAGGCAGAGGCTTTAACCCACTGAGCCACCCAGGTGCCCCATAGTTGTGGGCTTTTTATGAATGCTCTTTATTATGTTGAGGAAATGCCCTTCTATTCCTAATTTTCTGATTGTTTTATTGTGAAAATGTTTTGGATTTTTGTCAAATGCTTCTTCTGCATCTGCTAAAATGATTGTGTGTGTTTTTTTTTTATTAATGTGGTATATTACATCGATTGATTTTCATAGGTTGAATCAATCTTAATTTTCTGGGATAAATTTTACTTGGTTACAGTGTACAATCTTTTTATATGCTGCTGGTTTTCATCTGCTAGTATTTTGTTGAGAATTTTTCTATCTATATTCATAAAGGATATTGGTCCATATATTTCTTCTGATGCCTTTGGTTTTGGTAATAATAGCCTTATAGGATGAGTTATGAAGTGTTCCCTGACTAAAATATATAGTTTTATTTATATATGATAGAGTCTCACTATAAAGATAATATTGTATTAGAGTTCTCCAGAGAAACAAAAACAATAGGATACATAGATAGATAGACAGAATACATACAAATTATATAATATTTTATATTATATAGACTATAGTTTATAGATATAGTCTGTATATAGACTCTCTCACTCTCTCCACCTCTCTCTCTCTCTATATATATATATATGATCTCTATATTTCTATCTTTTTTTTTATCTATATAAAGATTTATTATAGGAAATGATTATGGAGGGAGAAGTCCCATGATTGGCCATCTGCAAGCCAGAGAACCAAGAAAGGTGGCAGTATAATTCAGTCCTAATCTAAAGGCCTAAGAATTGTTGTGTGTGTGTTGGGATGGGGGTTGATATAACTCCTGGTCCAAGTCTGAAGCCCCATGAACCAGTGATAAGGAAAATCTTTCTTCTGAGATGGCCGGCCAATCCAACAGGGGAATCCCAGTCCTGGCCCTAGGGCCATTCCGGGTTTTCCTCTTAGCCCCCCGCCAGCCGCAGCCGCAAGAGCTGCACAGATATGGAAGTAAAAGTGTATAAACCCCCTTTGATTGTGGTTGGGGCTCAGACCTTGGGAAAGTACTCTCCTCTGAGCCCGCTGGTATAAAATAAACCTCCAATCCTCCAAGGTCTCTGAGTGTCGCTTGGTTTTTTTGGCCAAGACCCAGTCCGCCTACCGTAACATCAGGAGCACCAGTGTCTGAGGGCAAGAGAAGATCGATGTCCCAGCTCAAATTCCCCCTTCCTCCACCTTTTTGTGCTGTCCAGGCTCTTAACAAATTTGATGGGGTCCACCCATATTAGCAAGGGGGATCTTTACTCAGTCTATTAATTTGATTGCTAGTCCTGTCCAGAAACATCCACACAGATACAACCAGAAATAATGTTTTATTAGCTTTCTGGGCATCACTTACCCCAGTTAAGTTGATCCATAACATTAACTATCACAAAAACATTCAGGTTTAATCATTTTTTAAAATGCAGGAACAGTACAAACCAGAAAATAAAAATAATCCGTAACTACTCTTCAGTATGTGAGTATATTTTCTTTTAGTACCTTTTCTAGCTATTACATATATGCATATATTTAATATAGATTACAAATTATTTTAATCATACTTTTTACATATTTTTTTCTTCTTTATTCATTCAGTTCTGTCTTATGAGTGGGTTCATGCATAACCAGCACCAGGAACTAGAGGGTTCCTCTTCAAAAACATCACATTAATGTTATTGCTCAATATTCCATTCTGTAATTCCTTTAATCACAACAGACTTTTCTCTTTTTGATATTTAGATTATTTTAATGTTGCTTTTTGCTTTTATAAGTAGTGCTCTCTGAGTCATCTTGGCCTTTGATGCATCTTGGGTTTGCTAAAATATTTCTAGAAGTAGAACATAAGATCAAAAACCAGGAACATTTTTAAGGTTCTTCATTTGCTTGGTGGGCCAAAAAGGTTTACCGATTTATACTTCTCACATTAAATGAATTTTTGTTTACAGCACCGCTAATACTACTATTTTATAAATATTTTTTATTTTTCCATCCTGCTGGAAACAATTCCATTATATGGGATCTTGTTTAACACTTGGCTTAGAAAATAAAATATAAAAAGCCGTTGTTTACTAGCACACTCTTTCTGTAGTACCCAAGTACATACAGTGCTTGTTCAAGTTTATTTTTTAAATCAAAAAATAAGATGGGTTAGTGACACCAAAGGATATATTTCATACTGAAGCCAATTTACTCTTTATAATGTTTTTTAGTTTAATTTAATGTGCTTAGTTAAGTTTTACCTAGCAGAGAACTGGGTTGCAATGGTAACTCATCTATAAAATGATAAAGGTTTGTGGGGTGTAATGCTGACAACACTATAAATTTGACTTAAAAATATACTTTTGTGGTTGGCTTGATTAAATGAATGCATCAACTTGAACGAAGTATTTTTGATTGTTACAAAAATCAGTTATTCATGTAAAGCTCCCAGTGTAGACTATCTCTGTATTAAAGGCACACAACAATTTCTTCTAGCATCGCCATTCCACCTTCTCCCCAAAACCAAGCTGCTTCTTTTTTTTTTTTTAAGATTTTATGTATTTATCTGACACAAAGAGATAGAGAGGGAGACAGAGAGCACAAGCAGGGGGAGGAGGAGGAGAAGGAGAAGGAGAAGCAGACTCTCCATTGAGCAGGGAGCCTGGTGGGGGACTCTATCCCAGGACCCTAGGATCATGACCTGAGCCGAAGGCAGACACGTAACTGACTGAGCCACCCAGGCACCCATCCCAAAACCAAACTTCTAAAATATATAGCTAGGAGACTAGGTTTGCAGATATTTTTTCAATGAGGCATATAATTTTTCAAGTTTGTAAAAATTCTCCTTCCAGTAATTCCAGTATGTAAAACCATTAAGACCCTATAACCGATTTTTCTTTTTTAATGTGTTAGATCCATAAAAGGTGCTTCTCTGTATAGTATTCAAAGTGGGCTCTTTTTCAGAGACAGCTGCAGAGGTGAGCCACCAGTAGTTTTCCAGGATAGACACCACCGGCACCAACACCTTTCGTCTTCAACTGTTTCAGGCTTTACAGCAAAGTGACTTTACCCCATTGCTCAGAGCTCTCCATTCCCTGCTAGCAGTAAGGGTGAAAACCAGCCCATGAGCCCTCCCAGAGTTCTGACGGAGCCGTGTGCCTGGCCAAGTTGTCCTTGAGTTTTGCTTTAACTCTTAGTTTTGTAACAAACTATGAAATAGCTAAGGGCAATCGGTTCACTTCATCCATGTTTTCAGCAGGTAACAACTAATGAATTTCAACAAAGACAACTGTATCATTATTTAGAATAAGATCAATATTCTAATTTACCTTAAAAGAACCAGTATCCTAAAACAGACAACAGAAAAGTGATTCAGTTACCCCCAAAGAGATTAGATTTTTCTTTCTAATTCACTGAACATAAATAATTCAAAACATCAGAACCTAGCAAAACAATTTTAATCCATAATCTGCATTTTCAAACCCTCCATGTCCTGCCTTCTTCACCCTGTAAAACTTAAACTGAAAAAAATAAACAAGGAATGAAACAAAGGAAATTTACACGAAGATTGTGAACAAGTGGAAAACCCTTTTTTCTGTACTTCTTTGCTCTCTGCACTGGCCTGTTGACAAACAAAGTTCCCAGAGCTGAAATGGGAAGATACTTGTAACAGAATAGGAAAGGGGCAGGTCAAATGAGCCGGAGAAGCCACAAACTCAGTGAGCAATCCTGAGATAATAGAGAGCTGACTGCAGTGAAATGGAAATGAGCAAATAATGACTGCCTACACAAATAAACCATCAGTCTTCAGAATCATTTTGGAACTGTGTGATGATATGCGGATCACTCTCTTGCAAAAAAACATTTTCAAAGATTGAAAGGTGCAGAGGAGGGCAACAGGAATGACTCTGTGCAGGGCTTCTGAATGATGATGCTTTGTCCCTTCTCTGCACCATTCTGAAAAAGGAGAGAAAGTCCCCCAGCCCTTCCCACTGCCATGAGGCTGGCTGCTGAAGGTCTTCCCATTTGTGGCTAAGGAGTGGGAAATCCCAGTCCCAATGATCCGTTTTTGATGACATCACTTTAAGTTCCTGCCATTTGTAGGTATTGGTGTTAAACTGGTGGAAATCTTTGAAAATATTTTGCAATGACATTAGCATGATAAAGAGCAATCTTGACTTAGGCTACAAGGAGCCCTGCTACTTATCGATAATGTATTCCAAGGCAGGTCACATAAACAGCCTTGGCTTTCGTTTCTAGGCTGGATCTTATAAAAAATAAATTAAGCAATTAACCAGAAATAATTTTAATGGCCAAGGGCTATACAAATGATTAATATTTTAGTGATAGTGTTCTGGTTGGACGTATATGTAATCCATCCTTAGGGAATGGGAAAAAGATAACACTACAAACATAGACTGCTATACTGGGTGCGGAGCTTGAATAAAAGCAAAGTAAGTTTCATAACCGCAATGCTTCTATGCAGCGGAGTAAACATTTTTGTTGGGGAGCTCTTTTGTTCCTGCTAAAATCCAAGGAAGTCTGTTTAATCCCTCCTCACCATCAAAACAGAGAAGGTTGTCATCGAGAGCCAGTAAAAGAAAGAAAGCAGATGGTAGTAATTTTACAGAACATACTTTGAAAGAGTCGTGACACCTCTATGAAGCCTTGAATTAAATAGAACTATAAAAATGAAGTCAGGGGTAAACCTAAGTCAGTTTTTTAACATAACTTGAGATATCTCTGCAATTAACATCATTATCTAAATGGAACGGTCCTCTTATTTTATTTTTTAACTAGATTTTTATTTATTTATTTGAGAGAGATTGAGAGACAGCAGGATCAGGGGCAGCGGGAGAGGAAGAAGCAGACTCCCGACTTAGCAGAAAGCCCGATGGGGGCTTGATCCCAGGACCCCAAGATCATGATCTAAGCTGAAGGCAGATGCTTGACCGGATGCTGAGTCACCCAGGCACCTTATGTTTGAGATATAATTGACATAAAACATCATATTAGTTTCAGATGTACAACACAACGCCTCAATATTTGTATATATTGTGAAAGGAAATGTCCTCTTAAACAAGAACAGACTGATGACAGTCTGGATCAGAAGAGAGACAAGAGCCACCCACTATTGGTGAAAAGGTCTCCCCATCTCTTCAATGAGGACACATGGCAAGTTAGTTAGTATAGAAACTTCATTTAATACTATTTGTGAATTGTTATATATTATTACATATGAATATGTGTGTGTGTGTGTATGAAAGTTAATGTAAACCTTATATATTCTCCATTCTGTACTTTTCAGAATATATCTCAAAAAGTCTTTTTGTTGTCTGAATGTGTCTACTGTGACAAATAACCCTTCTAGCTAACTAGTGACCTATATTTCCTACTCATGTCTCATGCCCACCTCATTCATTCATTCATTCATTCATTCATTCATTCGATAAACATTTATGAAGCATTCACTATGCCCTAGGTACTGTGCTTGATGCATAAGATTAGTAAGTAAAGCAGAACCTTGCTTTCCAGAAATCCAGAAACTTGTGAAAGGAGAATGACATTAAAATAAGTCTCTAAGCAATTGTCATCTCGATCTTGTCTCTATCTTATCCAATTGATTCTAGAAAAATTTCACCTAATTCATTCAGGGGTTTAGACTCCATGAATATGCAAATCTTCATCGATGCTTCTATTGTTTATTGAATGTAAAATGGTGGACAGGCTTTAAAAACCTTGCTAGGTCTAGATAATATTTACCCCAAAGTCAAATGTCTCGAATTTAATTAAGTGTAAAAATTAGCAAGACTGAGTCAGTTCTGTCTTCAAAGATCAGCCAGCCAGCTGGAATGTAATAGGTCTACTTATAGGACAAACACAACAAAAATATTAGTCTACGACTGCCCAAGATGGTAAGTTTGATCTGGTGAGGAAAATTATGAATAAATATTAAAACCCAGAAGCAGCATGACGGTTACTATATAATTAGTAACCGTGTGCCAACCACAGCCTTTAATTATATTACTTGAACTGTAATAAGGCAATACATTAGGACAACTTGGATTTTGGCTTCAAAAACCTGGCATAACATGAGCCACTCATACATGCCCATGATGATATTCTCCTCCATTTTGTTATGGCAGCTGAATTATCCTTCAACAAATCAATGTGCCTCTCACATTTGACCATACTGAGTTAAAAGTAGAGGAAAGAGGAAAAGCCATCAGCCAACGCCCCCTCCCATCAGACCCCACGATGCCCTCTTCCCATTGTGTGAATGCTAACCTCCCCTTGGAGCTACCATCCCCCTCACCATTCCATCTGCTCCGAACAGAGGGGAGAGACGCGGTCATATCTTCCGCACCAGGCTTCTAATCCTGCCAGATTGCACTGGTCTTTAACCATATGCCACACATTATTAGAGAACAGATCTTTCTATTTGCATGACAAGCTGTGGATTCTGGCCGGGCCTCCAGGGCCGCCTCCAGTTAGAGCACTGAGAGTAGGCGGGATGTTTCCCTGACGGCCATGCAGAACACTGGGCTCTGGTTCCGTCCACACCAAGCTCCAGCTGTGAGATCTTGAGTAGGTCATTCCCTCTAGGCTTCTGTCCTATCCTCTGTAGGGTGGAGGTTTGTAGATCTGCCCTACTGAGCTGGATGTCGAGGCCGGGAGGGTGTGGGCTCCCTACCAGCCTGTGATCAAAGCCGGCTTTCCATTTACTGCTCATTCGACCACGGGCAATAACTTGCTCTCTAAAATGGAAATACTCATACCGCCGCCACAGAGGGCTCTGTGGCAATTAAATGGGCTCATAAAGAATTGCACGTGGCACATAAGTGACTCTGTGATGTGCTAGCCATCTGTGTTATCACGTTTTTGTAAAGATTAAGTGAGATGAAGGAATTTTTAAATTTAGAGCGGTAACTGGGAAGTAGAAAACACTCAAAGATGGTGGCAATTCTGACTGTATTGTTATCCTTTCAGTTACGTTTTATATGAGCTTTGTCATTCCGATGGAGCAGAGGCTTACTTGTCCCTTGAGGTTGGGGTAAAGTTACATAGAGCTGTGTAACTGTTGGGACCCCCAATGCAGGGTATGTACAACTATTTAAACCAAGCACAACAAAACTGGGGGTTGGATTTTTTTTTTCTTCCTTCCATGGATCCAGATTTTAACATAGCAGGTAATGACATTCTTTTTTTTTTTTTTTAAAGATTTTATTTATTTATTTGACAGAGAGAGAGATCACAAGCAGGCAGAGAGGCAGGCGGAGAGAGAGGGGGAAGCAGGCTCCCTGCTGAGCAGAAAGCCCGATGTGGGGCTCGATCCCAGGACCCTGAGATCATGACCTGAGCCGAAGGCAGAGGCTTAAACCACTGAGCCACCCAGGCGCCCCAGGCAATGACATTTTTTTTGTGACTCTCATGTGTGACTGAGGTCTTTTGGGGATGTGAGCTGTACTGATGAGGCAAGGAAGCACCCCCATAGCAGGGTCAGCTCCTCCTCGGGTTGCAAAAGTGAATTCCACTGTCAAGATGTTGTTTGTGGTTTTTGTGTTTTTCCTTTTTTTTTTTTTTTTAACTAATTACTGTAGAATGACTGGTCTCTGAATTCTTTGCTCAGATAGGGGAGGAAGCATAAATGGATACCAGGACTTCTGTTGTATATACAGCCCTCTGCAGGTTTCCCACAAAGAGCCAAGGAAAATAGCACTCCTCTTTCTACAAACTGAAGAGGATTCAGAGCACCAGTAAAGGTCTATCATTCTTGTATGTGTTTTCTTTTATTTGGTTTTAAAGATATGCCCAACTGCCAGTCTAATGGAATGTCCTGGAGTAAGCTTCTAGTTTCTCCCTTTGTTCCTGTAGAAGCCTTGTAACAGATATATTCAATATTTTAAATAACCGGAAAGGAAATTCAACATTGTTGCTATACTGTGAGTCTCCAGATTTAACAAGACATGTTTTGGCCAGGCCCCACAAAGGAATATTTCCCCAAATTTACTGGGCATTCCCTTTCCATCTTCTCTATTTTACAGTTAATGGAGGTGAAAAAGCAGCTTTTGGAGGGGAAAGAAGGGTTAATTGAGGAGCAAAAGTGATCGAATTAACCCATGTAGGTACCATAACCTCTATTCTCTGTTGTTGCAGTTGTGATTTTGCTACATATAACTTTAAAAATACCCTCTTTACTTATAATCTTCTTATGTCTTCCTTACAGTATTTTTCAATGCTAAAATATAAGCTCTGTTTCCTTTTGTTCTGTTCAGAAAAGATCCTTAGCAGCTTGCCAATGCTTTCTACATTAGTCATTGATATTTCTGACCTTTGTGATTCAATCTTCCAGATCCCTTATTTAACGGGAGATAATTTCTAGGAGCCAAGAGTCTTTCCATTATGCGCCCCTAATTAGCCTTTAAACATCTGTGCCCATTGCCGCACGTACAGAGGTTTGTGGTGAAGGCTGGTGCTCGGCCGCTGGACCTGCCCTCACCACCATCATTCAGTGGGTGCTTCAGGCTCACTGCCCACGTGTCTCTGCATGACCTGTCTTAGTCACTGACCAACTGAGGAACTGATCAACTGAGCCTTTAAAATGTCTCTTCATTAATAAAATTCACTTTTGTGACCTATGACAAAGGCCAGATGATATGTGCATCTTGAATTACTTGCTTACTGGTGCTCTGAATCCTCTTCAGTCTCCTCTTTCCTCTTTTGTCGTGGGTCACTTCTTGGCCTTTGGATCATGGTGAATGCAAACTCAGCTATGGTGCTACCCCCTGGTGGGTCTCAACTCAGTCTAGGATGAGCAGGTAGCAGGATGGTTTCTATGAAGAGGCTTCATGGGGACCGATGAACCAGTCAGCAAGGAAATACGCTTACTGGTATTTTCCTGTGAAGGAAATGAAGAGGCACTTTACGTACATGGAGTCACTTAATTTTCGTAATATTTCAATGAGGTATCATTGCCCTGTTTTATAGACCACAAAGCAAAATTTAGGGAATTAAAGAAACTGCCAAACACACACACACAATGATAAGACCTTTACTCTACTTAATTCCAATATCTGTGCCTTTCTCACTACCCCATTATTGGGGGTATTTCTTTTACTTACTATTTTTTTTACTAATTTTTACCAGTATTATATTTATTTGTACCCATATTGCATAATCTCAAGCTAATCATGAGAATACATCAGATAAACCTAAACTGAGGACCAAAATAATAGATCAACCTTTGTTAAAAGTGTCAAGGTCAGAAAAGACAAGGAAATACTGGGGATTGGAGGAGATAAAAAGACAATTTAAAGTATTGTGAGATCCTGGAATGGATCCTGGAACTGAAAAGGACATTAGTGGAAAAACTGATGAAATTTGAATAACATCTGGTTTGAAGTTTACTAATAGTATAATACCAATGCTAATTTTCTGGTTTTGATCATTGTACTATGAGTATACATGATATTAGCATTTGCAGAAGGTGGAGAGTGTCTATGAGAACTCTGTGCTATATCTGCAAATTTTCTATGTGTCTAAATTTATTTCAAAATAGTTTAAAAAGTTACCAGCATATCACTTTGACTATGTGGAGTCTCATTTTTCACTTTGTTAGGGTGGATCTATTCCAATTTTTCCCTGAGTCGTAAGGAGTTGGTCCTTAGACTTGGAATTAACACTAGTGTTTCCCAATATATATTTTGAACTGTAGCTATAAAGTAGTAAACTTGCTCTTCCTCCTAGCATGTGGCCTTTTTGGAGTTTCAGTGAAAAGTCAGAGGGTTACTAAGTCCTTCTAATGTGGTGAGGCTTGAACTCTCAACTCCATCTCTGTGACATCAGGCAGCTGCTGCTCACAGCTGGGCTCTTCCAATTCTCTACTCATACATGAAGTTCAAAGGCAGCAAAGAATTCAAGAGGAATTCAAGTGTAGATGTTAGGGCTGTCCTCTCTGCCGAGTCCTTTTCTCTGGGATTTCCTGCTTAGATTTCTCACTGCTCTGACCACCTTGAATTCTGACCTGACTCTTCAGTCTACTATGATAGCTGCCTTCTGCTTGAGTGTTTGAGTGCCGTGTGAACTGGCTTGGGGTGGGGATCTGGGGGGTGGAGCTAGAGAGGTGTGTGTCTCCTCCAGCTTCTGTCTAGGTTTGGTTGTCTTCTGCTATCTTAAAGCTGTTGTAATTTTATATTTTCTCCAGGGTTTAAAATTGTCATTGAAAGGAGAGGTAGTCTATATAAGCTACTCTACCAGTATGAAGACACCAGTGTGTAATAAACTTTTTAATGTTTAAATAATTTTATATTGTAAATATTTAGAACAATAAAATTATTGGTATGTCAGGAAGTCTTTTTTTTTTAAGATTTATTATTTATTTATTTATTTGACACAGAGAGAGAGAGAACAAGCAGTGGGAGCAGTAGGAGAGGGAGAAGCAGGCTCCGTGCTGAGCAGGGCACCTGACGTGGGGCTCGATCCCAGGACCCTAGGATCATGACCGAGTTGCAGGCAGACGCTTAACTTACTGAGCCTCACAGGTGCCCTGGTGTGTCAGGAAGTCTTAAAGGTTTTCCAGAACCTTCATGGCCATTTCAGGGCGAAATGTAAGACAGCCTTAATGTTTTTTTTTGGCCTTAGACCCTTCCTATAAATGACTTTCCTTCATGGCAGAGATTCCTGGTCTTACTTTTAGATACTTCTCAAAGCCTCCATTGAATTTCCATTGGTTATCAATTTATCCAGTGTCTTCTTCAATTCCAAACACAAATAATTATTGAATTAAAAGATAAAGGAAGGAAGGAAGGATCCCTGCTAAAGCAAAACCCTGGAGCAGGACACCCAACCTGGCAAACCTCAGGCTCACTTAAAATTGCTGGTGCAGTCAATGACATTATTTTGTTTCTTGAATTTCTGTCATTTATCAGGTAATATGGTAGCTGCTCTATAAATCTACTTTCACCTGCCGTTCCTCTTTGTGGTTCACTCATTTGCTGATCTATTCTGATCCCTGATGCAATGTCACCCTTCCCTCAAGAGCTCTTATGATCATCTTCTCTAAACAGCACCCCCTACCCCTGGCACTCTCTATCCTTTTCCTCTGCTTTTTTCCCTCCTTCATATTAATTACCTCTACCTTATGTTATATCTAGTATTATATATTTTAAATCTTTTACTTAAAAGATTTTATTTATTTATTTGAGAGAGAGAAGGATTGAGAGAACAAGTGGGAGGAGGGGCAGAGGGAGAAGCAGACTCTCTGCGGAGCAAGGAGCCCGACACGGCACTCAATCTCAGGACCCTGGGATCATGGCCTCAGCCTAAGGCAGATGCTTAAGCTACTGAGCCACCTGGGCACCCAATATATTATATTATATTATATTATATTATATTATATTATATTACATTATATTATATTATATTATTATTATATTACTTGTGATGTCTTCCCTAGAATATTAGCAACATAAGCACAGAAATTTTAATCTTTTCCTCACTTCTTCCCTCCAGTCACCCTCCAAATGCTGTATTTACAGCCTCTAGAACAATATCTGGGGCTCAGTAAGAGAGCTCAGTAGATACTTATTGAATGAATAAATTAATTTTCACAACAATCCTGCCGGGCTATTATTTTTATTCTCATTAAACAAACAGCATAACTAAAGATCAGGAAAATGAACTAGCCAGTCATAAAACAAGTGGGAGATGTGAATTAAAACACAGATGTTCTAAAAGGGCTCAGGGTTTGAAACATGGCGGACGACGTGGACCAGCAACAAACTACCAACACTGTGGAAAAAGAGTGAGTCTATATAAGAGCCCCTGGATCTCATCAGACTCAGCCTGGCTGAGCGAATTTATGTGAAAATGAGAAAAAACAGAGAACTTCAAGGCAGATGACGCCCTTATGACCAGCATTTAAATTTGATAATGGGAGACGTGGAAGAAACTGGGACTACTACAGAAATTGATGAGGAAACATACCAAGACACATGTAAATCAACAGGACAGAATATTCTAGTGCTCTTTGTCCAGGGAGATGGTGTACTAGTTGCCCCTCCATTAAGAGTTGGCTGAAACAAAGAATTCATCATGTATGGAATATAGGAGACTTTGTATGATTGCATCTTTAGAAGACATTCAAAACAGAAACGAGTAAATTTTGCTATTGAGAAATGAACAAGGACTCTTCCACTCTTGAAATGATTCAATTTGCAGATAACTCAAAAATTCTTAAGCTAAAGGGCATTTTTATTTTTTTCCAACTCTTTCAATAAATGCAGATCACAATAAATTCAGATCACCAAGATGCTGAAAAAAAAAAAAACCCAGCCCCCCAAACAAACAAACAAACAAACAAGAAAGCCCCTCAGATGTTCTGTCTCTAAGTCTGTTTCTTCTTCTGGAACAATAGGAAGTGGAGTCGAGGGCAGGTTGCTCAGCCTGGGGTGAGAGGAGGAAAAAGGATGACATGGTGGGTGGGCAGTTTTGCCCAGTGGCCATTCATCATGCTTCCAACTCACTTCTTTTTGAAGTCCGCCTGACCATCTTTTGCTTCTAATCATGTCCTAGGCTAGCAGCATTCATATAACCGGTAGTGAAAATGGAGCTTAACCTCAAGAGAGGTTAACCCTTGAGCTTGGAGTCATCCCCTCCACCAGCTCCCCTTTGTAAATTTGTTCCCTGAGCTTGTGGATATGAGACCGAAATCATAAAGGAAAGTGGCAAAGAGGCTAGGAACTAAGTGATATCGGTGTATCTATGTTCATTATTTTTGTACAGAATTCCACAAATCAGAATGACTCATTTAGGGCAGGTTATTTTCTACCTACCTACTTTCTCTGTTACTGACTCCTAGGAGGACCTAAACTGGGAAGAGAGTTGGGAAGCAGTTCTAAATAATATCATTATAAAGACCAACACAACTAAAATGCAATGCATTTCATATATTAACCAAGTAACATGTGACATTTGTTCTGTGGACAGAAAAGAAGTCCTTTTGAAGAAATTGCTCAGGAAACACTCTATGAAGATACTTCTTTAAAGTCTTTCTATAGATATAACCAAAATGTATGTATTAGCTGTAGATTTGGGTATTTTAAATTCTGCAGTTAGTGGGGACATGAGCAATACAATTTTGTTTTGATTCACTACTACGTACAGTCCAAATGTACTGAGGAAGATGTCTGGTAACATGAAATACATCTGCTCTGAGTTGTGTGTGTGATAACTTGCTGATATTGTGCCTCAACCAGAAAAGCAATATGTAGGAAGATAAATACCTGGAAATTGTGGCTTTATCCCCCCCATATTCATAAATAGGACATTTGTGACTTGAGTGATGATGCTCTAAGATATTCACCTCAAAGTCTTTGGAGTCTGACACTGCCTCAGTGTGTAGAAAATTGCTTTCCCAACTTCTAACCACTTTTGCCAATTTTGCAACTCAAAGCTGTGGAAAATGTTTTTTGTTTTTGTTTTTGAGAGTGTTTGAATTCTATGTAAGCCGGATGTCATTTCCATTAGCTATTTTGCAAAGTTCTTTCCCTCAACTCACCACACAAAATGTAAAAATGAAACAGTTTGCACAGTGAGCCTTGCTTCACTTCTCCTAAATCTGGGGGCCCTGCACACCAGAGGGTCCAGTCCCACTCTGAGTGAAGGCAGGACTTCCAGGTGAAACTGTGGAGTGTGAGCTCCCCCTCTAACTGCAGCAGCGGCTACTTGCTCCTGGCCAGGGTGTTGTTATTCTAGAACATGGGCTTGGTATTGCTAGATTTTAAAAAGTAGAAATCTGAATTTCAATGAAACTTCCCAATTTTCAAATGTCAGCAAGTAATCAAAATTTTTATAGACACAAATGGGACACAAGACACATGGGCCCAACCACTAAATAAAATCCAACAGGTATTCAACATTTGATATGCTGGGTGGGGTCCCAGATAGCCAGTCCCTCCAAGAAGGATTTGCAAGAAGCCGCAGACACCCCACCCCGACTCTCAGAGGTCACGTGTTTTTAATATATTTGTGAAAGAAAGAATGTGTCATACCTTCTGTGGAGATGTTTTTTGCCTACTACCTTTCTCACTCTCTCCTTTCCTACCCATGAGGACCCACCCCCCTGAAGCTCCTCCTTATTAGTCACCTTGAGAAGCTACTGAGATATCCCCTGGGCCAGCAGAACCTGGATGGGTGTGAGGCCACCCCTGTCTTTGTTCTTGCTTCCTGACCTTCCACATTGACCCATTCCCCCAAGACTCCATGACAGGTAATTATACTGGAGAGGGGTGACTAACTAAAGAGTTTAGGCCTTAGAAAGATTTTATTATTTTTATAAACTGTTTATTTATATCAATGTTTTCATAATTCAAAGAAGAAGCACAATAAGAAAGTCAAACAGGCCATGAAATGGCCTTGCTGTCCCATACATCCCGTTTTCATTAAATCCCCTGGTCAGGAACTCAGTATGGTGCCTCACATTCAAGGAAACACTATCGTTCCTTCCATAGGCTCCTTCTCTCCTTTTCCTCCCATCCCTCAGCAAGCCAAGGGAGGTAATGACCCAAGCACGAATTTCCTGATGTCTGAGTTATTCTGACCGGCTTCCATCCAGGGATCAGTATGGTGCAGATGGTGAGTGGGGAGAGTGCTCACTCAGCATGATGCCCCAGAGGGGGCTTGAGCAACACAAACCCAAGGCAGTTCAAAGTTGCAATTAAGTTTTGCTATGCAGCTCGGGCTCCTTTGAAGAAGATGTGTCTCTTTATCCATCAGAGTCATCCAGGAGCTAAGTATCCAATCAAACAACACACACACACACGCATCTAAGGACAAGCAGTACTTCTCAGGGCAGTATGGTCTAATCTATATTAAGGAAGAAAAACATTCTTCTAATTGGGATAAAGTCTGCCCGGCTGGCCTCCCCCATAGTGGAGGGAGGGCTCTATTCCTCACAGTGGTGTTGGCTCAGCTTTGTTCTTCTGCCAGCTCTCCATTTTCTCCAGGTCTAGTGGGGAATAAAAAATGGGATTCATTAAAGGCAGCCTACCCATTAACTTCTCAATGTCCATCACTTTGCTGGAAAAAACCCAGAAGAGTCTTTTGAAATTCTTTTATTTTATTTTTTTCTCCAACGGGGTCATATTCTTGTGAGGACTTTCTGTAATCTTTTTAGATAAAGACCATTTCTAAATAATCCCTAAGGATTGAAGAAGGGGTGGGTAGATGGTTTGTGAGTTTAGTTACTCTAAAAAGCTGAATACAAATTCCTCATCAATAAGTGAAGAATCAAGTTCATGCGTGGGAAATTCTGACATTTTCATCTGCCTTCCTGCATTTTCCCCCACCATTTTTTTTTTAAGATGTTGTTTATTTATTTGACAGAGAGAGAGAGAACGAGCATAAGCAGGTGGAGCAGCAGAGGGAGAAGCAGATTTCCCCGCTAAGCAGGGAACCTAATGCAGGTCTCAATCCTAGGACCCAGGGATCATGACCTGAGCTGAAGGCAGATGCTTAACAACTGAGCCACCCAGGTGCCCCTCCCCCACAAGTTTTTTTTTTTTTTTTTTGGTTTTGTTTTGTTTTGTTTTTTTTGAGAGAGAAGGAGAGCGTGTGCATGCTGGGGGTGGGAGGGGCAGAGGGAGAAGGACTGAATCTTAAGCAGACTCTGAACTGAGTGCAGAGCCTGACTTGTGGCTTGATCTCAGGACCCTGAGATCATGACCTGAGTCAAAGCCAAGAGTCTGACGCTTAACTGACTAAGCCACTCAGGTGCCCCTTTCCCCCACCAGTTTTAGGGTCAGAATCTTTCAGCATTAGTAAGGCAATAATTAGTAAGACAATAATTTAAGGGAAATGATTGGTATAAGTTGGGGATTGAGATTAAAACATGTCACATGACACATATACGTATTTTGCAGCAATAATGAAAATGCACAGTTTCTTTTCTTTTTGTGGTCAGTAAGAACTATTACTGAATATGCCTTTCACTTTCTAATTCTGGGTCTTACCCAATTCTAGTAAGGTAGGAACAGTTCTAAATTTTGAAGAGGTCCCTCTCTGGGATAGAAGAAGAAAAGACTGGATTTCTATGGACAAAGCAAACACTGTGAACTGAATAGTTAGGACACAGTGGCCTCTCAATCATTGTTCGCACTGACAGATCCTGTGGCTAGCACAGAGGAGAAAAGCACGTGTCTGGACTCAGGAAGACCAACATAAATCCTAGCGCTGCCCTTGCCGACTGGAGGAACATGGACCATCCAATTGTCAAAGTTCGGGTTTCCCAGGAAGCAGCCTCTGACATAGATGTTAGTGTTCAGGTGTTTATTAGGCAAGATCCCTGGAAAGAACAGCTGTGGAAAGGATGGGAAGGAAGCAGGTTTGGGCAGAAGAGAATTTGAGCCCTGGGATCTATCCCATAGCCTCGGCCACCCTACTGGGAACTCTGGAGCTAAGATGTTCTTGCAGATGGATGTTGACCTTTGATATCTCCCACTCACTGGATGCAGGCTACATACTGGGAGGGGTGTGATCTGGGGGAGTCAACTCTCCACAGTTTGAGGCTATCCCTGAAGGGGATGACAGCACTCCCAACAGCTGGGGCAAATCCTTCCTTGAAGATGGACCTGGGAAGAGGAATTTCCGCGGTCTCACTTGGCTTCTCTGAGCTTTGGTTTTCTTATAACGACTCTGAAGACTGAATGCAGTAATGAGTGTAATTCAGATAGCATAATGCTGAGAACTTTCTAACCTCATGACAAACATTCATTCTCATTACTGTTATTACTCAAAGCACTGTAGTCGAGGTAGCTAATTTCAAAGTGTTTGTTCATACAAAAAATGGGGGCATTCTTTTAATGCTTTCCACACCACAAGGTATATATTCCCAGGCACATTTTACAGTGCAACAGTTTCTTGAGTTTTGTTGAGTTTGGAGAGAAAAGTCCAAGGTGTAGTAGCTTCAGCGAAATGGGGAAAACAGTGTCCTATAGAGATAGACGGATCCTGGGGTGTCTCACAGGACCGTGGACATGAATTAAATGGATACTGTGAACCACGGGCACGGGAAGACATGAGGGTTTACTCTACATCTTCATCTCTGCTTTTCCAAGCAGCAGTACCTCTGACAGCACACTCATGTAGGCCTTTTTCGACTCTCTCATCGCACAGATCACGTTCCTTCACTCTTTTGATCTCGCGAGGCCGAGGCAGTAAACTGAAACTGACAACATCCAGGCTTCACACTTGCAAGTGCTTCCGAAATCCCTGGAGGACTCTGATTGGTCTGACTTGAGTCAGGTGTCCAGCCCCAGACCAATCAAGAGCGTCCGGGGGGGGGGGGTTGTCACATTGTCACGTGGCTTTCCTTGCTTCCAAAGTTGTTTGGTTAGGTACAAGGGAAGAATGGAGTTTCAAGAAAAAGGCATAATTAGACAGTAGGTGGCCACTGGACTGGGAAAAATACGTTTCTTGTATGTTACCTTTGGAGGAAAAAGACAATGTGGATCATTGGAGAAAAGCAGGTTATGGATCAGAGGGAAACAAGTTGTCTTTTGTCCGCAAGAATCGTCAACATGTTTGTTTTCTAAGTAGTTTTGGGGAAAAAGAGAGCTAGAGTGGCCTGTTGCTCTGGATAATTGTCTAATTATTTCATGTTATAGGAATTTTCCAATCTGGAATTGACGGGGATACACTGGATGCAAGATTCATTATATATATAATTTTTTAAGATAATTAAATACATGTAGCCAACATCTCTGTTTGACTTCCTTTGACCTTGTACTTTATCATTGCTCACAGCGTAGAGATAATTCGGTCAGAATATTAGAACTTGAGTGATACCATTTTGCTTAGAGGGATTTAGGGATAAAATATTGCCCCCCCAAATGTTTTATCAATTATATGCAATAATCTAATAAAGTGAATACTAAATAAGATGCATTAAGCATAGTGCACATGCCTTCAAGATATTTTGCACACTCTTTCTGCCAGAAGAATCAGCTTTGAAAATTTGATCTTCCCGTTGTCATTTTCATTCTGAATAGTTTCTTGTGGGAAGCATCAAGTGCAACAGCGGTTTATAAAAATTGCTTCATAAGCTCTAAAAGAACTGTTGTCTCAATTGACTTAGTGTCTCTGCCAGCTCCAAAGACTCACCTGAGTTGTTATGTTCACATCGTGTTTCTGAGGTTAAGGGAAGCTTCTAAAGTCTGTATTTTCTGGGACCGCATAACTATTCCCTCTTCTGTTTTCAGCTACATACATATGTCAACAAAACATTCTGCATGTTCTAGAACTTTTCTGGAATTAAAGAGATGAAGGAAAGAATTTTGAAAATGTTTTTGCCGGCATCCCACACCCAATTCACGAATTTGGGTGAGTTTTCTCCCTCTGACAAGTAGTGTGGCCTAGCTTGGGGGTCAGACACACTTGGGTTTGAATTCTGGCAGAACCACTTACTAGCACTCTGGTCTTGAACAATTAGATCTCACTCTTCAAATAGTAAATGTCCTTGCATTTGTAACAGCTTCGGCATCTTCATCTTCTGGGAACCTTGTTATAACTCTTTGCCTGCAAGCCAGCTCTTTCTGGAAACATTTCCCCTGAAGCCTTCTCAAAAAAGGCTGATTTTCTTTTCTCATATCCCAGTTGCCTTAGATATTGCCCTTGCTCCCCCCCACCCCCCAATAGTGTCATTTCCAGACCATTAGTTCTCTTTTTCCTTTGAGGAAAAAAATAAAGTAAAATGAAATAAAAACCATGTAGCCTCTTTGAAGCTCATGGTCATTCACTTGAATAAGCTTCCTCAGCTTTGTAACAACTAAAATCCTGTTCATTCCATTGAACACTTCAGTCCCTAGGTAGCAACCTTCTTTTTCCACCCAAACCTTTGCCATCATCTTCGATGACTTCACCATGCATGAAGGTGTCTTTGTTCATTTTAGTTTCTCAGGTCCTAGACCATGTCATTTCCAATGACCTTGTGACAACTCCACTACATCTACACACTCCCAAAGTCATATCTTGCACCATATCATCACTATAAACTGTACCACCTCTGAAATCTCAGATTAACATCTCCCAATCACGGCTTCCTATTATTTCAGCTCCCATGCCTAAGTACACTTGCAACACTTTTCAACTCATTGCAAATTTTAATCTGCTAAAATGTGTCAACTTTCTATCCACTGGCCCTCTTCTTGTTATTCTTCTCTCTTGCTGAGCATGTATTTTATGATTCATTACTATGATCACTCTCTTGCAAATAGTGTCACCTCTGTTCCTGTTCTCTGCTTTTGTCCCACCCACCTGGTTAAACTCCGACCTTGAATGAACTTATACACCCACATTCCCATTGCCTGTATCCAAACAGCAGAGAGTTGCTGGAGAAAATCTTCCAAGCAGGCTGGTATTGCAATACATGAATGTTCACCATCTTCAACTGGGACCTTGCTCCTACAATTTGAGGTGTTTATTTATCTTATTTTATTTTATTTTAAGATTTATTTATTTATTCCAGAGAGGGAGAGAGCACAAGTGGGAGGAGTAGGGAGAGGGGGAGAGAGAATCTCAAGCAGAATCTGTGCTGAGTGTGGAGCCCGACGTGGGGCTCAATCTCACGACTCCATGACCGTGACCTGATCCCATGAGCTGAAACCAAGAGTCAGACACTAAACTGACTGTGCAACCCAGGAGCCCCAGTCTGGTGTGTTTAAATATACAACTCCATCTTACCTTCTCCAGAGCTCCAACTCTTCTTCCCACCATTCTTCAGAAGCAACATTGGCCTTTCCTTCACTGAGAAAACATAAGCTTTCCAATGTTTATTCCATAGTAGATGTGTGATAAGAATGAATACTTGATCAATCAACAGAAAATAAGACTGAGGCAGAGAATTAAAATAAGTACACACACACATATCTTACACACTTATTTTGATTTTATACATAAAAAGAACATTTATTTATAATATTTGATTGTATAGTCAAGGCCATTATGTCGAGTCTTTTTTATAGAGGCTTAGGTTTCCCTATTATGCAATTGAAATCCATGATATCCAGTTTTGATTTTTTAAAAGATGAATAATCACTTATGTATTTTTGAAAACAAGATGAATTTGGAAGAGAATGCTTTTTTTTTAATGATTTTTTTCCTACAAACTTTGAGAATGATCTTGCCACACCAAACTAAGCATTTTTTAAAATATCTTGCCTTTATTTAATCTTTCTAAAGCATTCAATATAGTTTCATTAGAAACAACTCTCTTTTCTTCGCCATACCTCATGTGTGATAGCTTATTAATTTACATAATTATTATAACTAATATAACTGGCGTAAATAGATTTGAGAACAAACATCACTGTCTCTTGATGTGGATATGAACCAGCTGGTGAGAGCACAAATTATGTCAATGTTCTTTTATACACACAAATCCTTTGATCTTTATCATATTTTTTTTCTTTCAAAGAACAGTGGGTATCTTTTTATTTAAAAAATATAGAGAATGAGCACTGGAATGAGGAGAAAAATATGACTTGTAAGTTGCAGCAAATGAGTTATTTATTTCTAGTGGTAAAATTTAAATTGATTTGAATTAAGATGTCATAATTAAAAGCCAATTATCTAATTAGTATTTTTAAAGAAATGGTTAATGGAATTTACTGAAAATGTAATAAGGTACATTATTACTTGCTTTAGTTACATATGTAAATGGATTTTTGAAGTTTAACCAAATCAGAGCACTCTTTAAAGCTGGTGAATGCTGAGATCTTCTTATTACAAGGTTACTTTAGGCATAACAGTCATTGAAACAGATGTTGCTTATTAGTACTATTAGTCAAATTATTATCATATGACACAGTGGGAGGTGGAATATGAGATCCTTTGGCAAATAATATTGCTTACAAAATTTTTTTGAAAGATATAAGAAACACTTAGAAGAAAATAAAACAAAAATCTTTAGCAGATTATAAATACATTTAAATAATCTGTTAATTTCACTAGTAATCATTTTTCACTTCAAATATTATCTCCCTGGTATTACAATTGTTAAAAAAAACCAACACTTATCTAAGGGAGATCAAACTCAACTATTGTTAGGAGAAAGATATTACACTGTTACTATTTGCCTTCTTATGAATTGTGAATTGATAGCCATGCATTTCCAATTAGAGGGTATTTTTTCTTAATGTATGATGTTTAGAGAAAATTTTGTGTAAGAGTAAAGATGTAAGCAATGAGGGTTCTGGTTAACACTTCTAATTCTTAAATCATTGCCCCCTAAGCAGAGGTAGTTGTAGAAAATTTAGTAAAATTCTCTTTAACTGTATATTTATGAGTATTAAATTTCTGTGTGGTATCTTAAGAGTCAGTGGCTAGACCCACATTTCTTTACAATCTAATTTGAATTTGATATTTGAATTTTGGGGTGAAAAAGAAAATATTTGTATAGGCTTGTCCAACACATCCTCATGTTCATCCAGGTGGTCTCCCCCAAAGAATATTTATCTTTCAGAATCAGTCATCACTTCTTGACTTGGCCTTTATCTTCTCTGAAAGTGAAATGCTCAAGCAGATCAACTGAAAAGGAGCCAGTAGTTCCATATTTCTGTGATAACAATCTGGTATTTATTAGCCTTTGTATTTTTTCCAGGATAAGGAGTGTTGACAACGCATCCTACAGGATGTGGAGGAATGCCTCTGAACCACTTAGCCTGGCAGATGGACAGCAAATGAAGAAGAGAATGAGCTCTCTCTTGCAGTCAGCTTATCCAGGATACAGTCAAAGTTGCACATGGCAAAGTAGTATGGAGGTGCTAGGGAACTTTCTGCATGCCCAGTGACTGTCACACACTTGTCACGGGTTTTTTTTTTGTTTTGTTTTGTTTTGTTTTTCTGTCACACTGCAGAGTACTGAGAGAGGACCACTAAAGTCATGTGTTTCTTCCCTTTTCCCTTAACTCACTTCTCAAGGTAGAGAGCAGATGAATGTCAAGAGAGACCACTTTGTCTTGAGGATGATGCCAAGTGGAGAACATTAAAAATGGCACCTTCTGCTCTTGATTACACTTTCCTTTCTAGAATCAAGAATCTAGTAATTTAAGACCAGGGACTTTTCAAAATGTGTGTGTGTGTGTGTGTGTGTGTGTGTGTGTGTGTGACTTTTTTTTTCTTTTTTTTAAGATTTATTTATTTGAGAGAGAGAAAGAGAGCATGTTGCACACACATGAGTGGGAGGAGGGGCAGAAGGAAAGACTCTCACGCAGACTCCCTGCTGAATACAGAGTCTGTGCAATGCAGGCTTCATCTCAAGACCTTGAGATCTTGACTTGAGCCTAGATCAAGGGTCCAATGCTTAACTGATTGAACCACCTAGGAGCCCCAACGACATGTTTTCTTTATAGGCGAAAAGGAGTTCCCAAGACTTTTCTGTCAAAAAATAGTATTTAGAGAAGTTTGTTGTCAAACATCTATGAAATGTGAACTCTAGCGCCACACGTATGTATTACCTTGTGCAAGTTTCTTAGCCATCCTGAAAGTTTCCTTATCTTTAAAATAAGAATAATGCAAATCTTAAAAAAAAAAAATGTTTAAAGGGGCGCCTGGGTGGCTCAGTTGGTTAAGCATCTGCCTTTGGCTCAGGTCATGATTCCAGGGTCCTGGGATCCAGCCCCACATCAGGCTCCTTGCTTGGTTGGAAGCCTACTTCTCCCTCTTCCCTGCCCCCGCTTGTGTTCCCTCTCTCACTGTGTCTCTCTCTATCAAATAAATAAATAAAATCTTTAAAAAAAAGTTTAAAAAAATAAAATAGGAATAATGCCACCCATCTATTAGGACAGTTTGGGGGTTAAATGATAATGCATATAAAGTATATAATAAAATATTCAGCACATAGTAGAGATTAAACAATGGTAGTCATTTATACCTAACAATAACTGCAGTGGTGTGATCTTTGTAAATGTTTCATCTTCTGCACTGAAAATGTAATAAATAGGACAGAAGCTACCAGTTAATTTAATAAGCTACCAAACCTCACAATTGAAGTGCATGGGAATTCACTGACTCAATGCATTAGCCTCTAATTAGTGTCCAGGTCGACAGGTGACTACGTAGGACCTTGTAGGGCTTACAAAGACAAATTCACAAAAGTCTTAGATGCATGACTTGTTCGAAAATAAGGAACCCACAAAAACATTCTGAGCAAAGAAGTGACAGGCTGAAAATGTTCTTTAGGAAGTTGAACCTCTTGGCAATGTATGGGACAGATAGGAGAATGGAGAAATCAAAGGGGCCAAGGACAGTTAGGATGTCATTATAACAGTCTTGGGAGTGAGGTGGTGAGGTCTGGGGCTTTCCTTCAAGGAATGATGGTCTCCTCCTTCCACAAAAGTGGAAAAGAAAGGTATTAGTACCTTTTTAAAAATTTTACTTTTTATTTTATTTTTTTTTAACTTTTTATTTTAATTTCAATTAGTTAACATATGGTGTTATCTTAGTTTCAGATGTACAATATAGTGATTCAACACTTCCACAGCTCATCCTGTGCTCATCATGACAAGTGTACTCCTTCATCCCCGTTGCCTCTTTCACCTGACCCCCACCCTGAAAGGTATGTGTAGCTTGACAATAGTTGCCCACCGAATCTGAAGGGGGCGGGGCAGTTGGACCTATGAAAATGACCCTCAGGTACAGTGAGCATTTAAGGAACATGCAAATAACAGACAACAGTATGAAAGGGAGGAGCACATGGAGAAAGCTAGAAAGAAGGATGACAAATTAATTATGGTGAGTTTCAGGGGCTTGGGAGAATACAACAGAAGTTGGAGAAGATGAATTTATATGCACACATTAATATACATTTGCCATTTTATCTACTTAGCTACTCGGCTTTAGCTACTGTCTACGATTCAGAATCAAGAAGCAAAGGGTGTTTGTGTTGAAGAGGGACTGCCAAAATGCACCTAGTAGAGCAAGGGAAATAGATTATCATCTAGGGCCCTAACGAAAGCAACTTTGGGGTCCAGGCTGAGAAGAGGCAGAGGTGCCTGAAGAGGGCTTATGGGTTGATTAAGAGCAGTGGTCAAGAGCTTTCAAGAAATATAAAATCAAGTTCATGAAGTAGGAGTGGAGGTGGGATACATAGGTGTGGTTGCAACTGTTTAAATGATACTAAGTCAAAGATGCTTCAGTGGTAATGGGCAGTTAGAATGGAGTGAACATGGTGGGCAATGAAGAGGTTCTTGACTATTGGGTCAATTTGTTAGAAGACTCATTTAGGTCCAGGTTGCATTTCTCAGAATGATGGCAAGGAAAGGGGTGGAAAAGAAGAAAATGGATGGGTGCTGGAGTCAGCACAAAAGTCAGCAGAACATTCTAGAGATTAAAAGATGTCAAGAGATGGAAGAAAGAACAGTCTACATGGGATAAGGTTATTAAAAGATGGCAGAACCATGATGAAAACAGCTCTGTGAACTCAGGATCTTAAAAAATCTCTCTCTCTGTTGAGCTGGGGTAGACCGGAGTATCTTCTCCAGAGAGAGTGGCAAGGGTCTTAGGTCGGTTCTTGCAGAGTAGGAACAGCAGGTGAATGAAAAACACAGACCATGACCTGTGTGCTCAGAACACAGCCAGGGTTCCCAAAGGGCCAGTGTGCATGGGGCTGTTAAGGGCAGTACACTAAAGAGGGGTTGTATTTCGGTCTTCTATTCGTCTTCTAAGTTCTTAGCCATGTCATGAAGATTAAGGATTATTTATTTAGAAAAACAGTACTTGTGGGTTCTTTATCCTAACACAAGACTAAAAAAGCTATTTCTTTCCTTCTACACTTGTCATTCTTCCTCTGCTTATTTGTGTCTGCAGAGCATGCATAATTTTTGTACCTACCAAGATGCTGTGAGTATAATAGACTATTGACTTGGTCATAAATTTGAGTTAAACTGAAAGAATAATAAGCAATGTTGATATTTGCTCAGAATTATAATAAATGTGTAACCACGGTGCTCACTAGGTTAAAAGAGCATTTTGTTCCTGCCTTGGAAGAATCTGCTTAATGTGTTTGACATTTAAAATATGAATAACTCAAGAGATCTTAACGTTATTACAGCAAAATAAGTTTTTGGATTTTTATCTATTTCTTTAAATGTCAGCATTGCTTTGTAATAAATTATTTGACATTGCAGCATTTTTAAAAAGATTGACTATGCTTTTGCTTTTGCAATTTTCTTGCTTTTATATTCTTTTTCCTTATTTTCCTATACTTTATTGGACTATAAGAAAAAATATTCAAAATATTTAGTTCTAAATGTGACCTAGCAGATAAATTTAAATATTGGGTACTGGGCACTGTGTTGAATGTCTTCATTATTAGCACATAATGAAATGAATGTCTACTGCATTAGACACTAACTATGACTAAGTTGTCAGAGTTCTGCCTCAAAGGGCAGGCTAACAAAATGTTTCAGAAAGGATATTATGATGCTAACGTACATATACTTTGAGAGATGGTTATAATATAGCAGTAAGGACTTTGTTCCCTGTACCCCATGCCCCCTCATGAAATGTTAGAGAATCAGGAAGAAACAAAAGGTCCGCGATTCACATTTTCCAGGCGATAGATGGCATAAAAGTTCAAGAGTGATATCAGTCAACTTTGGATAATAAAACTGACAAAATTAAGTGACTGATAGAAATAAGCACTGTTGTCTTAGATATTTATTGATGACATAGTTTTTGTTTTGTTTTTAAATTAGGAACTGCCTTGATTTGTGACTATTGCCTTAGTATTTCTTTTTTCTTTTTTTTTTCTTAAAGGTTTTACTTATTTATTTGAGAGAGCAAGTGAGAACAAGTGAGAGAGAGCACAAGCAGGGGGAGGGGCAGAGGGAGAAGGAGACTCCCCGCTGAGCAGGGATTCCCAAAGTGGGACTCGATCCCGGGACCTCAGGATCATGACCTGAGCTGAAGGCAGACGCTTAACTGACTGAGCCACCCAGGTGCCCCAGTATTTTTTTCAAGAAATATTTGCCGAGCATCTTTTATCTATCAGGCACTGTTCTAGGCACTGGTGACCGAGCAGAGAGCAAGACAGAGTCCCTGCACTCACAAAGCTTTACTCTACTGATGGGGACTCAGCAGACAAGTAAACAATTACATGCATAAAGAACACAATTTCAAATACCTGGTGTTTCTCTGCCTGTTTACCTAAAGGTGGGCAAGTAAACTTGTGCCTGCTCAGATCTGTGCTGGCTCTGGACAAATACCCACTCCACCACTGGGGAAGAACCTCGTCACTTTTAGTATAATATATAGAGTATATACAGTATCCACAACTGAATGTATATGTGTGCACGTCAGTCATAAAAACTCTCTCTCCCTCCTTCCTTCTTCCCTCTTTTTTTCTCTCCCTTCCCCTTTCTGTCCCCCCTCCTCTTTTTTTTTGTTTTTTTGTTTTTTTGTTTAAAGGCTCCTGCCACATTTCCTTTGGCCTGGTTGATGGGTCATTCATTTCCCAGGAAATTCCTTTTATTTGGCAAGCACAGCATTGGAGGGAAACCGTTTTTTTCACACTCCTCTGGTCTCTGGAGGAAGGATTTTCCTAACCCCTGCTTGCCTCCTGCCCTCCCCCTCATTCTTTCCCAGCGCAGGGTGGGGAAGGACAGCTAGTGTCTTAGCCTCAACTACTTCCCTTCTCTCCCTCCACCCAGCCCCCCTGCGTACCAGCGTGCTCTATCCCACTCTAGGGGTGCCAGGACTACCTTCCCCAGGGTGGGGACTCAGCCTAGGTCAGAGATGTGGTGTTTGAAAGCTGATTCTGCTCACATAGCAAAGCCACAGTCTCCAGTGACAACTTCATTAGGAATGAGGCTGATATGTTGCCACCTCTGTGACTCCAGTAGCTCAAGTGGTTCAGAAATCTGCAGGAGGTAAAAAGAGTGATACATGCCAGGCATCTTGAAATGCAGACATAAGGACAGGCCCTGGGTTATCTGATGAGTCAGTTAAAGTTCGAGGACCCACAGGATAGGTGACAGCAGTGTGGGATTCCAGCCTCCCCTCCATCTCACACATGCATACACACACAAAGCAGGAGTCCATCTGGTGAACACAGAATTCTCAGTTCTTTCTAAAGGGAAAAGGACCTGTTTTTATTCCCCCTGAGGTGAGAAGTAGAATTGCTCCCATTCTGTTATTCCTTAGGGTGAACTTGTCATCACCCTCGCTAAACACTGTACACAACAAATGATCATCTAGGGTCACCAGGGGACTGGGTTTTGCACACTCACTGTGGCTGTGCTGTGGAGTGAAAATGCAGACGAAGTCACCCATGTGTGCAAAGTCTGTGTGAGTGGCTCTGGGTCAAGTGCACAGACCAGTTCTTGGAATGCATTACTGCTTTTAATGAGTCAAATGTGTAATGCCAACCTCATACTCATGGAAAGTACAATAAAGGTGAGGAGGTATTTCAGATACAAGTGAAAACAAAAGAGGTGTAAATTACTATAAAAGATTTAGCCAGAAAAGAGACATTTAAGTTCTTAGTTTCTGGTGCTTTATCAAGATTCTACCCAAATACTAAGTCATGTTCAGAGAAAGCAGAGACAATTGGTCAACTAAGACTTAGATAGTCCCTGTTAACAGAACATCTAAATTACATGAGATCTTCTATATTCAGTCTTAAATTGAGGCCGAGAATATTACTTTGAGAAAGGAGAAAATTGCTGAGTATTCTGGTTTCTAGATTAGTTCTTGTCACTGTTGCTGCTAAGAATACCACTGTTTTAAAGCCATTCAGACCTGAAAACTCACGGTGACCTTTAACTCCTTGTAGGTAAATCTGTCCCAGTCCATGTACATTATGGACATGCCTTCTTTTTCTTGCTTTGGGTAGATTTTATTTTTTTCTTAAGCCGGTCATTTAGTGGTTTGTTTTTTCTCTCCTTTATTGAACAGATTCTTATGCAGAACCTGGTACATTCCCAGTAATGCATATAGTATTCAGGGAAATATTCATGAGGAGTTTATATTCTAGAACTTTATAATGGAGAATATGAGATTTGCTGAATGCACCAGCTGTCATTCTTTTCAGGCAATTTCAGTGAAATCTAAAGAGGCAAACTAAATTTGCATAATTAAGAGACCGAGCATTTCGTATTTTTTTTGTTGTGGCAAAAAATATGTAACATCAAATTTGCCCATCTTAACTATTTTTAAGTGTACAGTCCAGTAGTGTTAATTATATTCACACTGTTGTGCAACCAATCTCCAGAACTTTTTTGTTTTGCAAAACTGAAATTCTTTACCTATTGGACAAAAACTCCCTATCTCTTCCTCTTCCTCTAATTCCTGGCTACCATCATCCTACTTTCTGTTTTTATGAGTTAGACTACCTTAGACACCTTATGTAAGTGGAACAATACTAAATGTGTCCTTTGTGACCAGGCATGCTCTTGTAAGAGAAGGGAAATGGGATCTTGTACTGATATCTAGTAGATCCTGTTATTGCTGGGCTCCACTTTCTCTGGTCAGGGAGGTGACTGACTATTCATCTGCAAGTCCCAACAGGTACAGCAATGTCAACTCAGGCAAAGAGAGAGGGTTCTGTTCTGTGTTTTGCCCCACAGGGTAGCAGAGGAATCCCATGTTCTGTGGCTAACGTTGTAATCTTATCAGCTGCCACCAAGTGAGCCCAGCTGGGTTCCCCTCTATTCTGCCATAATCAAACATACTAATAGACTGAGTCCAAAACTTACATCATTGTAATAAGATTATTTACAATTTTAGGTCTCCAGATTTCATTAGTTCCTTTAACTAGAGCTTCATTACATGTTTCATTGAAATCCAGATCCAAGAAGGATATTTCTAGATTTTCTTCCAGCTCCTGCTCTTGCTGCCTCAATTCTCTCTATGCGATACGGAGACATTAACACCTATTTGTCTTAGGCAGGAGCTTTTCCCCCCCATGATCTTTACTTCCTGGTGTTAAGCCTGCAAATATGTTATACTACTCTGTGAAGGGAATTAAGGTTGCAGATGGAATTAAGGCTACCAATAATCAGTCGACCTTAAAATAGGAAGGTTATTCTAGATTATGTGGATGGTTTCAATGTAATCACATGGACTTTTAAAATTGAAAGAGGAAGGAGGAAGAGTCATCAGAGAGCTGTGAGAATGGAAAAATAGCCCGGAGCAATTTGCATCGTGAGAGGGAGCTGACCCGCTCTTGCTGGGTGGCAGTTGAGGAAGACAGCTGCTAGCCAAGGATCACAAGCTGCCTAGAGAAATCAGGGGTGACCCTCAGCTGACATCAACAAGGATAAGGGACCTTAGTCCTACCGCATCAAGGAACTGAATTCTGCCCATAGCTTGCATGAGCAAGGAAACAGATTCTCCCCAAGAGCTTCCAGAAAGGAGCACAGCCTTGAAGAGCTCTTGATTTTAGCCTGAGAACCATCCCAGGACATCTGGCCTATGGAACTGTATAATGGTGTTGTCTTAAGCTGACAACATTGTGACAATTTGTTACAGCAGCAATAGAAAATGTATTTACTACTTCCTAACATTGTTTTAGGAGTTAACTAAGGCAATGTTGGCAAGACTCAAAGTTTGGTCCCTAGTCAGTGCTCAATGATTTCTATTGTCTTCACTGACAAAACGTGTTGCGACACAATGCGCTCTAGAGAAGACACAGCAAGGGCACAGGTCTCATGGGCCATATGTCTGCACCTTGTACCCTGCCATGTGGGGACAGTTCTGGTATCACACTGTTGGTAGGACCCTGGCCAACCAGAGTGCAATCTGGGAGACCCCCAGGGCTACAGACAGTTCTCGAAATGATGCTCTATAATGATGGTAGGAGGAAGTTAGATGTACAGCTCAAGGTTGAGAACACAGGACAATGCAGGGGCACAAGTTCCTTTTAAAATAAGGGAATAGTTGCCTTACATAATTATTAAACTTGCATTGCTTTGGAAAGTGGACTTGGATGAATCCGCAAAAACAACCGAAAAATAAATTTGCACTAAATATTAAAAGATAAAGTCCTTATAATTTGATCATTTCACAAACTGAGTAAGTTCCTGGTGAGTCCATGAGAACCCAGTCCCTAGGAAGGTTCAGAGAGATGCAGGACACAAGCATAAAGAGTGAGGGATTCTGCCCAGAGGGGCTGGGATGAAATTTCCATCACCCCTGTTCCTGCTGCTCCCATCCACATCACAGGTACGCCTGGGAAAAACTGCCCATGGTTCACAGAAAAAACAGTGTCTCTGGGTGCACTTTACAAGTTACACTCATATTTTAATACAAAAATATTAAGAGCTTCACTCTTTGGGCTTGATTAGACTAACCACACGCATCATTGTTCAAATTATACTGTTTTTTATAGAGAAACTTCTGACATAGTCATATTCATATGTGAGGTGGGAGGTTGTTAGTTGGGGAAGAGTAGGAAGATGGGTGAGCATTCGTGGAAGAATTTTGCCTTTAGGAGCATTTAATACGAGCAAGAGTAATAAACATTTGTTGAAGGAAAAATGGAGTATAATATTTTACCTTTGAGAACAAGTTCTCAAAACCTGATATTTTATATTTTCTAATGGATTTTATGGTTATATTTATTATGCTTATTAAGATCCAGTAGATTTCATGTTTTTGTCACCAAAACTAATATATATATATATATATATATATACACACACACACATATGCATATATATATGTGCACACACACACACCTGTATATATACCTATATATCTCCTATAACAGCAATACTCTTCCACCACATTGAGTCAGGGTATGTTGATCTCAATTGGATGGCTGTATTTTTTAGAATCTAAAATGTTTTTATGTTCACACTTTCTTGCTTATTACCAGAAATCATCAATACAACGTTTTCACAAAAATGCATGCATCCCAATTTTAGGAAAGCTACAATATGAAGTAGTTCATCCTGAGGTGATGAAGAAAAGCTCTCCTTAACGGGAGAATATGAGTTAATAAATATAGCAACTTTTTATTCAGAAAGAATAAAACAATAAAAAAAAAATCACCCTTTTTTAATCCTCAATAAAATGGCAGATCCAGGCAAGGATCAATAAATGATGTTAAGACAATTAGTGATGGTTGTTGAAGAATAGGATATTGGCAAAGTGTCCAGCATATTACACCATAGATTATCTGTTCATTACAAACATACCTTTACAGTGGGTCTCTCTGATGGTCACTACTTCCATACAATGATTCGATTTAGCTTTCAGAATAATGTGTCTACATGAAGTTATGTATCTCACAGTGATTCATTATGGAGGATCCAACATCATTTATGATGTCTTCTGACAAAGATTGTTTGCCAAGCTGAAATAAGCCTTTGGAGTTAACTTTAGATTACAGGAAATAAAAAAGGATAGAGGAACAATTAAACTATGCTACAAGGAAATGTTTAGAAAAATTTAGAATGAAGGACATTCAGTAAGACAAAGAGTCTGGTCTTTTCAGGGAATTATTGTTATGAAAAGAGAAAGGGGGAGTTTTAAATTGAAAGAGAATAATCAAATGTAAGGTGTGAACCTTGATTAGGTTTTGATGTTAAAAAATAATTTCTAAGAGCTACTTTGAAACAATTAGGGAAATTGAAATATAAAATGAGTATTAGATGTCTCCAGGGAATTCCTGGGTTCCCCTGTGTGCTTCTCCATTTCAATGGCTAGAGGGGCATAAAGAGCCCTGAGGGGGCCACATGTGAGCTTTTCATAGGCAGGCTTGGAAAGACTGTGCATCTCTTTTGCTCATATCCCACTGATTAAAATTCAGTCACATGGCTACATATTGGCTAACTGCAAGAGAGGGTGGGAAATGTTGCCTGGCTGCATGCTAATGAAGAGAAGACTTTGGATTTTGATGAGTTGCTAAATCAGTTATAATTGGATATGGGTACTTAATTTTATTGCCCGTGTTTACTTTTATGTTTATGAATTTATTTGTGCCACATACCTCAGCTGAGAGTGTTTCTCAAACTAATACTTCTTAGTTCTTAATGTTTGAGAATTTACCAAGTGGTTTCAATTTAAAATGCCTTGGAAATCCTTGGAGATGTTTAAGGCTAGGAATGACTTTGTCAAATATACATTTAATAGGGGGTCTGGTATGGGTTGGAGAGGGGCAAGACTGGAGGGAGAGGAGAGGCTTTAAAAGTCATCCATGTGAAAGAAAAATAAAATAAAATAAAAGTCATCCATGTGAGATGACAACAGCCAGAGCTCAAGAATGGACAGTCATGGAAGAGACATGTTTGGGAGCTAGTGTTGGAGGAGCGATGGATGATTGAATGAGGGGAGAGAGAGGAAAGTAAAGAATAACTTGGACTTAAGTAAATGATGGGAAGGAAAAACTGAAGGGGGTGCACTAAGTGTAAATTCTGCTGACTTATGTGGATTCACATTTAACATTTTCTTTTTCATCCCCTTCTCTTGCCCTGGTCAAAGTTGGTCTCTGCATTATTAGTGATGTCAGATTTCTTGGAGAAATCTGTTTTCCAAATGGATATATATATCTATCCTTATTGATATTTATTTCTTGTCTGTAATATCTTATTTGGCCTTCGAAATTCATTAAGTCCTGAATAGTTGCCAAATCAGAGTGATCCATCTCTGAACTTTTGAAATTGCATGGAACTCTCCAGGATTGCCCCAATGGAAAGATCTACTAATTCCACCTACTCTGCTTAATGTGGACATGACCTTCCTGTACCCTACTGAAAGGTATCATGTATGAATTTCACCCTCTGCTCCATTTATATCAACACATATCTGATGTGTAGCTCATACACTTTCTCATATCTTGGCTCCAATTTGTTTTTTATTTACGTGTCCAGAATATATGTATCTACCTTGCTGTGTCTCTATTTAGATACAGGTGTCTTTGGAGCCAGAACTGACTGTGTCTATAATAACTCACTCCAGTGTTTGACCAACTAAACTTGGTCAAATTCCCAATGTCTTCTGTCCCACATCTCATTAGTTTTCTTGTTTTGTCTTTTTCTTTTCTTTTGAAAATGATCACAAGAAAATGATTGAAATTCATTTAGACGGGAGTGAAACTACTGATAATCATTCATAATATCCCTTTCAATTGGACTACATAGGAGCCCACGATTCATATGGATACAGTTCTAAGGCCAAACTTTCAGATGCTGAAGGACCAGGAAGGCTGAAGGGTGTCTGAATGAGAAAAAAGGATTCATAAGGACAGTTGGATTCTCCCTTCTTCTCATTGACTGTGTTGTCTTGGGCATGTTTCCCAACTGCTCTCAGTCTCAATTTACTCATGTTATATTGTGGGCAATAATCTCCTTTCCGTGTTGGTATAACAGCCAGTAAGAATGAAGGTCTAAGCGTAAGAGGAAAAACCTTGGAGTTTTTTTGTTTGTTTGTTTATTTTTTAGAGATTTTATTTATTTATTTGTCAGAGAAAATGAGAGGGAGAGAGAGAGCATACACAGCACGGGGAGTGGCAGGCAAAGGGAGAAGTAGGCTCCTCATGAGCAAGGAGCCCGATGTGGGGCTTGACCCCAGGACTCTGGGATCATGACCCAAGCTGAAGGCAGATGCTTAACCAGCTGAGCCACCCAGGTGTCCCTAGTCAGAGTTTTCTAAGAGGAATCACATACCTGTTTTCGCCAACTCCCAGTTCCAGCATCATGATTCATTAGGGGAAAACAGGAAGGGAGGTCACTTAAGGCCTTCCTTCCTTATTGTCCTTATTACTTGTCAAGAATAATTACTTTCTGCTTGGGGTGGGAGCTGTAAATGGATCTTCAGTCGGTTCACCAGCTTGACTTAGAATGTATATATTAAAAATAATACTACCTTGAAGTTTTGGTGAATCACTTCATATGCAATGTGAACTTTAAAAGTTTTGCATAATCTAGTATTTTAACACTTCACCATACATTTGCTGAGGCATGTTATAATTTACAAAATATTTTAACAGTATCTAGTATTTCATTTGAATCTCAAAATAACTTTATAGGATTCGAATTTTTACTCCATTTGATAATGAGGAAACTGAGTTTTTGACATTTTGTCGATCATTCATTCCATAAATATTGAATCACATTTTTAGTGTATTGTAGAAGCAATAGTTGCTTCAGTGTTTTCAGAAGAATATTATTTTGAAGAGACAAGAATGTCTTCCTGGCATCTGTGTGACCAGACCTTTAACCAGCTATGCCTACCTATCATGTTCTAGCAGCTGTATGTAATTCCTGGTGTGATTCTTTGTGCAGCACTGTACATAATTAAACAGTTCAGAAAGGCTTCAATGACAATGTGAAAGAGGTGTTTAAAGAGTTCAGAATTACCTCTTTTGACCCTCTGCACTTGCTAGATAGACACAATTCTACCCCCACTGTCCATCCTCACTCAATGCTTACAAATAATTTTTTTAGTGCCTTTGCTTTTAAGGGCGATTGGGAATTTATTTCTGTGCATTTAGTTACACGTGCATTTTTTGATACGCTGTTAGCAGCAGTATTTTGTTGCAAGCAAACTTTATGAAAGGGGTTTGCCTTTTCCACTAGTAAATAAATCAGATGAATTATGCCTGTGTCAATGAGAGGTGATTTGGGACACTAAAATCTCTGAAAATTGTGTTAGTTGGAAAAAAAAGTGCCACTACAGAAAAGTATAAAAAGATGCTCACGAGCTTTTAGAAACAGCTGTATTTTGATCATTCATTCGCATCTTAGCAAAGGCAATTATATTTAAAAATGAAAATGTGATTTTTCATTTTGAAATATAATTATAGTTCATGGAAAAATCTGGAAGGATGTGTATTTTAAGGTTCATCTCTATAGGTATTAAATGATAATGGTGGTTATTAGATATGAAAAAGAAATGGAAAGCTCAACCACTTCTCAATAGCTCCCAATCAGGTGGTGCTCATTTGGCATGATGGACAATTGTTTCTTGTGCAACAAAAACAAAAACAAACAAACAAAGCAAAAATATTCAGTGACAGCTACTAGGAAGAAGGAACTATGCAATAGGAACTGAAAACCAACAATGTCAGTAGCAGAACTTACTTAAGGTTAATTTAAAACATTTTCTTTCCAGAATAACATGAGAACATTGTCTCCAGTCAATTTGCTCATCGTTTTTGGTCTCATATTGGAAAATCATTGAATCACAAGTCTGGGAAAGTCAAAGACGGTACGAGTTCTTACAGTTTTACATTCCTCTTTCCATGAGAACAGCAAACCACTTTGAGTTCAGTTTATATAAATAATTTTCATCTTGAAAAAGAAAACTTCTAAGAATATTCTTAGAGACACCTGCGCCATACATACTACTTGTACTTGACTATTCATAGTAGAGATTTACAAAATATGCAAGGGAAAAATTGGACCAAATGTGTAATCCAGTACAATTTTATTGTTTCAGAGAAAAAGAGAGAGAAGGAGGAGGGGGGAGGGAAGAAGAGGGTAGAGCTTGAAGAGGAAGGAGAGGGGGGAAGAGGTAGAAGAGGCACGAAGAGACAAATCAAATGATTTTGCCCAATGCAAACAGAGAGCGAATAGCAACACCTAGACTAGAATTTAAAGTCAGTTCTTGACTCCTCATTCATGTCCTTTCCACTGCCAGGCAGGATATTGCAGTGGTCAAGATCCTCACTTAAGCTTGTAATATTGTTCACTACTTTACTAAGTGTGTGACCTTTGGTAAATCCCAAAACTATCTCTACTTTAGTTTTTCCACATGTAGACTAGGGGTCCTATAGTACCTACCTCATGGAGTTGTTGAGAGGATTAAATGAAATAGCACATGTAAAGCATGTAACAGAGTACCTTTGTGTGTGTGTTTGCCTGACTGTGAATGTGTGTGCTGGCACTTGTTTTACAGTTCATCTAATCATTACTGTTTTCTCTGGTGTGCTGGTTCACTCCACTGTAGATTTCCCATCACAGTTCAGCGCTGAGAGCTCCTTCCTTGATTTTCCCAGTCTTGCTTTGATCAGAAGTGATGCTTGGAGTGGGCTTCTAGGTCAGAATCCTCAGAGCAACTGCTGAGAATTTAAACTTCGAAAGAAATTTTCAAGTAAGGCATCACTGGGTGGGTTGGTCTGAATGTTTGCGATCTGTTTGAACTCTGAAAAACAACCCCCCCCCCAAAAAAAAAGGGAAATCAGAATGATAATTTTTGAATGTGAGCTTGCTTTTGAATAGCCACAGTTCATCTACATGTTAAATGTATCATCAGTGCCAGTCCAGGAGGATGCAAGGCTGACCCCACTTCTAGTGTGAGATAAAATTCATGACTTCTTCTATGTGTCACTCAGGGAGGCCGATTTCAGCAGATTACTGAAGGAATTTTCTAAAAGAGCTATTCAGGAATGGTCTTTCTCAGGGGGGCTGCTGGTGTCTGAGAGCAGAGGCTGAGTGACCCCAGGGGAAGAGTGCAGTCGTGCCAGGTGGGTGGGCTGGTGACCAGATGTTGGAATCCTTTCCAGAATTGAGATATTAGGCCTGGAAATCCTGAACTAAAAGGACCAAAGTTAGAAAGAAACTTTTCTTCTGAGTTTCCTTCATCCAGATGAGTTTATGTTATTTTGTCACAGTGAGCAAATAGAAGCGTAATTTGTCATTTTTTCTTTTTTTTTTTGAAGAGAACTTGACAAACATAAAATTAGCCATTTTAAAGTGGGTATTCAATGGCATTTAGTATATTTAGTATATTTAGTATATTTAGTGTTGTGCAAGCACCACTTCTATCTAGATCCAAACCATTTTCTTCACCCCTTAAAGGAAACCCTATGTCCATTAGACAGTTATTCCCCATTTCTCCTCTCTCCCCAATCCCTAAAAAACACTGGTTTGCTTTCTGTTTCTATGGATTTGCTAATTTTGGATATGTCCTATAAAGGGAGTCAGGCCATCTGTGATCTTTTGTGTCGGGATTCTTCCACATAAAGTCAAATACTATTCAGCCATAGAAAGCAATGACATACTGATTTATGTTTCAATACGAATGAACTTCAACAACTCTCACCACTGAGCATGATGTTAGCCATAGATTTTTCATTAATGCCTTTTATCATGTTGGAAAATTGCCCTTCAATTCTCAGTTTTCTGAGTGTTTTCATTGCAAAAGGATGTTAGATTTTGTCAAATGCTTCTTCTGTGTCAGTTGATAGGACCATATGGATTGTTTGTTTTATTTTCTTAGCGTGGCACATTGCATTCATTGATATTCTTTGCATTCCCACTTGGTCATGGTATATAATCCTTTTAATAGGCTGTTGGGTTTGGTTTGCTAGTAATGTGTTGAGATTTTCACATCGATATTCATAAGGGAGATTGGCCTATAGTATCCTTTTCTTTTCTTTTTTTATTGAGGTAAGTTGGCATATAATGTTAATTAGTTTTAGATATATGATATAATAATTTGATATTTGTATACACCAAAAAGTGATCACTGTAGGTCTAGTTAACATCCATCACCAGAAAATTGAACCCCTTCACTCTTTTTACCCGCCCCCAACTCTTTTCCCCTTTGATAACCACCAATTTATTCTCTGTATCTATGACTTTTGTTTGTTCACTTGTTTTGGTTTTCAGATTCCAGATGTAAATGAAATCATACAGTATTTGTCTTTCTCTGTCTGGCTTTAGTTCAGAGTAATAATGGCTTCATAGAATGAGTTATGGTTTATCGCCTCTTCTTTTACTTTTTGGAAGAGTTTGAGGAGGATTGGCATTAAGTCTTCTTTAAATGTTTGGTGGAATTCACCAGTGAGGCCATCTGGCCTGGACTTTAATTTGTCAGGATAATTTCTTCTTTTTATCCTGGAAAATTGTTTGGAGATACTCCTGAAGTATTCTTGATATCTGGGAAAAATAGTCCTGCATACTTTTCTGGGTTAAACTTGGACAGCTAGCCAGTTCTTTTGAACTACCAACTCAAATCTTGTGGGTTTTGTTTTGTACTTCATCTTTACTTTTGTGAGAAAGAGAGAGAAGGTCATGGTTCAGATTCTTTTATTCACATTGGTAATTTCTTTATCTTCAGTATTAACAGTCATCTTTTTTAATCTTCGTATTTGGTTTAATTGAATCTAAAACTCTAATACTTTTTTAACTTTTGTTCTTCAATGTTATTAGGCTTCACTATATAGATGTATCATGGAGAACTATTGACCAGAGAAGCTGCTCACAAGTCCCCTGATACTGCTGGCTTTTTTTTGGTTTTAATGATAGATAGAGTATAAAGTGCTGCTTTGATTTATTGGTATTGAGAGATGCCTTAATTCGCATAGGTGAATCTCCAGATTTATTGATATTTAATTTAATTGATGTTGACTTTAAATAATAAAAATTCCCTAAGAAACATATTAACATATTAAAAAAAATTCCCACACAGTTTTTTGCCTTTGTCAAACATCATGTACAGGTTATAATTTGATATTCTTTTTGATGACTCAGGGGAATCATTTGAGCCTCATTTATTGGGCCTTGCTACTTCCAAGCACTCAAATATATAGCTTTTTACACGTCTTATAGCTTTTCTTTCCCTCCCCAAATCATAACCGTGATTTCCCTTTTGCTATATTACCTGTACATTTGACCTAAAAGTTTTCTACTTTTCTCAGTAAGTGACAACTAGTTTTCCAATAGAAAGGAGAGAAATGAATAGATGAAGTATATTTTATGTTCAAGTAGATATGAAGTACTTTTCCATGGGGCTATTCTACCATTCTTAGAAGAGTGGACAAGATCTGAGACTTATGGAAAGATGACTTACAGCTGATTCTGTTAGAAAAAAAGGGAAAAAAAGCATGTCCCTTTTCAATGCTTACTGCCTACCTTACTTATGTACAATATGTCATTTACTCTTCAGCCCAATGCTGTTAGCTATATGTTGCTATCCTTATTGTACTTGATTAAAGGAAAACAAGAGACTTGGTCCAAGTTAGACATGGTAGTTAGTGGCTATCATTTATTGTCATGATATCGAAAGTACAGCCAACAAAAGCAGAAATAAACAAAAGAGAGTGCATCAAACTAAAAAGCTTCTGCACAACAAAGAAAACAATTAAAATGAAAAAGCAATGTACAGAATGGGAGCAAATATTTGTCAACTAGATATATAATAAGGGGTTAATATTCAAAGTGTATAAGGAAGTCTTTCAACCCAATAGTGAAAAAATGTTAACTCAATTAAGAAAAGGGCAAACAGATAGGCATTTAAACAGACATTTCTCCAAAGAAATGAATAAATTAACACCTGTTCAGTGAGCATTATCAAAAAATAAAAAGGTAACAAGTGTTGGTGGGAATGTGGAGAAAATGGAAGCCCTGTACACGGTGTTGGTCAGAATGTATACTGGTGAGGCCACTATCATAGCCAGCATGGAGATCTTCAAAACATTAAAAATGCACATACCATATGATCCAGCAATCCCACTATTGGGTATTTATCCAAAAGAATTAAAATCAGGATTTTGAAGAGATAATTGCACATCAAGTGTTCATGGTGGCATTATATGCAATAGCCAACAAGTAGAAACAACCTAAATGTCCACCAGTGGATAAAGAGAACAAGTCAGATACACACAGTAGAATAGTGTTCAGCATGAAAAACAAGAATGAAATCCTACCACATGCAAAAGCTTAGATGAAATTGGGGGAAGCTATGCTAAGTGACATAAGTCAGTTGCAGAAAGACAAAAATAAAATATTCAAACACACAGAAGAAGAGAGTGGAATAGCGGTTGCTAGAGGCTGTGGGGAGAGGTGAATTGTTATTCAACAGGTATAAATTTTCAGGTATGCAGGTATGCAAGATGATTAAGTTCTAGTAATCTGCTGTACGCTACTGTGCCTAAAGTGAACAATATTGTAATTGTAGAGTTAAAATTTATTAACAGGCTAGATCTCATGTTCAGTGAGCTTACTATAATAAAAAAAAGTGTTATGTGGAAAATATAAAAAAAGGGAGATTTTAATCACATTTAAAAAAAAAGCAGCAGAAGGTTTTTTCACTTGCCTGCCATAGATAAATCACTGGATTTCATGTTGGTTAAGTTCATTTGCTAAGTCTAATCATCAAATGTGCACTGAGGAGCTTTTATAAGCCAGGCTCTGTGAATGGTACTGAGGTTACAGAGATGACTAAGTTGCCAGCCTTGCCCTTCATGGACTCAGAGTTTCATAAACATCGACCAAAAGAGATCATATTTAAGATAATGTGTAATAAGGGCCATACTATTGGTGTACAACAAGGAGGAAAAGAAGATAAGGAGACCCTCTGTGTGGGATGGTGCTGGAAAATGCTTTCAAGGGGACATAAGCCTTGTGCTGAAAGTGTGGGAAGAGGAGCTGACCAAGTGGACCACAGGGGGAGGCAGGACAAAGCATTTTAGTGGAGACACAGGTTGGAATTCCTGGCAAACAAGGAGTGCCTGGGGACCTTCAGTCCCTCCACTGTTGATGGCTGGAGGAGACTCTCACAGTGCTTCTCCCAGGTCTCCTGGACCTCTTTGACCATTGCCACCACTCCCAATTTCTGCGTGCTTTCCCTGCTACCATAATACCTGCAGCCCTTCACAGGACATGGGAGGGAGGCAGGTGCTCTGGGCATCATCAGCTAACACTGAACTGATGTCAGAATATAAAAGCCTCTGACTCAGTCAGTACAGACTGTGAGGCGTCATTTACACCCAGAGTTCCTCGGTGGGATCAGGCTGAGTCTGGGACTTTCCTTAAAACCACATGCTTGCTTGGCTTCTTCCCCTGTCTTGTCTTAATCGCCCATTACCCGTTGCTCCTGGGAGCCCTTCCTTAATAAATCACTTGCACGTTCATCTTTGGTTCAGAGTATGTCTTTAGAAGGCTCATTCTCAGACAATGGGAGATTAACCTGTGCCTTAAAACCTCCCTAAAGTCATTTTCAGAATCAAATGCGGTAACATGTATAGGACTTTGCACTTATAAACCACCACACAAATGCTAAATATTGTTTGTAATTAAGAAGTAACGTTTTGGGGGCACGTGAGTGGTGTGGTCAGTTAAGCATCAGACTTAATGCTGTGAGATTGAGCCCAGTGAGATTGAGCCCAGTGTCAGGCTCCACACTCAGCATGGGTTCTGCTTGTCCCTCTCCCTCTCCTCCTCCCCCACTTGCATGCTCTCTCTCTCTCAAATAAATAAATGAAATATATTAAAAAAGAAAAAGAAGTGACGTTCTGGCATTTTTAGCAATAGAAAATGAGGTTAGTAGCTATCCTCCACTCTTGAAATTATCAGTATGAGCTGGTTTCTTAGTAGGAACCATTTTGACGTCAGCTTTGAGGCATCTGAATGTGAAGAGTATGGCAAATCTTGTTCTTTCACAGACTGGCTAGACCAAGAGGGAACTTCTACAGGATATTGTAGAGTATCTGGGGGAAAAAAAACAAAAAAACAAAACCACACACTGAAAATTATGTTTTGGGGGTAATTTAATTATTGAATTTTATTTATTTATTTATTTATTTATTTATTTATTTATTTATTTATTTATTTAAGATCCACTTCACTTTTGAGATCCACATCATCTGTGATGGTTCTTTCCCAATTCTTTGGTTGTGAGGGAACCTGGATGAGAATGGCTTTGTAGGCCAGAAGTAAAGTTAACCTATCAGGTGCAGTTTTGGTGGGTTTTTTTCTGTTTTGTTTTGGTTTTTTTTTGGTTTTGGTTTCACCTTTTTAATGGCTGAATAGTGTACAGAGAAGTAAAAAGCCTCGCCAGGACAGCACTGGAATACCAAATTCAGATTACATATGGAAAGCTCATAAAATACCACTTAATTTTCTGCCTCTTAATGCAAAACAAAGGTTGACATAATTTTTCTCTAGTCAATGAATGAGACAGTATGGTCATACTGATTCTACTAAGCTTTTAGTTTTTAAAACCAGTAAAGGGAGAGGACTTCATTCTAAGTGATTTGTGCAGCGTCTGCCATCTCTATTCTGAATATACCATCTCTTGGTGGTAACGACTCTGTTGGGCTCATCAACATGTGTTTTGTGAATTGAGTATAATGCTTGGGTCCATTAAGTGATCAAGCATTGAGGACCACATAACCATTAAAGCTTAATTGCTTTTGTCATGAAGCTGTTTACATTAGAGGATAAGATTATTAGTATGATCCACATTCCTTTCCAGTCAAGCTACTGTGTGTGTGTGTGTGTGTGTGTGTGTGTGTGTGTGTGTGTGTGTGCATGTATCACTTTGCACAAAGCATAAGTGGGGTTCTATGCTAAGTAAAAAGTAAGGCATCAGTATTCATCCTAAAAATCTCAATCCTGCATCCATCCAACTGTGAAAGATGGCAGAGAAGTCCAGCTGACCCCAGATGCTTTCACTTGCTGTGTTTATTGTTGCTGATGTGCAGCCAAGATTTCTGGTGAACTGGTGAACTGGACCTGGGAGAGTAGCCCTGGTCAGATTTTCACCTGATGAGCAGGGGAGCCCATGCAGTGTGCTGAGATTTATGCTGCTCATCATTTCAGTGCCAGTAGAAGAGTTGTTTTCAACGATATACTAGCAAGTTCTCTGTCCAGCAATTCCAAGATTTCACTCCCCATGGCACCTTTCCTCTCAAAAATAAATTTGTAGAACAGTCTTTCCTTTTCCCTAAAATTTAATCCTGCCAAAATCCAATCAGCCAACCATCTTTAAAAGATAAATGAAGAGAGGCATCTGGGTGGCTCAGGTCTTTAAGCCTCTGACTTGATTTCAGCTCAGGTCATGACCTCAGGGTCTTGTGATTGAACCCTGTGTGGGGCTCAGTGCTCAGTTGGAAGTCAGCTTGGGATTCTCCCTCCCCCCTCCCTCTGCCCCTCCCCCTGCTCCTGCTCACATGCTCTATCTTTCTAAAATAAATAACTAAATCTTTTAAAAAAAGGATAAATGAAGAAAGGTGAGGGCTGAAAGGTGAAAGGTCATGAAAGTCTGGTGGGTGCTATGAGACTAGAACCCACTCTTTTTTATTTTTTCCTCCATAAAGGCTGTAACTTTAGCTCTAGAAGGTTGCTTGATGTTGTTAGTGGATCAAGGCTGTGGAGGGAAGGGTGCATTAGTGTGGGACTGCCATAGCAGAGTAACCCAGACTGGATGGTTTGAACAATGGAAATTTATTTTCTCACAGCTCTCAGGGCTAGAAATCAGAGGTTTTCATAGGGTTGGTTTCTCCTGAGGCCTCCCCTTGGTTTATAGATGGCCACCTTCTCCCTGTGTCTTCACATGGTCTTCCTTCAATGCATGTCTGTGTCCTAATCTCTTCCTATTGGTACAACAGCCATATCGGATTAGCTCATACCCCAATGACCTCGTTTTAACTCAGTCACCTCTTTAAAGACCTTACCTCCAAATGGAGTCACATTCTGGGTACTGGGCATTAAGACTTCAACATAAGTGTTTTGAGTGGACACAATTCAGCCCATAACAGAGGGGAAGCATTCAGAGTAAATAGTCACAGATTATCCACACTCACAGAGAAGTTCTGAAAAAGAAGAGAGGATCAACCTGGTACCATTTTGCATAAGACCCTCATACAAGTTTTGTTTTTCAGCTGGATTCACTAGCACTCTCCCAGGGATGAGGCCATAGGATTTACAATCCAGCAAAGAAGAGGAACAACATAGCAAGGACTTTGTCCCAGAATGTTGTTTCTAAAGATTCCCCTAACCCTTAACATTATGATTTTCAATAAAGAAAACAATAGTGCTTTTCCAAAGACTTCTGAGCCATTGCCTCCTCTGTGAGCTCTTTTGGCTCCCCTGTCTCTGTCCTTTCAATGGCACATTCTCTCTTGATGGTTATGTGGCTTCCACTGGATAGTACCAGCCTGTTCCATCCTTGGTGCTTGTTCATTTTCAAAGCAATTGGTTCTGGGCACTAGAGTCTAAGCAAGACACTAGTCAAACCAATATGTAAAGCCTTGTTAGAAACTAGCAGGTATTATAAAAAGGAACTCTAGGGTCAGCCATTTGGAATAAAACTAGGTCAAGAGAGAGAGAATACAAGAAAATTGTTCCTAGCAGAAATTTGGGATGATAGAAGCATTTGTCTCAAACTGGCTTTTTTTTTTTTTTTTTTTTTTTTGGAAGCAAGCATTATTTGTTTTTCTTTGCTTAGCTATTCTGAGTGTGAAGAAATGTTTCTCCCCGTGTTTATGTTCTCCCATCTGCCTCTCTGCTTCTCAACAGTCCCGACAGCTCTAGGCAGTGGGAAATGGGGACCTGCAGGGACCGTAGTCTTTCCACTCCTTCACGTTGACAGTCCTGAGCAGGGGTGGTGGGAGGTGGGTGGAAGAAGGGGTGTTACTACATCACCCAGCACACTGCAAGGAAATGGATGGCACCATGCTTTTCTCGTTTTCAGGATGCATCCACGTCATCTTTGTTCCTATTCTTTTGACATAGAACTGGTTTGGATTTCTGGTTTTCAGGTCTTCCCCCTGAACCCATCTAGTCACTTACCATTTTAGTGCTGCTTTACTTACCTTTGAACTGGAGAAAATAATGCCTCTCTCAAGGGCTAATAAAATAAATGAGAAGATCTGTGTAGAGTGCCTGACAGTGGCTGGCCCAAAAGGGGAGCTGAGAAAGAATCTCTGCCCTCCTCTCCTGTACCATCTCTTCCTTCCCAAATCTGCTAGAGGGGAAAGGGAACCAAGTACTGACCATCTTGTGGCTCCTTCTAGATCTGTTGTCTCCCCTGTTTCCTTGGACTCAGGGACACATTTGTCATCATAAGGCACTTTCTGTTCCTTTCTCTTCTATCCTTAGTAATGATATTCTCCTTAGATTTTAAATTGGAAGTATTGATTTTTTTTTTTTTTTTGTAGGTGAAGAGTAAACTTTCATCCTGGATTATAAGAGGGTCAACTTTTAAGCACCCTTTGCATTCAATTAATGATGTCAGTTTCAGTGAAAATAGTATGCCAAGCCTGCTCATCCCACAAAAACGCATTCCCTGTACTTCCCTAGGGTATTTCTCCTTCTTAGATTCCACTTAAATAGGGGTAAAACTCCCAGGTCATGGGTCCAAAGGTACAGCATCACTTGCATACAGAATCATGGTGAACTAAAATGATCACCCTGCTCTATCCCATCCTCCTTTATTACCTTTGTTTTCTCCTCAACGCTTAATCACTTGATAGGTCCCATAGTTTACTTACTTTCTATTTGTGGTCAGGCTCCCTACCACTAGAACATAATCTCCATAGCAGCAGAGATTTTTTTTTCCTGTTGTGACTTCAAGAGTACATAGAATAGTACCTAGCCCAAAGAGGCAGTTCATATAAATCTCTGTCGAGAAAATGAGTGAATGAATTTTCTCCTATCCCCATGGATTTTTAGCCATGGTCAAACATAATCTTTCACTTCATACACCTTCCTCTAACATTTACCTCTGATTTGTCCCCAAAGCTGCTTTATAACTCACACAGCTTGACCTATTCCTACTACCCCAGTGTATTTCCCTCTGCTCCATAATTTTTTTCTTTTTTAATTTTAATGTTCATAAAATACATCTTCATAGTTCATATTCCACTGGGCTTAAAATTATATGAAAAATAGTGATCTCTGCCCCATCCCTCCTCACCACTTTTCACTCTTGATCCTGCCCCCAGTGGCAACTTTTTACGTATTTGTTTTCTGGTATTTACTTCCCCATTTCAATAATCTATTTATACTGGTACCAATGAGAGGACTATTTGCATCTATATTTGTAACAAAATAAGTACAGAAATTGAGAGTGAGTTTTAGAAACTTTCATAGCAATTTGACATTGTCATAGTATCCCAGATCATTAACCATTTTTTTGAAATTCATTTTTATTGTAATTTATAAAAGTTATTAGTCCATGGGGGTAAAAACAAAAACAAAAACTGGTCCTTCTCCAAAGGCAGTTTGGGAAGTAGTGTACTCAGCTACATACATCTCACTCTCTGAAGATGCCTTCACTACCACACTGTTTTTTGTTTGTTTTTGGTTTTGGGTTTTGTTTTCTTTTGTTTTGTTTTTAAGAGTAGAAGGAGGAGAGATAAAATTTTCTTAGACATTTCTGGTCTGATATCTCATTAACTCACAGATAAGTGATAATTTAGCTTGTAGAGGCTTCTGGTTAAAAAATCATTTTCAGGGGCGCCTGGGTGGCTCAGTGGGTTAAGCCTCTGCCTTCGGCTCAGGTCGTGATCTCAGGGTCCTGGGATCGAGCCCCTCATCGGTCTCTCTGCTCAGCGGGGAGCTTGCATCCCCCTCTCTCTCTGCCTGCCTCCCTGCCTACTTGTGATCTCTCTCTCTCTGTCAAATAAATAATATAAAAACTTAAAAAAAATCATTTTCACTAAGAATTTGACAGTATAACTCCATCATCTTCCAGCATTCAATATTCTACTAAGAAATTCAATGCCTTTCTCATTTCCCAAACTTAGTTGGTGACATCTATTTCTTTTTCTCCCCAGAAATTTTCAGAGATTTTTCTTTACTCTTCATATTCTAAAATTTCATGATTTGGTCAGGACTCAACATCTTTCGATTCTAGGTAACTTCCTTTTCTAATTTCTTGGCAGTGCTTTATATTCTTTTTCCCCCCTAAAATTCCTTTTAGTCAAATGTTGAAGATATTGAATCAATATTTCCTTTTTGTGCCTTCCTTATCCCATGGTCTATTCATTTATTATTCTGTTCTCCTTTCTAACTGTGCTGGTTAGGGTGGGGACGGAACTACCCCCTACCCAGATTTTCAACCAATTCCATTTTCAGCCCCTTGCCTCACCCCCACTTTCCATGGTACTTTGTGATTCCAATTATCATCAGGAAACAAATTTTGTAGGCTTAACTATTTGTTTTGTAGCAGTATTTCTCTCTGCAGAGACTTATATTTCAAATTTTGCACTTTGTTAAATCAATTCCTAATCCTATACTTGCTCTACATATCAGTTTGAGGTAACAGGTGTTCTTGGTTTTATTGAAGTTGGAGATTCTGTTTTGTGTTCTCCTTGCTGTATTGAGCTAAATTCTAAGTGAGGAGGATGCAAAAATGTGTTTTATATTATCTTAAAACCCCAAGTCCCTTTTTTCCTATTTAATTTGAGTTCTTTTTTTTTTTAATTTTTTTTTTTTTAATTTGAGTTCTAATCAATACACATCTTCGAGGAGCTTTCTTGAATAACTCATTTTTTTTAACGCTTTCATATTCTGTATGACACTTATCTTTATATACGAGTGGGCACACATACACTCTTATGTTAATAACATGCTAAAACAATTTATATTATTTGGGACTTGTCTACCAATGATTTGATTTATTTTTAAGGTCCTTGATAGTGGAGATGAACCAAACCAAACCAAACAAATAAACAGAAACCCACCCAAACCTGTCTGCTTACAGTGGCCTATATAGTGTAGTTATTAAAAAAAATGAATGAAGTTTAAAAAAAAGAAAAGTGAGTGATGGTAGTACAATAATGGGGAAATGACTTTTAAAAATCTCCCTACTCATTTGTAGTAGCCTAATTTCTTCCTATAAATCTTCTTTTCTCCTTATTTGACAAATCTTGCTAAAATCCATATATAGTTGTGTCTGTATAAGGACATAAGAATGAATATAGATCAGAGCAAAAAGAATTTTTAGAACACACACTTCTTTTAAGAGAAAGGAGGTCATTGTGAGTGCTAAAAAAAAAAAAGGGTGAACAAATGGTCACCAAATGCTTTTACCTGGTTAGATGCCATGAGTTGAATAAGCTCCCCTCTGCATAAAGGCACTTAAGGAGGTACTTTGACTTTTTCAAGCTACCAGGAGGCCTGCTAATAAAAGACTGAACTAATAATGAAATGTTTCTATTATTGCCTAAACAGTACTAAGTACCAAATGTCCCACAACTGAGAGATGAGTCACTGGGAATACAGTTTGAGGTAAAGATCTTTGGCCCATTGTCACTCGGCAAAGACTACTTAAAATTCCAATTTTAAGACTATTTCTTGTTAGACGTTTATTGTTGTTATTGTTATTTTATATTTCCCCCATTTTGAACTGACCACTCCTGCCTATAAACCACTGTGTATCCTGTCCATACCTCATTAGACTTATTAACTTATCTCTCTCTGTCTCTTGTAGGCTATAAGCCCATTGAGGGGAAGGGTGATATTTTATGATTCTTGTATTCATAGAGCAAGAACAAAATGATTACTTAATAAATACTTATTGTGCAAAAGAAGGAGAAATTACTGAAATAAGTACATTAAACTTATTTACTAGAATACTTCTTTCTTCAAAGAGGAAGTTATAAATGAAAGGCTATCACCGACATGACCCTATGCAGGTCGGAGCCTTTAAAGCTGCTATCCTTGAATCATTATTTTCCAAAATTCCTCAAAGTAATTTATAGGAACAGTCCTTTGTCTTCTCAAGTGCATAACAGCCACTGCAGTTTATGATTTTTCCATCTTTCCTCAGGATGCCTGAATACTTTTGTCTCCCTTAGCGATAAAATCATCAGGTTCCTACTGCCTGGGAGCTGTGACTTATGAAATAAATCTATGAGCTTAACAGCAATGAAGAGTGAACAAATGTAATATTCACACATCTTAGAATACTCACAAATGATGAATGGAAGACGTGAATATGTGGCTTCGGTTTTGGGTCACTTTCTTCTGGCTATACTTTCTGTGAGGCATGGGTTCAAAGGAAAACTCACAAAGTTATGTTCCTTGTAATATTTGTTCTGCCCAGGAAACATTTTTCAAATATACTTTAGCAGACATGTGACTTACACCCAAACCAGATTCTGGTCTTACTGCCAACAAAGCTTGGCCAATGCTTCTTTACACAGATGCACGATGTTTACACATAGCATACCTGATTGCTCTATCATCTACCCACAAAATACACTGCTTCTTCCACATAGACGGTGGTTTCCAAGGCAACAGAGGTCTCCTTTAACAATGAAAGCACATACAAGTTGATTTCCATTTCTATATGCCAAGTTCTAACCACTTCCTCCACCCATAGAACTTAACGTTTGCCAACAGGAGGGCAGAGCTGAGAAGAAAGTACTAATAGTAGAAGAAATGTTTTAATGTGTCAGCAGAGTTAAATGCTATGAAAAGATTTTTGTTTAACAGACTTATAGAGTGAGAATCATGGGGATCATTGGATAGAGAGTGAAATACAGAGAACATACAAGGTATAGATAACCTTGAAGGATACTAGTAATGTTGGAGGGGAGAAGACCTATCTTTCTGCGACTATTGAAGTCTTTTGATAAACTAAGTCTCCAGTTCTTCCTTTGCAGGCGAGTTTGTTGAAAATAGTCTCCACCTTCCTATTTCCCCTCCAGAATCCAACACAATGTAGAGCCTACTTAGAATTGCCTTTGCAAGACCACCCAAGTTTTTCTAGAGGCCAAATCCTGTGGTTACTTGTCCATTCTTTTTTTTTTTTTTTTTACTTGTCCATTCTTATACTCTGGTTGAGCATCCTTCTATGCTGCCTCTCCCTTCTCCTTTTCCTAAGAAACTACTCTTCCCCAGTTTTCCTCCACCTTCATGTCTGCTCATTCCCCTTTGTAGTCTCTTCTTCCTTCACCCATGCTTTTACTGTCTTTTCTGTCTCCGCCCTTGTTTCTTGTAATTCTACATTTTTCTCTAGGCAATAGTCTCTAAACTTGATTGCACAAAAGAATCATTGAAGATCTTGTAAAAATTCCAAATCAGGCAATAGTGCAGCTTCATCTCTGGAGGTGAGATATATCAGTGTATTTTGAAATTCTCCCAGGAGATTCCAATGTGCAGACAAGTTTGGGAAATGACTGTCCTAGAGTGGTCCCTCTCCTCTTAATTAACTCCAGATTAGCTGACACTCAACATGGTAGGTATATGCCTTTTCTAGGACTAATCATGTCTGCGATATACACCCTGTTACCCTTTCTTAAAATTTCTCAGTAGTGTCTCATTATTTCAGGGTAAAATAAAAAAGTGTTACCAGCTTCCATAGTCCAGGCTCTGCTTACCTTCAAAGGCCCGTGGCACACCACCGCCCTGTCCTGCTTGAAACTCTCGGGCACATTACTGCCCCTCTGCCTGGAATGGCCCTCTTTATCTGGTTAATTCCAACTTGTCCTTTTAGCCTTGACATTTCCCTAATGGCTCCTCCTCTCACAACTCAGTTGTTTTTGTGGATCATAGCTCTTTCCTCATTTATATCTTTTTATTGGTTTATCTTACAGTAGACTTTAATTTGAGGACCAAGGACTTGCTTTTTATTTCTCTACCCAGAGTGCAGAGCACCTTGAGGTCTCCTTTAACAATGAAAGCACACACAAGTTGATTTCCATTTCTATATGCCAAGTTCTAACCACTTCCTCCACCCATAGAACTTAACGTTTGCCAACAGGAGCCCACTGCCTGTTCAGTGTTTGATAAATGAATGAATAAAAGAACACGGTGGTTGAAAATTTTTTCATTGAAACCTTATTGGGATTTCTTCTTCAGGGGGAAAGAAGGCTGCAGAGCCATAAAACTTCCACACAACCTTCCTTTAGGCTCCAGAATGGTCTTTCCTTCTTCATGTTCCCTCCTTATTCATCTGGCAAGTGGAGTACCTGGACACGATCCAGGTGGTAAAACCAACTTTCATGACACTTGAGAATCACCCTGGACATCGTTTCAAGCAGCTAAAATTTCAGCGAGAGCTGTTGTGCCTTCAAGGAGATTTTTCAATAGCTAGACATTACAGCAGCTGCCTGCTGGCAAGAGGCTTAGGCAATTTTTAGGTCAAAAGGGAATCTGAGGGCACGTATGTGGCACAGAAGGCCCAAGTGCCCCATCACTTACCAGAAAGACATAGAAATCTTTGTTAAGACATTTCTATTCTGGGAAACATGAAAGTTTGAACTGTTTCTTACAGCGATGCAGTTCTATGAAATTAATCTTGAGAATGTTCTTTGAAAACTAGCATAAAAATACAACTTAAAAAATTTTTTGTGAGTATTTCCCTCTTTTGCAAATTATAGTTTAGAACTATTCTGTTAGGATTCTAATAAAATATTTATAATTAGAGGTGCCTGGTGGCTCAGTCACTTAAAAATCCAACTCTTAATTTTGGCTCAGGTCATGATCTCGTGGTTGTGGGATGGATCCCAGCTTGGGGCTCCATGCTGAGCATGGAGCCTGCATGGGATTCTCTCTCTCTTCCCTCTGCCCCTTCCCCTCCTATACATACATACATACATAAAATCTTTAAAAAATTTATAATTAAAAAAGGCACATAATGACACCAATGGCAAGACATACTAATTAGGAAAAATGGAAGTAATGACATCTCTCCCATTTGTACTTTGCAAGCCTCTTTTGCTTTTTGTATAACTGCTATTTTCATGGTAAGGTATAAGCATTATAAAACAGAATATAGGGTCTCATAAGGTTGAAATGTAAGTCATTTTCCCCTCAATCATCTAGTAAAAACAAACAAATATAAACAAAGATTGGGAGAGAATAACATGATTTCCTGAATGGCCAGCACTTCTGTGATCCAAACACCATTTTCCAGATTTAATTTAGCATTGTTTTTCTCTGATAACATGCACTTCTCCCAAACCCTCCATATCGGTTAACCCCCTGTTGTCTGGGCTGCCAGGTATGGTCTGTAATGTCTTTTCCCAACCCTTTCCTATTGGCAGTGGTAGGTAGAAAGTGATACTACAAAATTTCAGTCTCAGTTTCATGTGGTTATGCTCAAAGCAGCCAAAAAGTCAGGGCCTATTATCACAACACAATAACCCATTTTAAGTACTATGTTTGAGTAACACATACTGGGATCATGGCCAATGAGCTGAGCAAGCACACAGCACCCGTGCTTACTTTAATGTTCTATGGCTGCCATCTTGAAATTCTTAATTTTTGAAAAAGACTCCCCATATTTTTGTTTTGCACTGGGCCTTGCAAATTACGCAGCTGGTCCTGTCTGTTAATCCTCACTAAGCATTTCAAAGTGAGTGGAATGTGCCTAAAATCAACAACAAAGTCAGCATTAAAGAAGGAAGCTGTGGATAGGGATATCAATTGACTAGTGAGAGAGAGAGAGAGTGAGAGAGCGCCCATATATGTTTGCTCAGATAATGGAATTCTTCACAAGCTCTTGTTTCTGCATATGAGTTTCTGGACATTACTTCATAGTATCCTTTCTTTCTGAATGCTGCTTTCTTACCTGACAGAGGCACAGGACCCCTAGATAGGATCCCCATGGTTATCCTTGTTTGCACAAGAATTGTTACTTCTTAGGGAAAGTCTTCTAAATCAAAACATGGCAAATATCTTCAGAAATTTCAGTCTTGTGACTGTATGTTTGAGGGTCACATATTACAATATATGCAGAAGGAAATTCTCCCTTTACAGAGTCAAGTCAGGACCATGATAGTGAGGTTCAGGGGACTAAGTAGCTTACTGATGTCAAGGTAAACTGACAGAATTGATAGATGCATTCCACAAATATTTATGTAAGTTTTAGTGTTTCTTTTTCAAAAAATATTTAAGCTGGTATATTTTGATTTCTGGCTTGGATTCATTAGCACATCATACTGACCTTTTCTCTGAATTGGTACTTAGCTGGCAAAAATGGAGATGCAGTTGGGATATGGATCTTTAGATAATATAGCAAAGAAAGAGATAAGAACTTTTTGAAGTTGAGACATTTATCAAATTTTCACCGAGGCAAGAGGGGTTTGGATAAGAGGCACTGAATTTTTATTTTGGTTGAAGAGTTATTTTGGCTCAGATGGATGCAAGAATGGAAGGTAAGCTTTCTTCCATCTTCTATCTTATTATCTTATTTTTGAGTGATGCGTGAAACTTGTAGGTTTCAGAATATATATTACTTTAAGAGTAGATATTTTCAAAATACTTTCTTTTGCTGTAAGTCCCACCAGGTTGCAGAGGCATGTGACTCAGCTGCCTGTGATGATGGAGAACTGGGAGAAAACAGTTACCATGAGTCTTTCTTTTCTTTACATGCAATAAAGAAAAAAAAATTAGAGAGTGGGCTAATCGTGACCAATCTTATTTAGTAATGAAATAAAGCAAAATTAAACCCTTAGTTTTTAAAAAGTTTATTTTAAATAAAAAGAACAATAAATATTTCTTAACTATGAGTGAGTGAGTATTGCAGACATATGTAATTATCAAGAAGGGGTGGATTCTTAACAAGAGAAGGGGCAATGTCCTCAGATGAACCTCATGGTAAAAATCACACAAAACAGTTGTGAAAATGTACATTCCCATGTCCTGCCCAGAAGTATAGATCAGGAGATTCTGTCAAGGGATCTGTGGGTCTGTATTAAAAAGAGGCCATTGCTGTGATTCTTATGGTCAAGATAGTGTAGGGAAACTTGCCTTAAGCCAGTGGCTCTTAAAGACCCATCAGGAATAGCTGAAGGCTTATTAAAACTGGTTCCAAACCTAGTTTCTTATTCAGGTATCTGGTAAGTGGCACATGTACTCGTATTTCTAGCAAGTTCCCAAGTGACACCAGCAATGCTGGTGCAGGGACCACACATTGAGAACCACTGGTTTTAGGGCCCATTGTGATGTCTGCTGTTACAACCTGCAAGGCTCAGGTGCCCCACACCCAGAGGGCATGTGACTCTTTTCTGGCCATGCCACTCTTTATCCCAAACGCTTCATCACCTTCCATAAAAAGAGATTATGATGCTATTTATAGGGTAGATCCCAACCTGTGATCATGATGTCCTATAGGGTAAAGAGCTCCTAGGAAAGGTACCAGCTCTTACTTAGATTCTGGAGTACAACAAAAATGTTGAGTTTTTTTTTTTTTTAATTTATAATGTATTATTTGCCCCAGGGTTACAGGTCTGTGAATCATCAGGCTTATGCATTTCACAGTACTCACCATAGCACATACCCTCCCCAATGTCCATAACCCAGCCACTCTATCCCTACCCCCCTACCTTCTAGCAACCCTCAGTTTGTTTCGTGAGATTAAGAGTCTCTTATGGTTTGTCTCCCTCCTGATCCCATCTTGTTTCTTTCCCCCCTCACCCCCCGTGACCCCCTGCCCTGCCTCTCAAATTCTTCATATCAGAGAGATCATATGATGATTGTCTTTCTCTTATTGACTTATTTCACTTAGCATAATACCCTCTAGTTCCATCCATGTCATTGCAAATGGTAAGATTTCGTTTCTTTTGATGGCTGCATAGTATTCCATTGTATATATATACCATCTCTTCTTTATCCATTCATCTGTTGATGGACATCTAGGTTCTTTACATAGTTTGGCTATTGTGGACATTGCTGCTATAAACATTCGGGTGCACGTGCCCCTTCGGATCACTACATTTGTATCTTTAGGGTAAATACCCAGTAGTGTGATTGCTGGGTCGTAGGGTAAAATGTTGAGTCTCTTAAGAAGAGCTAGTTGGTTGCCATGTTCAGGCAGAGTAGGAGAGAGTCAATAGTACTGAGGGCATAGAAAGCCTCAAAAGCTCTTGAATCCAGAGTCTAGAAAAGTTTAGGTGACTGGCAACATCAGCTACTCCTTTTCCTTTAGAATGGGGTTGAGAGGAATATAAAGAATATGTTCCCTGATTACAATAGATTTTCTCTGAGAGAAGGTAGAAAGGGAGATTTAAAATAGCATTTCTCTTTGGTTGTATCTCCTTGAGGAAAGTTGGCAGTCCTAGTGTGTGTGTGTGTGTGTGTGTGTTTGCGTGTGTGTATGTGTATGTGTGTAGGCAGGTAAAATTTGTGGTGTGTATGCTCTTATGTGTAAGGATGGCAGATAGATGTCATCCTAGCTAAGCTAGACCCTAACAACCTTTAGCTACATCTTTCCTTCTGAGCTTTCTCTTTCATCCATGTTCAAGTTCACTTACAGGTACCCTGTTCTGACTTAGGTGACTTCATCTGGTTATTTATCTATCATTACCACTAACCACTTGTGTGAGAATCTTACCCTCTCTCCGAGTAGCTCCAAGTACATGTCTTGTCCTTGCTAAGCACAAGTCTTAATTCTCGAATGATCACATGAGCAGTGTTAAAACTAATTTAAAAAACCCCAAAAAAACTGTGTTGTATTTTAGAACCCTAAGCATTCTTTCTAGATTCACTTTTAGATTATGACATTTCTAATCTGCATATCAAAGATTTGACTTCAACAGCTGCAACGTGCTTCTGAGAAGTTTTAAGAAGCAGTCCAAATAATTCACTTATACATCATTTTTGTCACATGGTTCTGGAAATGAACAGATGTTTACTGTACAAACATAAGATGATCTGAAGGACTCCTTTGCAACTCTCTGACTCCTTGTAATATGATGGTTCCAAGGAGAAGGCAACCAAAGACATAAAGGCTAATCATAAAAAGTAAAAAAAAAAAAAAAAGCAGGGAAAACTCCATTTATAGTTTTTTGCTAACAACAAATTCTCTTAGATTTTCCTCATCTTAAACTGTTTTCATTTCTCCTTTGTTCTTGAAGGATATTTCCTCTGGCTTTAGTATGTGCAGCTAATAGCTCTTTTCTTTCAATACTTGAAAAGTCCTGGGGCACTTCTTTGGCTTCAATATTTTCTGATGAGAAATTCACTGTCATTGGAATTGGTGTTCTGTGAGTAATGTGTTATCTCTCCCTGGCTGCTTTAAAGATTTTTTCTTTGTCTTCAATTTTCAGAAGTTTAATTATGATATTTTTTGGTGTGGATTTCTTTGGGTTTATCCTGATTGAGTTTACTACGTATCTTGAAGATATGGGTTTATGGCTTTCACCAAATTTAGGAAGTTTACAGCCATTCTTTCTTTGAAAAAGAGAAAAAGAGAGAGAGAGAATATATATATATATATATATATATATATATATATATATATATATATATATATACACACACACACACAGAAGAAAGGCCATGTGTGGACACAGCACCAAGAGAGTCCTCACCAGAAATCAAACCCTGCTGGAAACTTGATCTGGGGCTTTCTAACGTCCATACTGAGAAAATAAATCTCTGTTGTTTAAGCCACAGTCTGTGGTATTTTACTATGTCAAACCAAGCAGATTAATAGAGGTTTGGGTACTGTGAAGAATTATACTGCTGTAGCAAACGTCTAAGAATGTGGAAGTGGCTTTGGAACCTGAAGAGCTTGGAGAGCTCCTGACATGCTCAAAAAAGCCTAGATTGCCATGAAGGGACTGTTGGTGGAAATATGGACACTCAGTGCAATTCCGGTGAAGGCTCCAAAAGAAAAGAAGAGAGCTGGAGGGAAAGCCTGCACCTTCTTGAAGAATACCTAAATAACTCCATACAGATTGTTGGAAGAACTATGGATGTTAAAGATGATTCTGGTGAGATCTCCAGTGGAAATGAAGAACAGCCTATTGAAAATTGGAGGAAAAATGATCCTTGTTACAAAGTGTCAAAGAACTTGGCTGAATTGTATTCTACTATTTTGTGGAGGGTTGAACTTACAAGCAATGAGATTGGATGTTTAGCAGAGATTTCCAAGCAAAGTATTGAAGGCAAAGCTTGGCTCCTCCTGACTACTTAGAGTAAAATATGAGAAAAGAGAGATGAATTGAAGTAGGCAAAGAAACCAGATCTTTAAGATTTGGAAATTCTCAGCCTAGGCATCTTGTGAAAATGGGAAAGTGTGTTCTGAAGAGATCACCAAGGATGTGGCTGGACTATCCCATGATAAAGAGATTACAGGATCGTACAGACAGAAACGCTGCCGGTTTAAACTGAAGGGGATGGACATGGGCTCAAATAACCAAGCCAGCCTTCTTGGATTCTACAGGATGGGACCATAGAGATGTTCATGTGTGAAGAATATGCACTATTCTTCAAGAAAAGGGAAAAATTACCTTGAACCGATTCGGAGATCATCAGGGCTACTGTTTCCTGACAGCAATTTTCAAGGGTGGGGCCATTACCACTGCGGTTTTACCAGGCCAGGCTGACACCAGTCAGAAACTCTTATGGCAGGGGGTGCTCACAGTGAATAGTGCTAGAAAGGTTTTTGGTTGTTAAACCACCTGCCAATCTTTTAGCCAGGGGAGTGGGCTTTTTTGGGAGCTTTTTTATGTTGTTAGTGCTTCTGGGTTAGAGGTTCTGCAGTACCCTGTTGGGAAATATGGGAGACCCAATGCTGTGTTGTTCTTCAAGTCCCCATGTCCTTCAGCAGCCCACTTTTGTCTTTCTACCTTACCCAGACTTTCCATGCTTATCATCGTGTCATGTCCAGGGTTCCTAGTTGTATAACAAAGCACCTGGGAACAATGGGAATGCTCCATCTTGGCCAGAACAAGAAATTTCTCGGTCTCTGGAAGACCAGAAAAAAATGTGCTAAATCTGATAAACTATAAGAAAACAATTACAGATATAGAGGAATTTCCAGCATGTGTGTATGTCTTTTTGAGTATGTCTTTTATTTTTCCCTTAATTGGTTTCTTTGCTGACATTCCAAAGTCATTCCATTTCATCATTACCCCTTTAGTGGTCATTATTGCTGAGAGATAGAACTTTTGTCTACAATTCTCACTGCAATGTTTCCTTCAATGCATCTTATATCAACTAGTTAGAGACAGAATAAAAAAGAAGGCAGTAGTCAAGTTGCAAATAAAACCTACTATTTTTTTCCATTGTTCTCTAATAATGTTTTCACCAAACTAATGATCAAGGGGGAAGATAGAAGATTGTATTTCTGTAAGGACAATATTTTTGGACAACCCACACCTAGCTAAATGAAAACTGGTAAATATGTATTGGGGTGCCTGGGTGGCTTACTCAGTTAAGCATCTGCCTTTGACTCAGGTCATGATCCCAGAGTTTTAGATTGAATCCCACATCGGGCTCCTTGCTCAGTGGGGAGCCTGCTACTCCCTCTCCCTCTGTTGCTCTCCATGCTACTGTTCTCTCTCTCTCTCTCTGTCAAATAATTAAATAAAATCTTTGAAAAAAGATATATATAAATATATAGTATATATATATATATATAGTATATATATACATATATATATTTAAAGTTCAAAATGTTATCTTGACAACTGAAGTAGGATCTCATCATTTAAATCATAAGCACAGAGCTATGAATTAAATTTGGGGGATGTCACCTTGGGTTTCAGAAGAGCTTCTCTCTGTACCAGCTGGAAATGTTAGCTCCTCTAGAGTTGCATGCAAATCAGATCTCCAGAGAATAGTAATTGAGCTGAACATGTGAGGTTTCATTCTGTGCTTGTTAGCGGCTGATAGATGAGACCCTGGGGCCAACAAAAAAGAATCTTTGGGAGAAAAATTATTATTTTTTCCATTCTGAGAATTATTTCCTTAAGAGTGAGCTATCTCATTTGAAATTAAAACCTTACATTCTTAGATTTTCATGTATTAAAATTTTCAATCGACATCAAATTTTATCTAGAAGAGATTTCTTTATGCTTTTTCTGTTAGAGATTTGTCTATTTTAGCACATTATAAGATGAAAATGGGTAATTCACACATATTAGATTCTCTGAGGGGATTTAAGGGAAGAAAAACCTATGTTATTTGGTATTTGTTTCTCTGTGGTGCTGGAATGGAAATGCTTAAAGGTACTGGGGTTGAAAGTCTCCCCTACTGTGCACAATGGGGGCTTTAACAGTTGAATCAGTTTAATTGTCTTTAGCGGTCATCTATGAAGATTTGTCTATAAATCAGTAGATTTACAAGAAAATTCGTTCTTTAGTGTGATTAGCCAATAAGATAATCTACAGTTTCTATAACATGATAAAGGCAAAAAAGGATGTTGCTAAATAAAGTGTCCTCTGGAACTCATCCTTTGCTCTGCAAAAAACCACCATCCTTGGGTTTCCCTCTCTCATCTCCCGCAGAGAAGGCCAAAAGCCCATATATGCCTTTGATGAGAATATTTCCTTACTTTTTTAGAGTTGAGGGAGCTGGTGCATTATAATCCTGATGTGTTATAATCCTGACTGGTTTCATTGCCTGTCCAAATATAAAAATACAACAAACTAACCTCAGTCAGAAACGACAATACTGCATCTCATCATGGAATTATTTTCTGACTAAAAACCCAATTCTCCAACGCAGTTTTATAGAACATAAAGAGAGAACATTGGTGAGTGTTTATGAGTATGGGCTCGGCGGTTTAATTTCCACATCTGAATCCTAAGCCTATCACTTCCTAGTCCTGTAACCTTAGGCAATTCATTGACTATGTATAGGCTTAAGGATTTTTACTTGTGAGATGGGGAAGTTCCTACCAGAGAGGCAGTGGTTGTCATGCCAGACTGTGCATGCAAATCCTGGAGGGGACCGTTAAAGAATAGAGAGGCCCAGGTGCTGGCATATTTTACTCTCCCCACCCCCAGGAAGTCTAACGTGCTTGCATTTGAGAACCATTGTGTAAACACCACATTCAAGGAGTGGTCCAAGGATGAGCAGTGACAGCATCACCAGGGAGCTTGCTAGAAATGTCTACTCTTAAGCTCCACCATGGAACTATTGGATCAGAACCCGCATTTTAACCTGTGATTTTTATTTATGTTGAAGTTTGAAGAGCATTGGTCTAAATCACTTTGAGGATGAAGTGAGAGAACTCATCTAAGCTGCTTAGAGTAGTACTGGTGTAAAAAACTCTGGATAAAAGTTTGCTGTTTTACTTTTTGTACCTTCTCTATTTTTTTGAAAGGTTTTTATTTATTTGACAGAGATAGAGAGAGAGCACAAGTAGGCAGAGTGGCAAGTAGAGGGAGAGAGAGAAGCAGGCTCTCCGCAGAGTAGGGAACCCGATGTGGGGCTTGATCTCAGGACCCTGGGATTATAACCTGAGCTGAAGGCAGATGCTTAACAGACTGAGCCACCCAGGCACCCCTGTACCTTCTCTATTGTTTTATTGTGTGTGTGTTCTCTCTTTCCAGTCTGTCTTTTTTTAAAAAAATATTTTTTTAGAAGATTTTATTTATTTATTTGAGAGAGAGCAAAAGTGAGAGCAATCACAGAGGGAGAGAGAGAAGCAGACTCACCACTGAGCATAGAGCTGGACATGGGACTTAGTCAACGGACCCTAGGAACATGACCTGAGCTGAAGGCAGACCCTTAACTGACTAAGTCACCCAGGCACCCCTCCAGTCTATCTTCTTCACTAACTATAAAACCCTTTACGGCAGCTCCTGGAGCTAGTTCATTTTTTATCCTAATGCCTAGCATGTGTCTGGAATATGATAGGCAGAGAGTAATGTCTGTTGAAAGGATAAGGCCACACATGTTGTCCTAGGATCTGGGAATTGTTTTCTAACATTGGTTCTGCCATGCATTTGCTTTGGGAGCTGAGCTGAAGTATCCCAGTTCTGAAACTGACTTTCTTACCTGTATATTGAAGAAGTGGCATAACACTTTCAAATTCTACTGCTCAGTAATTTCATTATACCTGTATACATGGCTGAACTCTTTTTGGGGTGGGGTTTTTTTTGCTTGTTTTGCTATTGCTTATAAAGATAACTGAATTTTCTGAGTTTTTAGTGGCCTGGAAGAATATGAGAAAGGCATAGTCTGGTTACTTCTGTGTAAATTAAATGCACTTGACAATGGTAGAGCAACTTTCAACCACCAGTACGTAATAGAATCACCGGGAATCTTAAAAACACGATGGCCAAGCTGACCTTAAAAAAATTCTGATTTAAATACTGTTAAGAAAAGAAATAAAACCTAGATTCTGGGACAGGTATTTTTTTTTTTTTTAAGAAGGATCCTACTTGATTCAAAAGGGCAGCCAGAGTTGATCTCCTTGCTAAAGATAACACCTAATTCTGCATAGCTTTGAAAACATTTTACTTACCTTTCTATAGTCCCATGAACATGGAGCGTATTGAGACATGCCTCCCTCAGTGAGGTGAAGGCCTGTGATCCAAGGGCATTTTGCTCTTCAGTTATGTCATCTGCTGTGGGGTTCCTCCTTGGCACTGTTTCTGCCATTTATGATGTTCCCATGTTTGTCAGAGAAGCATGTGATCCTGAGAGAATCCTGGCACTACCTTATTAATCATACTTAAAAGTCTAGTAAGTTAGGACATTTGATATGTATGTATGAACATATATGAACACATGTGTTGTATATATTTGAAATATCTGATTACATATGTGCTTGAGATCATGGCTTGGTTTCTGTTTTAAACAATAGGTCTGTAACACCCCCTTCCAATTCCATTTCATAGGTGTTTTGTATCCATAACTAGAACAAATACTGTTTACTTATTTCTAGTATTATGTAATGTTATTTTTTAAAAAAATTATTTTATTTTTTAAGCAATCTCTACAACATGGGGCTCAAACTCATAACCCTAAGAACAAGAGTCACACTCTCTCACTAACTGAGTTAGCCAGGCACCCCTGTGTAGTGTTATTTTTTAAAGAAAAACCAAAAATTGTTCTATGTCTTTATATAGGCCATGAAAATGGCATTATCCTATTTTCAACTCCAGGAACACACATCTAAACCACTAAACTGAACAAATGTATGGATTCAAATACAATCATGTGAATAGTAAATGAGTTGGTCAGCTGCATGAATATTTTGAATGCTTTATTTTCACTTTTTTCTCTCTAAGGAAATAAATGTGAAAATATACTTGGCTTCTAGATAGTAGTGTGTATTCATGCTAAAATCACTGGGATGCTTACAGTAAGCTTCAGCATCCCAAAAGATGAAGCATGGCCTTTTTTGTTGTTATTTCTTTTCCTAACAGAACATAGATCATATGGACATTTTGCCTAATAGTTTTTAGTTTCAAGAGTATGAAATATATCTCTAGGTAATTATTTGTAATATGGTTCATTCTACACAGGTAAATAGAGGGGACCTGGAGTTACAGCTATTTTTCACTGCTGTGTGTGATTACATTACATGATTTGCATTTTCTTTTTTTTATTGGGAATAATTCATAGGTTCCCTATTAATACTAGAGGCAGATGGACTTGAGTTGGCCAGTTCCCAGGGAAGGGTCAGAACAGTGGGAGAAAGTCTGTGTTAGGCCAGATGGGTGTAACAATATGTTTACGTGAAACTGGACTTGGCATAAAATACCCAACTGAAACAATGCAGGTAAGAACCTAATAACCAACCAGGAATTAGACCTGGACACTGAGCACAAGAGGCAGTCAAGGACTGAGCAGGAATCAACTTGGGGGTTTTGATTTCACACTGGTCATTCATGGTGAATGTGGTCTGAAACTGGCTACCCAAAGGGAGTCAGAGCCTGAGGGCCAAACGGATTTGTTTGGGAGAGACAAAGAATATTGAAGGGTCAACCAGAAGTCTTCTCAGTCCATTGCTGGAAATTTCTGACAAAGGCTGAGGTTGAAGACATAAATGGCTTCTTTTCAAAGACTGATGTTTCCAAACCCAAGAGACTTTTCCCCTAAAGATCATAGTCATCCATTCAGAGAAGCAGAGGCTTCATAAGACCCAGTTTTTCACATCCAACTCTTGATTTCGGCTCAGAGCACGATCTCAGGGTCCTGGGGTCAAGCCCTTTGTTGGGCTCTGCGCTCAGCGGGGTATCTGCTTGAGGATTCACCCCCCCTCTCTCTCCCCCCACTCATGCACATACACCCTCTTTCTAAAATAAATAAATAAATCTTAAAAAACATTCAGCTTTTCACATTCTAATAGAGATGAAAAAGATACTCATTAGCAATTGTGGGGAAGGGAGGGGAGCTTGGAGGTAATCCATCAGTGAATATTTCACTTTGTTCTCTGACTTCATTCCCCACTAGAAAATTGTGTCCTTTGTGCTCAAAGGGTAGTTTTTCGATACATAAAGTGAATAAATATATCTTTGTTGATTGATTTTAAGATTTTTGTTTAAACACCGCTATTAGAGAAGAAGACTCCCAGATTCTCTTCTTCCCAAGTGTCGATTTTTAGAGATTCCTAGAAATCACTGTTTATTTTCTTCATGTTCTCTCAAATCTTTGGTCTGATAGTACATTGCTAAAGTTTTCTGGAGGATGACAGACTTCAAGCTGTAGTCTGTGTTTTCCGATCTCTTCTCTATAATCTTTCCAAAGTCAGAAATTAATTTTCTATGGACCCACTTGCTTGTATTTTCAAATTTGGAAGGTATGGTTAGTTAGATCTTAGTGATTTCATCAAGGTAGTGACTTGTTACTATATCTATCCTCTTGTTAATTTCATTTACCACTTCACCATGTCTCTTTCTACTTTCATTAGTAAGAAAACAAACCAAAATGCAAGTTAATCACAAGGAATTCTTGACATTCATTAGACATAAAAACAAAAACTTTTTAAATCTTTGGATAAAAATTATGAAAATGCACATTTCTAGTTTTCTTCAGAATCATTCTGATGTCAGTTGGAATTCTTTTAAGCCCCAGAAATCTTCAATTAGTTTACTTGGAATCCTGTTAATCTCATAATGTATAAATATACAAAATTCTCCCTTTAGGTTTCTGGAAATAATACAAGTTGACTTCTCATGTCTTGTCTGGCCTTCTGGCTCTTTGTTCTGCATGTGGTCCGTTGTCTCTATGCTCTGCTACTTGCATCTAACTACGAAAATCAAATTTTGACTGAAAGAATTCACTTACATAAACCATTTGTGAGCAGTATAGAGTTTCCTGAAGATTTCATGTGGGAAATAAGGAAATGTTTACACTGAAATAATAGAAATTTCATTCATCAGCATTATAGGCATTAATAGAAAGATGTGGTGAGTCTCACCTCTCAATTCATCCCAGCCACCTCCTTGCCTATCTCTCCTGGTCACATAAAAAAACATTCTGCCCTTCTCCCCAGTGGGCCCACCTCAACTATTCCACTCCACAATGTACCTAAATTTTCTTCTAGGCAGACACAGAGTTGTTCCTAAGAGGAAATTCGGTGAATAAAATTTCCCCATTGGGTACACCTTTATAACAGGCCATGACTCAGCAGTTGAGTAACTTTGTACTGGTAGAAATATTTATTGAAAGAGATTCACAAATCTATATAAAATGCAGTTTATTAATGTCATAGATATAAAAATATTTTATTTGAAATTATTTTCCCAAATTATCTAAGGATTTAAGTTTATGGCTTAGCACCATAACAGTTTTTAGATCGCTCTTTTTTTTTTTTTTCTCATCAATTCATAAGCATCAATAGTGGACTTTGTTTTCAGGCCAAATTCGTGTTCTTTTAATAAAGCCATAGATTTTTATATCTCTTCAAGATACTCGTGTTTGCTATAAGGAGCAGAGAATCACAAAACGGCATTAAATAGCACTCTATACACAGTTATTGAATGAATGAATGGGTAAGCATGTTCATGAACAGACCATTCCCTCCCACATACCAGTCTCAGAGCAGACAGAATTTCATACAAATGCCAAGTGTCACTGCACAACTTCACGAGGTGCCATAGCAACATTGACCATGATGTGCAAGGCCCTGCCGGCCTTGTGCAAGGCGAGAGGCTGTTCTACTCTGGTATTGTTCTGTCTCTATCCAAGTCAGTGCACCTAGATTTTCTGTGTACATTTTGCTACAAATAGGGAAGTGGAGGCACCAGCACTAAGAATATTTTTCTTCCCCCTCTTTTTACCATCCTCATTCCATTTGAGGCTTTACTATTCTAATGTACCTTTTATATTGGCTTTGTTTTATAGTTTTTATTTATTTATTTATTTAACAGAGAGAGAGAGATCACAAGTAGGCAGAGAGGTGGTAGAGAGAGAGGGGGAAGCAGGCTCCCTGCTGAGCAGAGAGCCCGATGCAAGGCTGGATCCCAGGACCCTGAGATGGTGACCTGAGCCGAAGGCAGAGGCTTTAACCCACTGAGCCACCCAGGTTCCCCAGTTCTTTAAATTTTTAAAGATTTTATTTATTTGGCAGAGAGAGAGAGAGAGAGAGAGAGAATGAGCAGGGGGAGGGGCAGAGGGAGAGGGAGAAGCAGGCTCCCCGCTGAGCAGGGAGCCCAGTGGGGGATTTGATCCCAGGACTCTGGGATCATGACCTGAGCCGAAGGCATATGCTTAACCTACTGAGCTACCCAGGTACACCTGTTCGACAGTTCTCATGACACATCTGTCTAAATTGTGAGCATATCACAGAGCTCTCTTCTTAATCAAAAGCAAAATGTAAAAAAGATACATATTAATTACAATGTTTTGTGATCAGCATCTGACAAATGTCAAAAATATGACAGGTATTTGTTGAGTGCCTCTGTCCCTTTCATTAGGGCTCTGGCTTTGACTCTGTCCTGATTTTTCACAGGGCATCTTTTTCCCTTCTCTTTTGCATTCCTTAGAGAAAGGGGAAATTATGAAAGAGATGGCCTTAAAAAGGTGGCACCTGGGTGGCTCAGTCAGTTAAGCAGCTGCCTTCAGCTCAGGTCACGATCCCAGAGTCCTGGAATCAAGCTCTGCGTTGATCAAGCTCCCTCTGCCTGCTCTGCCTGCTCTTCCCCCTGCTTGTGCATGCTCTCTCTTTCTCTCTGTCTCTCTCTCTCTCTCTCTGATAAATAAATAAATAAATAAATAAGAAAAAAAAATCTGGCAAGGATTAAACACATAAAAAACACATAAAACCTGTATTATAAAAGATTGTGTCAAATTTTCAAAGTGATATTGCATATATTATCAATACTCTTGTAAATACTCACCCCATAAATGTCTGCATGTTTTTTTCTTTCACTTCTGAACGAGATGGAACAACAGAGGCTGGAGTTACTCTTCCTTCTGAAACAGCCAAAGTAACCAGTCAAAATATCTGTGAAACGGTAGTTCTCAAGGCACTTGGCATCAGGGAGTGAAGAACAGCGATCACTGAGTGATGAGAAGCGAAAAAGGTGAGCCCTACAATTGGTCCAGATTACTGCATTGAGGAAGTTTCCAGGCCACCGAGCAGGAAAGAGGAACCCAGACAGATCCAGGCAGATTCTTCTGAGTTAAGAACATGGAGCTGACAGTTAAGAAGGCCCAGAAGGCTAGAATTCCCAGTACTAGTCTTTTTTCAAAGAAATCGTGTAGATAATTCTGAAAATGTTGTCTTGCTTTACTATTTTCTAGTGTACATTCTTATGTAGAAGTTATGTATAGAGAGTATGACAATGCCTTGTATTGTCAAACAAACACTACTGGAGAGGTGTTTTGTTTTCCCTTTATACATTTGTCTGTAATCCTGAGTTATGTCCTCCTTTACCCTATATATTTCCCTTAAATGTATAGCCCCACTATAGAGTTCTGTACCTCCATTATCAGTATAACATTGACTATTCTCAGAAGGGTTGGCATGTCTGTGAAATCTAGCTGAAATATTATAGGATTAGAATCAGTGCTCCTTAGATAATTATTATAATCATAAATGTGACAGTAACGGGATGTGAATAATATCAGAAAAATTAATAAAGCTGCATACAGTTCATTTCCACAAATAGGCAATCTCCCCTATAATTTACATTTATGATATAGTCTTGGTAGGGTTTTAATGTGAGCCACTTAGATATAAATATCATCTAAACATTGCCCTCAGATAGTTGAGCATAACTCCAGGGCATAATTATGTCCTCAAAGCCTGGTGTTTGCCATTCATAAACTCCCTCGAATGTCACTTATGATAAACTGAACAGAACTGAAAAATCCATGCAGTCATCCATCTTTTAATTCACTCACATGTGAAATCAATTTAATTTTGTGTCTGGAGAAAAGTATGTTGAGTGCTCTCCTTTGCATTGCACGTGACTGGAAGGTAGCCTCTGGAAGTCTCTGAGAGGCTTTACCTCAGATTGTTCCTCACACCTAACAGCTGCCTGGTGCCCTGAACTTGAGAGGGAGGGCTTCACAGGCATCTATGCAGCTCTGGGGCATGGAGGGCATTTAGCTTTGAGAATGTCCTAAAAAGTAGGGAACTTAGCCTTGCAGACTCGGCCATCCTGCTGGGCTTCCCTCCCCCATTCCACTCCTCACCCACCCTTCTCCACCCCAGTGAGCAAGCAGGTTGGCTAGCCCTGATAGCAGCCCACCACATGGGTTGAGGTGAGGCCACGGAATCCGCTCTGTGGTTTGCATATCTGTTGGCTTTTACTTGCTAAGAGGACAAAGAGGCAATGTAAGGAAAGTATACTAGATGAAAATGATCCACATAATTTGGATTTTTTTTTTTTCAGAGTGATTGGCTTTCCTAATCTTTTGAAGTAGTTCCAAGAAGGTGTTGATCACCTGTGTAGATTGGAAGAGATGATTTCTCCTTTCATGTAGTTATACCACTTCCTGTTGGTTAATCTATCTCTGCTGAAACTATCCCCGTTCCTGTCCTCTGGTCTTTCCCTATCCTCCCTCCTCATTTCTGCATGTCCCTTCCATCAAACTGTTTTGCTTTCTATTTTCCAGCTTCCACTTATCTTTTAATTAAATCACTCAGGGACATATCAAAAGTCCTCAGGGCTCACTTTGAGCTGGGGAAATGTAGAAAGCTCTCTCCTGACTGTAAACAAATGTTAATTTAAATGAAGTTTGAGAAATGTTTTTTCTGCAAGGCTTATTTTTGAATTGCTTGTAATATTATCTTTGGCGTATGTGTCCTAGAGAGACAAATTATTTTGTAAAGCATTTAATATATCTCCAACTCATTCTTGCTGGTGCCTTAGCATCGATTTAAGTGGTATCTAATTAAATAGCGAGATAGCATCTTTGATTATGAAATTAGATGTTTTTATCCATGATCCTGATAGTCTCCATAAATTCTAAACCTGGAACCATGAGTGATGTTCAGCTCTACCTAAAATAAGGGGACATACGGAGAGGTGCATCTGGCCACTTCAGTTATGATATGATAAGTGTGATTTAATGGGATTGGCCTAGGCTGCTGGCCTTCAATGATGATGAAATTTCTTATCTGAGCATTTCATTACCCAAGCTGATTCTAGAAGAGATACCAGGTGACCATACATGCTGCATACACCACGAAGCCCTGAAGTCACTTATTTGAACGAAATCAAATTAGGAGTGTGGGCAACCAAACCACTACCAAGTGAACAACAAGTAAATGTCTTGTCTTAGTCGGAATCTAGAGTTTTGAGTGAGAGTGGAAAACATCTCTTGTTCATCCCTGTCTTCTTCTTGGCATTCAGCAGTGTCGTGCATGTACTTTGCACTCAGTAAATGGTTGTTCTATGGCTGCTTATCCCTGGGACTGCATTCACCATGCACTGCCTCAGGATGATACGATGGCCATATGCTAGCTTGGGCCATTTGGGTCTCCCTCCTGAAGACATCACAGCGAACTTGGCACATAGTGTACTGTGAGGACCGAGAGACCAGGCCCTGCACCTCAGCCCTGACACCCTCCTGGCCATGTGAAATTGGGCTGAACTTTCTGGGCAAAGCAGGGAGAGCTGGTTAAAAACTATTCCTTTTCCCTAGAACATTCTTTCCAGTCTCTTCATCTAGACCTCTCTTCCCATCCTTCAAATCTCAGCTTCAAGGGCATCCCCTGACCCCAGAGCTCTGAGGAGTCCCCACATGGTCATGGTTCCACATCTAGCAGGGCAGAAAACAGCCTCAAATGTAAATGGACCATTGAGAATGGCATTTAGCTCCAAGAACACTGATGTTTTATATTTTTTAATTAAATAATTAATTTTATATTTTGAGAGAGAGAATACAAGCTGGGGTGGGGAGGGTGGTGGGAGAGAATCTTAAGCAGGCTCCATGCCCAGTGGAGAGCCAGAGACAGGGCTCGATCTCACGACCCTGAGACTATGACCTGAGCTGAAATCAAGAGTCAACTTGACTACCCAGGTACCCCAAGAAAAGTTGATGTTTTAAAAAGAAAAAAAAAACATCCCCTCATGTCATCACAATATCTTTCACAGCTCACATTAGTGCCAGGGGTGGGAGGATATATAGGAGATATATATATATATATATATATATATATATATATATATATATATATATATATTTGTGTGTGTGTGTGTATATATATATATATATATATATATATATATATATATGCAAATCCAATTAGGTTAAATGGTTTGTTCAGTATCTTCTCCACTAAGTTTTAAGTTATGTGAGGGCAGGAGCCACATTCATGGCTCTATTCCCAAAGCCCACCTTGGATGTGGTGTACAGTACACCCTTTAATTCAGGTTTGTTGAATGAATCTACATGCCTGTACTAGTATGTTGGGCTTATTATAACAAAGCACTACAAACTGGATGGGTGAAACAACAGAAAGCTGTGGTCACACAGTTCTGGGGACTAGAAGTCCAAAATTAAGTGGCTGGCAGTGTTGATTCTTCTGAGGGCAATGAGGGAAGGATCTGTTCTAAGCCCTCTCTCTCTGGCTTGCAGACACCGCCTTCCTATTCACATTACTTTCTCCCCACATTCATAACTATCTCCAAGTGTCCCCTTTTTATGAAGACATGAGTCTTACTGTTTTAGGACCCACCTCAGTGACTTCATTTTAATTTGATTACCTTTGCGAAGACCTTATCTCCAGAAGTAGTCACAGTCTGAGGTAATGAGGGTTAGGACTTCAATGTATGAATTTGGGAGGGACATAATTCACCCCATAACAATGCCTTACAAAGTTGGTGATGATTCCATGCCACTGCTCCTGTCTAGTTGGAATGAAAATTAAATTATACTCTGATGTTTAAATCATACATCCTGACTCCTGATAAAACTGCATTTGGAATTCTAAGCTTTGCTTGGCAAAAGAAAATCCTGGTATATATATATTGAAAATCCTGGAATTTAGGGAATTTAGAAGGCCCTGGCTTATATACAGCCATTGCAAGGAGATATATAAACATATGTATGTGTATGAACCAATAGCTAAGCACTAACTGTTTTTCTAGACTCTATCCATTCCTCTCCTATCTAGCCAATAGCGGGAAAATTAGCAACCATGGGTTATTGGGAGTGAAATATCTCAAAATACTTTTCCCATTATAGTAAGAGATGATTTGTCAAGTGCTGGGAAGGCAGTCATGTTGGACTCACATGAGATTAATGGTTGCCAGAGAGACAAGTCACAGTGAGACCAGGCATTTGTACATTGGTAGAGAGGGAAGGTAAATACAAAAGGAGGTTGGAGAAAATTTCTCTGTCTTTGCCTGGGACAGATTAGAGTGATTAATAATGCCTGGAACCTGGAGGACATTATGCCAAGTGACATAAGCCAGACACAGAAGGACTAACACTTCATAAAACCATTTATATGAGGACTCTAAAATAGTTAGGCTCATAGAAACAGAGAATGAAATGATGGTTGCCAGGGCCAGGGAGGAGGGTAGTGAAGCAATGTTCATCAAAGAGTACAAAGTTTTAGTTATACAAGATAAATAAGTCCTACAGAGCTACTGCACAGCACACTGCCTATAATTAACAATATTATATTGTATACTTACAAATTTGCTAAGAGGGTATATCTTATATTAAGGTTCTTATGACAAAAAGAAGTAATAATAAAAATAAAGAGGGAAGTAGGAAACTTTTGGAGGTAATGGATATGTTAATGGCATCCATTGTGGTGATGGGTTCGTGGATGTATGCTAATCTCCAAACTCATCAAGTTGCATGCACTAATTATGTAACAGTTTTTTGTATCTCAGTAAAGTTAAAAAAATGATGTCCAGAAAATGTGAAATAACTATCAATGGGGTATTAATGAGGTACCTGCATGTGAGATATCTTCTGTGTGAGGGATTACATGGGGCTTCCTGTGGTTAATGACCACATTTGGGGGGTTCAGAAACTTATGAACTGAGCACTCTTTTCTAATAGGACTGAGATTTTTGGCATAACTATCATCCGTGGGCTGGTCCTAACCATCAAGTGTTGAATTTTCAGAACAAATGGAAAGAAGAGGGTAGTTCTTTTTTCTCTTTTTTAAAGATTTATTTACTTATTTATTTATTTATTTGTTTGTTTGAGAGAGAGAGAGAGCAAGCAGGGAGAGGGGCAAAGGAGAGGGAGAAGCAGACTTCCCACTGAGTGCAGGTCCTGATGTGGGACTCGATGCCCAGGATCCCAAGATCATGACCTGAATTGAAGGCAGATGCTTAACCGACTGAGCCACCCAGACTCCCCAGGATTGTTCATTTTTTTTAATGTTTTGATTTATTTATTTAAGAGAGAGATAGAGAGAGAGTGAATACAGAGGGAGAGTGAGAAGGAGAAGCAGACTCCCCACTAAGCGGAGGGCCCAATGTGGGGCTCGATCCCAGTACCCTGGGATCATGACCTGAACTGAAGACAGACGCTTAAATGACTAAGCCACCCACTTGTCCCAGGATTGTTCATTTTTAAAGATGTTATACTCTGAGGGAGGGATCCTCTCTGAAACCTCTAATCAATGGTATTGAAAATATTATTGCCTTCCTCCTTTCACCTGGAAGATTTCTGGCTCCATCACACCAAGAATTTATTGCTTATCACCACTTATTGTCAAGCAGTAAGATTTATAGAGTTATCCTTATTTCAGGCTATGTTATGAGATACAGTAAAGATTTGACCATTTTCTCCAGCTTTTGTTATGAGATCTAAATTCTGATGTCACTCTAGACCATGTCTTGTCCTTTGAGACATGCCTCAAAGTATGGATATGACATGTAAAGATATAACTAGTGCTTCATAGTTCAAACACATGGTCCTTGTTCGATCATCTCAATCAGGGAATTATGCCTAAATCCTAAGGACAGCCTTGTCATTCAGAATTTAATTGCAACTGTGGTACACATTTTCGCATCATTTTTCAGGTAGAAAATTTGTGTCAAATCAGTTATTTGAAAACCACATAGAATTCAGGAGGCCAACCAATAGTCTGGAAGCATTTCTTGGGTGTTTTATAGGCAGGGCTGGACAAATTTGATGCAAACCTCAGAAACACTATGAGTGCAAGTTATGTCCTCCCTATGACAGTCCTCTGGAGGCTAGTATGGCCCAAAGATGACATGTGACAGCAGTCCTCACCAGCATTTGCAGCAAACTATCTATGTTTGAGAAAATAAAAGGCAGCTCGATCATTATTTAGAACCTGGTCCCTGGCTGGGTGCTCATGCCAACGGGACAGGACTTGGTCAATGACAATTTCAGTTGTCAAGGGAAAATTCAAACAAAGCAAATATATGAGTAGAAACATGCCAGCAATTTGCTGAGGAGATTGGAGAAATTTTTAAATAGCATTCAAATATGGAACCAAATGGATTGACTATTGCTAATGATACACAACATTTGTCTTGCATTTCTATAGCTGTTCAAAGAACCACTAAATGCGCAGTATTTATGAATATTCACTGGATTCTGGGAAGCTTTGTCAGGCAGGTATTGTTATCCTAATTAGCAGATGAAGAAAAGAGGTTTAAAAGAAAAACACAAAGATGAAAAGAACTGCCCCTTTTCACATGTGTAATTACTACAATAACTAAATAACTATGAACTTAATGAAACCAGGATCCAAAACATTGCAAAAAAGAAAAAAGGGATGTCCTATTCACAACTTTAAGGGGTTGAAATAATTATTTCTTAAAATACATTCAAAGACTGTATTCCCAATTTGTCTATACATTTGACTAAGGACGTGAAATTTAAACATTTCATACTAGGGATGAAACAAGAATTAAATTTGAATTATTTGTGTTATGTTATACACAAAATAAATGTAAAGTGACAAAATGATAGAAAATGAAAGATGATAAAATGATACTTCAAAATAAGTTTAAAAAGAAAAATGGAAAGTGTTCACTTAAAATTTAAACACAGTACAGTTAATTAAAAATAATTGTGTAAGTAGTATTTTTCATAAAAATTATTTATTTAAAATCCTTTTCCTTGCTTGCATTATTATCACTATCAAAACCCTAAAATTGTCCTTAGCCACGATGAGATATATATACTTAGATACTTGGATAGATTGATAGTTATAGAAGACTATCACCTATGTTTTTAAATATTTTATTTATTTATTTGGCAGAGAGAGCGAGAGAGCACAAGCAGGGAGAACAGCAGGGAGAGAGAGGGAGAAGCAGACTCCCTGCCGAGCAGGGACCCCGATGTGGGGCTCGATCCCAGGACCCCGGGATCATAACCTGAGCCAAAGGCAGACGCTTAACCATCTGAGCCATCCAGGCTCCCCTCACCTATGTTTTTAAAATAAACATTTTCTAAGCTTGAAACATCACTCTGTTGTGCCAACATTCTACACTTTTTATAATTAACTATAAATATGTTTTTAAATGTATTTTTGTTACTTTAAGGGCCTGCTTATCCAGGGAAATTAAGAGAATTCTTCCCTCCCACGGTGTCCTTCACACTGATGAGGCTGTAGCTAGCTACACTTGCCTCCATGTTGCCCCTCACATGTTAAAGGTGCTACCTTCACAGGGCCCTTGGAGCCTCTCCTGCACACCACCAGGTGGCACTCGGCTCACTCCTGACCAGCCACCACCAGGGATGCCCCAACCCAGCCCCCAGCCTTTGCTCTGACCACCATGTTTAAGATGGAAGGCTCCCCCTCTGTCATCTTGCACTCCTAATTCCCCTTACCTAATTTGTCACCCTGCCTCTAATACACATCTCGCACACCATATAATCATTATTTTAAAAATCTGCCTCCAACCCACGGGAAGTTGACATTTCAGAGGGCAGGATCTTTCTTTGACATGTCCCCAACATCTAAAACAGTGTCTGGCACACAATAGTAGTCAACAAATATTTGAGATGTCACCATTTTATTTATTCCCATTATTTTTAGTCACTTCGAATGTGTGTTTTATGCTAACAGAGATATCTTAGATTACAGTCTTTAAAAAAAAATATATATATATATATATTACTCTTGTATATAAATGGAAATAAAAATATAAGCAAAATAAATTGCTTTTTCCCACTCAGAGTCTGACCCTTTTGACTTTCAATTCAGAGTCACTAATGACTGGTTTTCTACTGGTATCATCTTCTGGGCCATCAAAACCATTGGAGGGGCACCTGGGTGGCTCAGTGGGTTAAAGCCTCTGCCTTCAGCTCAGGGCATGGTCTCAGGGTCCTGGGATTGAGCCCCGCATCGGGCTCTCTGCTCGGCGGGGAGCCTGCTTCCCCCCCTCTCTCTGCCTGCCTCTCTGCCTACTTGTGATCTCTCTGTCAAATAAATAAATAAAAAATCTTTAAAAAAAAAAAAAAAACCATTGGAGATAAAGCAATTCTCCAAAGAATCCACATCAAGAACATAACACCCTTGGTATGGCTGCAATTACTTTGTTGAGCCAGACTGTTTGGGGGCTCCTGCTTTGGGAATGTTAATAAACATCTGTTTCACCCATCCTCACCTTGATTTGGTTCTAAGTGGTTAACTAGCACACCTCACTATTATCTCAGATTTTCTTTCTTCTTCTTTTAGAACGACTTTGGAAATTTTCTCAAACATATGTAAAGGTAAAGCCACGTACCCAACATCCAGCTTCAACGATTCTCCCTTGAGTTTTTTGTTTGTTTGTTTCCTTCTTCACTGGCATATTTTAGAGAAAACCCTGCGCATTTCGCCTGGAATGCCTCAGATGGACCTCTACCTGACAAAGACATTTTTTCTGGAAACATTTTTCAAGGGTCAGAGAAAGTTGTTGTTTTTAATAAATAACAGAGATTGTATCTAAAAGCTAAAATTACTGAAACATGTGAACTATGTTGCTTGAAACTTTTTGTGTAGTCTGCCTGCCATACTCTCTTATTTTTTAAAAAGGGTAGTTCTTAAAATAATATATTCATTTTACTGCTAACGGTTTGAACTGTCATTCAGACAATATTCTTTCAGGTTTTATACTGAAACCTGAGTTTACACATGAAACTAAAAAAAACAAGTGTTTCTGTTCTTGAGAAATGCATGTTCTAGCTGGGAAGACTGATACTACACACACATGCACACATATGCACCCAAAGACAAGCTGTACATTTCAAATAAAATAATATAATTAATACTCAATAACTCAAATGCACAAGGATTCAGGGGCAAATAAAGTCTCTTTGAAGCAGGGTCAATTTGAGATCATTTTTTGGTGAAGATTTAAAATAGGCTTCAGAGTGAGTCAAGATTTAGAAAATCATGGGCACTGCATGTTCAAGCACGGGGACCAGAATTAACATATGGTAAAAGCTAGGGGAAAAAAAAATTAGAAGGAAAATGTGAGTGATGATAAATTATTAAATAGGTTTTGTCCATGGCAAAGCTCTTATGTATAACACTGACCTTTGAGCTCCTCATGAAGAAGTCTCGTTATAACTGCTCAAAAGTATATTTACCTTTGGAAGCAAGACTCAGAAAGAAGTTTTGAAGACATGAACATCTAAACAGGAGGCATTTCTAATGAGGGGACTTGTTGGGGGGCAATATGGTGCCTGTTAGAGGCAGCTCTGGAAAAAGGGTGTTGATCTGGCAGGAAGCATGTTGGCAAGGCAGAGATTTTGCCATGTCAATGAATGCAGAGACCTGGGACAGAGCTGATCCGTGTCTATGACTTTCCTGGGAAATCTGACTACTTCCTCTCTCCACACTCTGCTCTATCATTCAATGAAAAGGAAGAACCGCCCTGGGGTGGTCACGGTTAAGGACCAAATTCCCTAGTTATTAGCAATCCCTCTGTAGACAAGCAAAGTTAGAACTCAGGGTTCATTTCAGGAACCTCGGAACAGGGTCCGATGGCAGCTCTGCTTTCTCTTAGCTATTTGAGAGCAAGGATAGTATGTGCCAGGCACCATCCATATATCTTCTTCTTTAATCCTGGTAACAACTCTTTTTAACTGCTGACATCATTATCTCTATTTTCTTTTCTTTTTTTCTTTTCTTTTCTTCAATTTTATTTTATAGATAGAGAGTGAGCGAGAACACAGAGGGAGAGGGAGAAGCAGACTCCCCACTGAGCAGGTAGCCCGACAAAGGACTCCATCCCAGGATCCTGGGATCATGACCTGAGCTGAAGGCAGATGCTTAACAAACTGAGCCACCCAGGTGCCCCTGTTATCCCTATTTTAAAGGCAGGGAAACAAGAACACGTTACAGAGGTAGCCCCAATGCATAGCTAGCAGGCGGTAGAACCCAGATAGTTTGATCCTAGGGCCCGTGCTTTTGGCCTTGGTGTACAGCGCCCCCCTTAAGTTGCTTAACATTTCTATTCCTTCATCTCTGTGTTCATAAATAAAATGAGAACATTACTTTCTGTGTATTTGTGCCTATAGACCAGCAACCATGTGCTAACGGTAGTATAGTAGAAGTTTTTTGGACTCATAGGAAAATACACAAATATTTGCACTAGTTTTGGTTGGAAGGACACACAAGTAATTCAATGTGATCTATTTCCTTCAGACTTATCTGGGGAGTGGAAAGAAGAAAGAATGGCTGGTGGCCATCAGGACTCTGCATGCACCTGTGCACAGCTTGGTTCTCAGGCTGATACTGGGATTTGTGCAAAGCTGAAAAACCCCTTTTATGGGGGCTGAGGTTCAAGAAGATAGACAACTTTCTCAGGGTCACATTGTTCTCTCTGCGTATTTTCTCATGCCAACGATGAAGTATGGTTGGACCTTTTATTTCTGGGCTAGTATCATCTTAGACTCTCCTGGCGTGCTATAGTCCTGTGGCTCCTTGGGTTGTGACGGTTGTAAACGTGGATCCATGAAATGTTGCTTTGCCTTTTCCTTTCCCATCTGGATTTCATTCTCTCCATTACCACACCTGAGTTCAGGGTCCTAAGTGACTCATCGAGAGCCAACCCCTCTTTTCGGATCTCATTCTTCACTCAGCCCCGCAAGATTAATGTCACACCTACCCAGGAGCTGCTTATAAGGTGTTTCCAACTTGTTGAGTTAGATGACGAAAAAGAAAAAAAGGTCTGGTGTTGTTCTAAATAATACAATGGGAAGTCATCACAGTAAGCAGAAATTTCTCAAATATAGAAGGGGCACTAAGGTAAGTACTGAGAATTGGACTAAGCATTTTAACCTCACTGAATCTGTTTCCTTATTTATTGTGTGAAAATAATGCTAATTGCCAAACCTACCCAATATATGTAAAAGTGCCTTCTAAAATGCAAAATATTTCCTAAATACTGGGTATCAATGATATTGCTGTTGCCCACAGTCTCCAAACACAAAAAGGTAGAGATTCAAAGTGTAATCAACATATTTACATGCTAAATAGGAACCAGTGGTGCTTACTACAGGTCCATTCAGCTCTGCCCTAGGATAGGTGTTATGGATTGTATTGTGTACCCTGCCAAATTTATCCATTGAAGCCCTAACACACAACACAACTGTAGTTAAGGTAAAATGAGGTAATTAGGATGGAGCTCCAATCCGATGTGACTTCTCCTTAGAAGAAGACACACCGGGGACACCGGGGGCACATGCCCAGAAGAAAGACCGTGTGAAGACACTTGGAGAGGATAGCTGTTTGCAAGCCACCTCAGAAGAAGCCAAACCTGCCATCCCCTTGATCTTGGGATTCCAGACTCTGGAACTGTGAGGAAATACATTTCTGTTGTTTAAGCCCCCCAGTCTGTATTTTGTCATGGCAGCCCTAGCAGACTAATCAATTGAGCAGGCAAGAGCAGAAACCCTTGCATGGTATGCCCAAGTCTTACTTATTGATTTATTCAACACCACACTGAAAATTAGTTTTCTAGCTTTCAGGCAGAAGTAGCTTTTCAACACTAATAACTTGATGAAGACCCTGCTTTTCCACTTGGTTTTATGAAAGTGCCTCCTGCTGCCCCCAGGGAGACTGAGTCCTTCCCAGTTAATCTTGCAGAGGAGACTCTGCTTTCTGCTTAGTGGAAGGGGCTCAGACAGCATACAGAGGAAGGCAAATCTGTTTCCCTTGACTTTAGTTTGGGTTTTTACTTTTCCGGAAGCAGGTTCTGAACAGATAATAGCCGCATGTGGAGTAAATAAGAAATGTAAGGTAAGAGTAATCATTACCCTATTTTGCTATTTTAAATAAATGTGTTCCTGAAAAATAGAATACAATATAATCTGAGTTGTTATTCAGACGTTGATGTGTATGTTGCGTATTTCAAACGACACAGGTTGGAAACACTTGGTGTTTCGAAGTGTTTATATATATAATATATATATATATTATATATATATATTTACAAGTGTTTATATATATATATATATGAAGATACCAAGTGTTTCCAACCTGTGTCTCATATATATATATATGCATCTATATATATGTGTGTGTGTGTATATATATATATATATATATATATATATATATATATATATCTCCACGATGTAAAGTTGCAAGTTGTGCATGAAAGCCCAGAAAGTTCATAGTAGTAGGTTTTGTGGCCTGAATCATTCAGTTCATTAGTTTGACTTTTTGTCTTTCCCTATTGACTTGGCCACGTGGCACTAAATGAAAAGAGGATTTGGAAGCCATCTAGTGAATTTGGTTCTTGATCTTGACAGATATGTGAAGCAGAAAGCTGTTAGCCTTTGAATCTTGTGTTTTTATTACATAATTTTGAGCACCTTCTGTGTGCCCAGTACTGTGCTAGCTTGTAGCTCAATGACAGTATGTATTTCCAATTGTTGGAATTTTCAATAGGTACTACCAACCTGGTATCAGCCTTCTAATTATTGCCTAAGGGTATCTACTAAAGTGCCTCAAACTACAGTGGGATCTGCTTGATGTTTTGCCCACCTCCAACCCCCGGCCCAGGCCCCAGGATAAATAAACAATGCCGTAAGTCCTTGAGCCTAAGGATCTGGAGAGGTGTTACCTACTGAATGTTTCTGGATCCAAATAAACTCTCTTACTAGTGTGAAGGAAGCAAGGACCAGAAGAGGAACAAGGCATGTTCAGGGGAGAATATATGCTGTCGTCAGGTGTCGGGAGCTGGCACCAACCCATAGCCTGGAGTTTCAGGGCTGCAGAAAGATAGAAGGAAGGCCTTGAAAGGGTCAAAGTAGCAGCCTGCAAAGGGAAATAGGACTTGAGGGAGTAAAAAAGTTGAATGTTCTTATATTCCTGTTTCATAGACATCAACTGGCAGCATATGTGTGGTAATATGAGCCCCGAACAAGTAAATATGGAAAAGTTTTATTCTTTTTTGCATATTCATCCTGGCATGCCCCAAACAGAACTCTCTGTCACAGTCAGCCATGTTGGAACAGTAAGGTAGGGAAACAAATACATTCCTTGAGGTAATGCTGCCATGGGTATTTGTTGGGTTTACTTTTTACTTTTTACATAGTGTTTTTTATTATAACTCAATATAGTTAACTCTAAAATCCTGACAAATGTTTGAGAAACTAGCAAAATCAAAAAGTAGGATTAGAGGTTATACCTGCCACATGATTCAGACTTTCAAATGGCTTTACATGCCAAGATAATGGTGTCAGAAGTACTTTGATTGCTTTTCTGGTGGGGGACATGGGGCGGGGGACAGTGATGGTGGTCACTGTTTGATGAATGGGGTGGGGGTAAAAATGGGTGTGAACAGTTTCATTTCAACCCCCTGCATAATTGGTTCAATTTTCTGCTTCAATTTGTTTAAATTGTGTTAAACATATGTGACTTTTCTTGTGAATTTTTATACCATTTTCATTGGCAATAGATGTAGTCATGTTGGCAAAATTGCCCCCTAGTTCAATCAACTGGCCATGGCGCATTTGTATGTGGACACACTTTGTGGATTCCTGTGAATGTTTGTCATTCTAGGAACCTTGGGGTAGATGGGCAGTGACGATTTGGTCGGACCAGAGCCCACTGCAGCTCTACTAATGCTGATGGAGCTCATCCTGCATGCTGCCTTTTCCTCTTTTCTTTACTTCTTGGCTCTTTATCCTCCCTTCCAAGGTTACCATTCCCAGGAGTTAGGGGCCTTTTGATAACATCTTTTGAGTGCTATGGTTTAGGACAAGCAGCTGAAGATTCCCTGCTCTGGAGAATTCTGTGTTCTGGCATTTGAGTGTGATGGAGATCAGGTGCTATCCCACACTGGACCACTTTGGCATGAAGATTGAAGATTGTTTCTAACTGAAGATAACTGAGAAACAGCAGACTACAGAAAAAGCTCTTTATCCTCCCGCTTTTTGCTTAAAAGCAATGCATAAATTCTCCTTTGTGATGGCATTCCCACCCCTCTCCCCTACCAAGATCAGAATGACTTTTAATCACTGGGAATGACTCCCACCCTCCCAGAGAGGGAATAAGAGGAATCCACATGACAAACTTTACTAAAATAACCCTTATCTTCCATTAGTTTTCCCATATATTTACCTTCCTATACGTCACTGCCCCTTAAAGCTCAAAACCCTTTGCCTGGTCAGTTATCCAGAAATTTATTGCCCTTTTTCAAATGGTATATAAATCTCCAGGTCTGACTACATCTTTGGGGTTTTCATTTTATTTCCGTGAGCCCCCCTGCCCCATATGCACCTGAAATAAACTTATTCTGTGAATCTGTTTTTCATCAGTTCAAGTCAGGGCCACAGCCACTGAACCAATTTAGGGTAGAGGAAAAGTGTTTTGTTTTGCTTTGTTTTTTCTCCTTGTCAAGTGACTCAAGAAAACCTTAGAGATCTGCCAAGTGGCTTAAAATATCCAGAGATTCATGACATAAAGTAGCTCACAACCTACCTACCAGCTCAGGCAAAGGTTTAGGGACTAAGATGCAGAACATACAGATTTACCTTCCCAGCACTGCCTGCCACTCACTGGCTGGGGCTAGTGACTCAGCCTTTCCAAGCTCACCTAATTATCTGCAAAATGGCAATACTAATTATTTTAACAAGCCCTATTCACAGGGTTGTCTATGAAAAAACTGGATAATGCTGAATACAACTATAAAACATTTTATGGATATAATATTAAGGCTTAGTTCTAGTTCTACTTCCAGATAAAAGAGTTTTTAAAAATCCTTCTAGGGGACACCTGGGTGGCTCAGTCAGTTACACATCTGCCTTTGGCTCAGGTCCTGATCCTGGGGTCTTAAGACTGAGCCCCAGGTGTTGAGCTCTGCATTGTGCCTCCTGTTCTGTTCCTTGCTCAGTGGAGAGCCTGCTTCTCTCTCTCTTTCTCCCCTTCCACCCCAGCTCATGCTCTCTCTTTTTCACCTCCCACCCCTGCTCATGCTCTCTCTCTTTCTCCCCTCCCACCCCTGCTCATGTTCTCTCTCTCTTTCTCCCCTCCCACCCCTGCTCATGCTCTCTCTCTCTCTCCCCTCCCACCCCTGCTCATGCTCTCTCTCTCAAATAAATAAAAAAATCATTAAAAAATTCCTTCTAAGACCACCATAAGAAATCAGCTATAATCTCTGGACCCATATTTATTTGCTCATTTCCAAGCTACCAGAAAACAAGCTACAAATTTTAGTAAAAAGGATTACTATGAGAAGATAAAGCCAAGATTTAGGTTTTGGTAAAGATGTAACTTTAAAAAATTTGTTTTACCAGTATGAATTCAGTCAGTTTCATTTCCCATGATCATGTGTTGGTTCAAGGAGCCAACTAAACAGGTCCTAAGTGAAGAGCAGTTTTCAGTGATCACACTGAAAAATTTTTCCTTCCCACGCATTTTCTGGCAGTGTAGTAACAAGGCAATATTTCACTTTGGATACAATCTTATGCCTTGTAATGGAAAGAAAGAGATCATTCACTTTACCTGTGGGATAAAAGAAGGCTCAGGTCTTATTCCAAGAAAAATAAGGGGGCTGCTTCAGGCACCGAGTGGAGGAGTTTTCTGTCTTTATCTGAGGGAGGGCATTAAGTAATCTGAGAGTGACAGTGAGGGGGGGAGAGGTTGGCTGAGCAGTTAAAAGTCATCCAATGAGTGACCTAAAATTTAACATCACCTGAAGTTCAATAAGAAATAAGTACATTTACTAACAAGCCAGATTCTTCTCACTATTTAAATCAATACCTTAGACAAAATTACATGCTTAGAGAGATATATGGACCAATGCACACAAGAAATCTTACGGTACCTGTACTGCCACCATAAGAATGACCTGTTAGTGTCAAGTCTCTGTGTCTTTCTGCATGAGTAAATGTGTACTTTAAAGATTGATTCAATAAAATAAGTAACTAAACAAATACACCATCCAATTACCTTATTTAGTATTTCGGGTATTCATGGTGTTTGTTGTTACTGGTTAAATATCTAGGTAATGATTGGCTTTTTTTTTTTTTTTTTGGCAAGGATTAAATGAAGTGAGGCTATTTTTCTATTGTGTGGGTAAAACCCATTTAATCCTCTTATTTCAAAGTTAAAGACATGTTTCCAATGCTTTTAATACATAATGCAGTCTGATGAGCTAGATTCATCACATTTTTTTTTTTTAATGATCATGCTTTTCTGATACTGAAAATCTTTAATGTTAATGGGTAAAATAATATGATAGGTTTTTTTCCAGGTCGTGGATTTTCACTATCTCCCCTGTTAAGATCCACTGTCCTGATTTGTCCTTTAATTTGTCATCATTGTGTTTGGAAATTCCTGTTCTCAAAGCTTTGATCACTTCCTAATTATGAAGAAAGTGGGGAGGTTCACTAACCTTTACTCATTAAAGACACTGACTACAAATACAATTCATCAAATAGTTTTGCTGCATACAAAATACTATGCTAAGTCCTGGGATCTCAGGGAACCCATTGCCTTCAAGCAAAGAAGCAAAGAGTGGTGGCACTTGCTCGGAAAAGGGGAATGGGAGCGTGCATCAAGGGGCAGGAGGCATTCCAACCCAGGGGAAATGTCTGCCCAGGCTCTGGGCAGAAGAAGGGTCTGAGGTGCAAGAAGCTAGGAAATGGCTCAGGGCGACAACTGACCTAGTGTTCAGGAGGTTGGTGCCACAGTTGGGCTGGAGAAAGAAACAGGGGCCAGTCAAGAAACTTCTTTACACACCAAGTCAAGGAATTTTCATTGGGCCCCGAGAACACTGGGGAGGGCTGTGGTTTTTTCATTAGACCCAACTAAGCACCCACCTCTGGTCCCTGTTTTCTCTGGACACTTTGGGGCAACCCATTCACCTGCCCCAAGGTGCAGTTTCCTCCAGTACAAGGAAGATTTCCAGGTTCCCAGGAGGGTGACATAAGGTGAGGGAAGATTTTCAGCAAGCAATTGACACAGATTTCATAATTTTTTTAAAGAAGATTTTATTTATTTATTTGATTGACAGAGAGAGATAACAAGAGAGGGAACACAAGCAGGGGGAGTGGGAGAGGAAGAAGCAGGCTTCCTGCCAAGCTGGGAGCCTGATGCGAGGCTTGATCCCAGGACCCGGGGATCATGACCTGAGCCGAAGGCAGACGCTTAGTAATTGAGCCACCCAGGTCCCCCAAATTTCATAATTTTAAGAAAACCACTCTGGCAGTGCAAATTCAAAACGTGCTCCAGTCTGATCCCTCTCAGAGAACTGAATGAAGTTCTCAAACCAAGGACATTTTCATGGAACTGAGATGATGTTGTCATGCTATGAAACCCTCCCATTAGATTGTGGCTATGAATCAAGCAAATCAAGCTCATCTTGGTTCCTATGGTATTTTGGATTATCGCCAAAAGAAGACACAGCCCATGCACACGAGAAGCCTAGTAGGTCTAGTAAAGATGGCAGAAGAATAAATGGGTAATTACATTAGGGGACTGCAGAGAGCTATGAACAGAGGTCCAAAGGATCAAGGAGGAGGGCAGGCTGACCCCTCACTGGGAAAGTCAAGAAAGATGATCATTTGATCACTGAGGGGGAGGGAACAGGGAAATACAGCACGCACATGGGCCATAATCTGATAATGGGAAGTACTTTGCATGACGGAGCAGGATGCCTGGCAGAGACTGGAGGCTGAGACAAAGACTTCAGAGCTAAGCTGAGCAAATAAAGGACTGGGTGAGGTCTCCAGAGCCTCTTGACTTGACTCTGTAGCCAGCAGGGAGCCTGAGGAAATCTTGCAGGGGAAGGACGACTAAATGGAATATGGGAAGAATGAGCCCTCCAGAGGCGGTGGATTCTACCTTGCTGACATCCTAGACCATAGCAAGGTTTTCTGTGGTCAAAAGTGTTATGAAAGCCTTAAAATTACATAACACCTCCAGAAGTACATAAAAATAGATTCATACAATTCCAAAAGGTCACCCCAGGAAAGGGATTTATTGATACTTCTAAATTTCCCTGTGTGCCTTTTCCTGCCCCATTCGAAATAAAATGGTTGGCTGTAAATATAGACACCGTCATAGGCTCTTTATTGTTATTTATATTCTCATAATTTCATTCCCCTATATTTAAAGGCACATTCAGTTCAGTTCCTTTTTATAGCAAATATAGAAGGTTGCCTTGAATCTGTGAATATAAACTGTAAACCTAAATTATTATACAGATGTGCACATAAGACTGCAAGTCATCTACAGCTAAAGATAGTCAATGGCTTGGGAGAGGTGCTTGTTAGGAAAACAGCAGATTTATTTAAAGCCTTCATAAGCCAGTATTCTTCTCTGTGCTTGGTCCATTTGGTCTGGAAACAGCTCGGCAAGGCCAGGCTTCCTCTTCTTTTCACAAACACACTCTGTTTTCACACGGCCTCCTCACTCCTTCCTTGCTTCACATTTTCCAGGCATTTCCTGCCAAGCCACATTGGTTTTTTCAAAGAAAAGTATGACCAGCCATCCCCTGAGCTGTGTTACAGCACGTCCCACTAGGTACCTTAACAGCTCTTTTGAGCAACTTTCTCTTTGGACTGTGTTAAGAGTAACTCGGAGACTCTGGAGTGTTGGCACCGATGCTGGGCAGAATATTACTTATGTAATAAATCAAACTGACAGGAAGGTACCAACCGTTACTGGCGTGGGTTGGATAGGAAATAGAGAACATTCAGAAAAAAGTTCGCAAAGTTCCTGCCATGGTTGTTTTCATCAATATGTATTTGGAAATTTCTCCTGAAGATGAAAGATTCAGGGAAAGAATTGTTTTGCAACGGATTTATTTGGGCTAACTATTTCACTTGAGCTAAGTTTCTTCTGAGTGATCAGTGGTGTGTTTAAGGAGGTGAAGTAATGATAACCTTAGCATTAAATTAGGAACCTGAAAAAAAATAAATAAATGTGCCCTGCTAAGCCTCAAATTTACTCTAGAGAGTGTGAACTTGGGGCTGAGGAGGACTGTAACTCTTTATCAATGAATGATTTATGCTAGGACTGCCTTCGAAAATGATAAATTCCAGATGAGGCACAGAATCTGGTAGGTGCTAACCCATTCTGTATCTGTTTCTGTCAGTGAGTTTTTGGCTAAAACTGCAAGAGCTTCCGGACGACCAGCCCAGTTCAGGGTTCTATTCTCACTTCCAGGTGTTCTCGGCAAAAATGGAGTCCCTAAGTGGTGAGGTTCTTACAGTATTGCACTGGGAGCCAGCCAAGGGGGTGCTCGGGTGCCTGGGCTGGCCACAAAGCAGAGGAGTCCACCAGAACTGTGTGGTCTTCCCAGGGGCCTTGGGGCCAGAGATATTCCATCCTGGGTGACCCCTCCATCCACGCTCTCCCTCTTTCCTCCTCCCACGCCACCCCACTCCTCCTCCCCCGCTCCCTCCCCCATATCCTACTCCACCATGTGAAGAAGAGATTCCCAGATTATTTATTTATTTTTTATTTTTTTTAAAGATTTTATTTATTTATTTGACAGAGAGAGATCACAAGTTGGCAGAGAGGCAGGCAGAGAGAGAGGGGAAAGCGGGCTCCCTGCTAAGCAGAGAGCCCGATGCGGGGGTTGATCCCAGGACCCTGAGATCATGACCTGACCTGAAGGCAGAGGCTTTAACCCACTGAGCCACCCAGGTGCCCCGAGATTCCCAGATTATTAAATCCTCTCTTGAGGATTCCATTGGCTATGACATCAAACATTTTAATTCCCAGAGCAATTTCCTAGGAAAATGGCAATGCTTACTAAATATGAAGAAATAATGTCCAAGTAGTGCATGCCTTACATCATTCTCTCGCTTACTTTTGGTGTTTTAGTGACAACACACTGCTCCACAGCGCTTCTTCAGCCAGGTGGGACTGGGTGCATGGCCTCTATCACTGCCCCATCCAGTGATAGGGTGGGTTAGAGTTAGAGCACTTGTGTTGAACTTCCTGTGCTCCCAACAATGATCTGAGAGCCATTCAAATATCAATTCACTTCATTCTCATAAAAATAGAAGGTAGGTACCATTATTATTCTCCCCAAATATGGATGAGGAAACTAAGGCCCAGAATGGTTTAGTTAGTTGCCCAAGGTCACACAGCTGAGAGCTGAAGAGCTGAAGTTGAAACCTGAGGCCCTAAGGTCCACGTTCTTCACTCTTGCATCACTTGTAGATAGAGTAGCTGATCGAGGCCGGGAGCATTATTGTTACATATCCTTGCCCATCTGTTTATCAGCCATATAATTTTTTTTTTTCTGTGAGCAATCTTTGTCCATTTGTAATTAGGGTCAGATTTTTTTCACATTGATTTGTAAGAAATCTTGATTAATAAAATGAACTCTTGGTCATGTGTGAGGCAATTGTTTTTTTCTGTTTATTGTTTTTTGGCTTTGTCCTCAGTGGGGATTTTTGTGCCACACAAATTATCTAACTTTTTCTTTATGACTTCTAGATTTCTTGCCATGCTTAGAATTATATGCGTTTTGGTGTTATGAAATATTATACAAATATATTCACGTCCCCTAAGATTTTTATGATTTTTAAAAATATTTATCCATTCACTCCATCTGGAATTTATCTCGTTATGAGGTATAAATAGTCCATCTTCCTTCTGTTCTGAGTGAGTAGATAGTTGATCTATAATTTACCTGCTGATTTAAAGCTTCAATGTTATGATGTAACAAGTTCTCCTATGTTCTTGAGTTTATTTTCGGGCTTGTTTGATCTGCTTGACCCATACATCATATTCCTGCACCAGTACTAAATTTCTTTATTATGTCTTCATAATGTGCCCCTATTATTTATTTGGGTTGTTATCCCCTGTCACTCTTCTTTTTCAGATTTCTCTGGTTGTTTTTGCATGCTTATTTTGTGTGAGCTTACATTTTGATGTTATAATTGGGATCTTGTGTACTTACTAGATTGCTTTAAGGAAATTTAATTAACCTTTAAAGGTGGTGGAAGGAAGGACTGGAAGTAGAGAAAAGAACAGTGTAACAACATAGAATGAATGAGAGCCCAAAAGAAGGAAGTGTGTGTGTGTGTGGGGGGTATATTTAGGCCTAACCTAACTGCGACTGACCTAAATGCTATTTAATGCTGCTAAACGCATTGTAGATAACTAGATATATAAATAATTAAAAACATAAACTTTTAGAGCTGGATGGCATATGAGATATAATCTAGTCTAATTTGCTTCTTTTATAAATGCAGAAATGAGGCTTGCCAAGGCCGGAACATGTGCAAGTTTACACAGTAAATTAGTAGTAAAATCAAAATCAAACTTTTACTCCCAGCCCGGATAGAGGAGTTAGCTTGGATTTGATGGCAGAGTCTGAGAAACACAACATTTATGAACCTAGCTGTTATGAAATGATGAAATAGTGTGCTGGAGTTCTGTGTAGACTGAGGATTGCAGGGCAAGATGGGGCAGGCCGGGTGGACCTGGAGGGAGTTTTGCATTTCGTCCAAACAACATCAAACACAGAGGATCTCAACAGGGAATGTGTAATTGTTTCTTCTCCCAAGAGTAGATCCACCATTTTAAGATGAAACTGGATAAGAAAACAAGCCATTGACATGACAGTGATGCTTATCTGTATTTTTAAAAATCACACAGAGAGGAAACATTGCAGGCATTAAGTTGAAGCTCTGTGTTTTTCATATGTGCATCACGGGAGATTTTTAACAAAAAAAATTAAAATTCATATTTTTTCTCCAGAAACCAGACTGAGTAAAGAAGTGGAATATTCCTGGTGACTCTGGCAGAAGGATTGAAAAAGAAGAGAAAAGAAAAGTTTCTTCAAATGCAGATTTATCTTGGAGATAGTGCCAGACTCTTGAAAAATCACTCAGCTCAAGAAAAAGGTATTCTGGAGCCTCTGTTCTATTACAAAGAAATTCAGTATGGAGCTTCCCTCTCACCTTAGAGCAGACAATGAGAAGTTACAATGTTCACTTCAAGGCTTGGCCACCTCTTCCACAGTTCGCTTTTAATCATTTTTCAACCCAATACAGATTCTTGCTAAAACCAAACTTGTTGACTGTATCATCACTGTTCGTTCCAAGGGAAGAATGGTTTTGTTCATGGTAAGCGAATGCATTTGTAAAAATTTAAATCATTCGTGCAAGTTCACAAAGCAAAACAAGAATCCTTGGCAAATGGACAGTTTCTAGCAATGCTTTTGGTATGTGAGAGCCTCAGCCTGCTTCCTGTCTGTTCGGAACTTATACTGTGCTTAAAACAGCTCACACTGATATAAATTCAGTAATGCTTGGAATTAAAACCAGGTAGAAATTAGAAGACACTTAAATCTGTATAATCACTTATGCCCTTTAATTTATTTCCTAAAATGATGTTAAGAGTTTTTAATGGGATATTTAATTTAAAAAAAAGAAGTAACATTTTATTGGGTAAAACACATAAGAGTTCTAGAACCCGACGGACACCTGTCCCCTAAACCTGCTGCCTCCAGCAGATCTCTTTGAAACTCTTCTTGCCTATTGAGATGCCACTATTTTCGACACGAGAGATGCTGTCTTTAGAGCAGCTGTATTGTTGCAAACTATTTGGCAATTATTATTTACTTACGGTGGGTTCTTAATACAGGATTTATACGTATACACACACACACACACACACAGATACACAATTATATCTGTTGTTTTCACAGGAAATTTCAGAGCAAAGCAAAAAGATGCTTTGGGTTGAATTCAGTTAATCTTGTTCAAATAATTATATTACAAGATACCTTTATTATTTTAGGGGCATGTTGAACCTCAAGGAATCGATCGAAATCTGCAGCAGAAGCGTGATATATGAGAAATAAAACCAAGGGAAATGGCATTTGTGGCCTGCCTACCAGATATGAAGGAATTTCCATATACTATCCCAATTATTCCTTCCATTGGCCAATACGGTCCCATTTTGCAGATGATGAAAGAAAACAGGCTTAGAAGAATGAATTCGCTTGTTCAAGTCCACTCATGGCTAAATGGCAGATCTATGATTTGGATTTCTACTGGATTCATTCTAAATTCTGTGTTCTCTGTTTTCCCTAAGCATATCTCCTTATTAAATATGCAAACTTTGTATGTCTATTTCTCTACCACTCCCCCTTTCTTTGAAGTGACTTACATAGATTTGCTTTCACTGAAATTTTAACAGGAAAAAAAGAGGTTTCTCATGTTACCCCAAAGAGATTCAGTGTTCACAGTGCTTCTAGAAGTTCAAAGGTTTATAAATTCAGTGCCTTTCCTAGTAAGGACCTCTGAGCTTACATGAGCACAGAGAAGATTTTCATAGAGAAGCCAAAGTAATTGATCATATTAAAGCTCTATTTACCAACTCTTTAATCTAACATTAGAACAGTCATTAACCATCCTCTGTGCTCAAAGGACAGTTCCTGGGAATGGGCAAAGGTTTTAGAGGGGAGAGGAATAGAGTAACAAAAAAAAGCCATAAAATGTCATTGCTATTAGGTAAATTCATTATCTCTTGGAAAGGATTCAGTCCTACCCCAAAGTTTGAAGGCCTGCAGATAGCATCTTTCTCTCTGCGAATTTCATAAAGAAAGTATCTGATTGAAAAGAAAAATCTGCACATTTGTTGAGACCAAAAGTAGAATGGTGGTAGCCTGGGACTAAGCATGGGACGGGGATGGGGAGTTACTGTTTAATGGGTAGAGAGCTCCAGTTTGGGAAAATGAAAATGTTCTGGAGATGGATGGTGGCACTGGCTGCCCAACCATGTGAGTGCGCTGAGTGCCACAGGAGACCTCTCAGAGAGGCATGTCATTGAGTAACTGGGACATGGACTTTGGAACCAGAGCACCTGGGTTCCAGTCTTATATCCACCAGTTATAAACTGTGAAATCTTAAACAAGGTATGGATCATCTCTGTGCCTCATTATGCTCATTTGCACGCAGGCTAGTAACAGCAGCTGCCTTGGAAAGTTGCTCTGGGTTTTAGATGAGTTAATATGTGTTAAGTGCTTGGAAGAGTGCCTGGTACGTAGTAAGTGCTGCCTGAGTGTTAATAAATAAGTTCCACATTCCTTTCAATCTTTCCCTCCCCTCCTTTCTGTCTACATTCTTCCTCTGTGCTCTGCCCAACCTGCTTCTTTTGTGTTCCCTGTTGCAATCCATGGCATCACTTAAAATCGAAATCCTAAAAATCACTCTCTATTTTCCCATTGCCTCACTTCCATTGTCTACTTGGTCTACCAGTTTGAACTCCCAATGCAATCCACTCATTCACAGTCTCTCACCAAAGAGTCAGCTCTAGCTCAGGCTGTCCTTGGATCTCCACTGTTTGTTGCCATAACCTGTCTTTGGGCCCTTCCTTCCTCAACTCGTCACCCTCACTGCCACCATAATTATATTTCAAAAATATTAATATTTGTAAGTTTTCAATGAAGATACCTTGGCACACCATCTTATGGAACTTGAATGGTCTAGAAAATGCACTGGGAATTCATTAAATGACTCAGCAGGAGGGACATGAGCTGATGTCTGCTTTAAAAATTCCCTGTAGGTGCTATGTGGAGAATAGATTTAAGGGGCCAAGAGGAGACAAACCAGCTCAAAGCCTTTACAGTGACTAAATGATGAGACGGTTGTTGTGGAAATGGAGAGTAGACAGATGAGAGATAGAACTTCAAAGCGAAATAATAAGGCAGGGGTGAAATAGCACCAATAAAAGGTTCATGACTGATTGATTAAAGAAGGCCTGTGAAATTTTATGCAAACACAGTGTCCCTGGACACAGAAAATGTCACTTAAAATGATTTTCATATCCGTTTTCTGTGTTAAATATGCACCTTAAATTACCACAGTTAACTTATTTTTGCACTATCTCCTCTCTACCTACTGCAGTTGTGAGACAAGCCCGTTCTAGAGAATGCTGGAAAAAGCCAAGCTAGGCTGAATTTGAGAGAAAATTCACTGCAAAATTATAGTGCATGCTGGGATCTGGAAGGACACCTGCAAAAATCCACTTGAACAACCTATACTGTTCTCATCCATTCTCTCCCATACTGTAGATTTCTGTGAATGGAATATCAGATGACTGGATAGAAATATGCCTGTCATTGTCCATTATGGGAGAAAAAGGGCCATTTGAACTTCAGTTAGCATACCAAGGTGTGGTGTTAGAGAGAACTGTATTTCTTCAAGCATCCCTCATTACTGAGGACACTGGGAGTCCTGTATGCTGGTGCAGGGCCGACCTTTTCCTCTTAGCACTTTTCACATTTAGTCACTCTGGGGCCATTGTCTGTCCAGTTATCTGTTCCCTTGTCTCTTGAGATTTCACCTAAGTGAGCAAACTTCTCTTTGCTACATTCAAGTATTAATTTTTTTCCCCTCAAAAGTCTTCAGATGGTAATAATGGACATAATTTTCCACGAATCATGGTTCCCCCGCCACCCTTTTCTCCTATATTTTTTCCATATCATTTCACCTCAGTTTGCTTCTATTCCTATTCCCATATGTCCAAGCCACCACCATGTCCATGAACATGGGGATATAGATTGGTGATACCTCAGGATTCTATTGTTGATTCATCAAGAAATGCTTTGTTTTCATTCAGTCAATGCTGATGTATTAAGCCTTCTTCGGTAAGAGTCACTGTGGAAAATTCCATTTTCTAGGCCACAATTTCTGCTTTTAAGTAGCATGAAGTCTACTATTATGACAAGATGTCAGTGACAAGATGAGCTCATGGTGCTGCAGGGCAGGTACACATTCCTCCTTCAGGAGCCCACAGTGAGGTGAAATCTGTACCTGCTGGGTCTTCATGGCGAGATTTGAGCTGAGCCTTGAAGAACTGGGCCATGCAGACATGAAAGGTATGGAGAGGAAATTAATGTGAGACATAATGGGCATGGAAGAATGGTGAACCAAACCCATTTAGCTTACTGGGTCTACTGGGCCTCCTAAAAGACATATTTCTTTAGTTAGCTTTATGATAAGGTTTTATGCCCTGGTCCCCGGAGAAAAGCTGGAGCAGAGAAAGTTGCACAGGCTGAGTGGTCACTCAGATGGGAGCGCTCACCTCCTTCCCAGTCCTGCAGCTTCCATAAACATTTCCTCTTGAGTTTTTATCAGTTCTCATTCCCCCGGCTCTGTAGACATACAAAGCAATGCTGCCCAGAGGATGTTAAAACTCTTAAATGGTGATGCCAAAATAAACTTTTATGAGCCTTTTTGCTCAAGGAATACAGTCTGGCATTTTAAATGGTGGCACATCTCAATTTTGTGAGGAGGGTGTCTGCAAGAAGGGATTCACTGAATCTGTAGAACAAAGAGGACTGTGTTCTTCCACATTTGTGGGTTCTGTTTGTTATGGGCAGGATGGACCTGGAGATGGAGCTGAAATGAGAACAGACAGGTGCCTGGCAAATAGCAAGGGAACCATCAAGCACCCTTTATTAAGAATAAAGAATCTTTTATTAATCCTTCATTGAGAACAAAGAATTATTAAGAATAAAGACTACTTCATTATGAATTATGCATTGGTTGGGGAAATTTTATTTTCTTTGTTTTAAACACCTGAGTAGATGTTAGATCTATTTCCACTTTTCTTGAAAAACAAACAAGATTGCCTCTCCTAATCATGTTTGTTTTGATCTGTAGCCACAGAGGTGAGCCACAGTTCAGGCTTTGGAACCCCCCAAATGAGATGCGGGATTCTTTTATACAGTTACTAATTCATTGCTGAGTTTATCCTACATCTGTACCATGGTGACTATTCAGGATGAAAGATGAATAAGTGATTCCAAGGCCAATCTCAGCACCCTCTTCACAGACAAAGCAAAACAACAGCAATGGAGAGACTCATCTTCAAGGGATTCCTTGGTCTTACCCCAATAGCTGACATTGGCATTCCATCCTTCAGGTAAATTGCTTCTTACTCTTACAAAGGTAACCTCTGAATGGTTATCTTGTGACCTTTGCATTTAGCTTATTAGAAGTCTATGAGGCAGAAAGAGTAAGGTTCGCTCTTTAAACAAAGAATAAGTGCTAAACTTTACATCCATTTCTCTAGCAATCCACATCTCTGTACCCTTGATTTAGCCAATACATGTCACAGCTCAGATGTTTAGTAAATATGTGTTAAATGAACAAGTGAGTCAATGCTTAAAATACGGGAATGGCATATTTCCATGTTCTGTTAAATATTGTTAAATATCTTTAAAGTCCTAGAGAAGAGGATCAGAGTTTAATTCCATGATTCATTTAGACATTGCCTTTTAGCTCTTCATCTTCACATACCTATGCTTCTAAATCACTAGCATAGTCTTGCAGTCCCTCATTAGGAATAGTGCCTGGCCAAAACAAAACAAAAACAAAAATAAAAAGACTAGTGCCTAACATTTGAATTCTAAGTAAATATTAATCAAATACATGAGTAGATGAAATAACTGGGCTGTGCCTGACTCTTTGGAGACCTTGCCTAAGATTTGAATAATCTAGGGCAAATGACTATTTCTCATAGAAGATCCTTTTCAGAGTCTAAACATTGTTGTGTGGGAATGAGAATAACATTCACAATTTTAAGACCATCACACTCAAGAGTTGACACACCAGGATGAACACTCCTATTTCATAAAAGCCTACCGGAGACCATTAATCATTTATTGTGATTATTTACACATTTTAAGTAAGCTATGATGTTTGTATAGTTTTGTAAAACTATCTTTTATTATCTAAGGATTCATTGTCTCTACTCTGTTGTCCAGTTATTTAATGAAATTTGTGGCCTTGGACAAATCACCGAAAGCCTGTGGATCTTAGTTTTCTTCTCATCTGTCAATGGACAAAGTTGCTCTTCATCAGGGAAGACCCCTTGGGGCAGCTTCAACTATTGCACAATTGAAGAGAAACCATAGTCATGTTTGATTTCAAGATTTTCAGAGAAAATTGCAATTTACCTGCCAACCTTTCAATGCTAGCCATTCAATATCTTTCTTTTTCCTTTCTGTTCTCAAACTCTCTTAGAATCAGCACAAAAATTCTTGATAATTCATTTTGTTTTCACAGCAGTTCAACTGGGCAGAATACCTGCCCCTAGGGAGGACTAATTCTTGGTCTTCATTGACTGGGCCGATGGGTTTCTGGGTCTGTGAACAGTCAGGTGCAGTGACTTTAATGGGTCACAAAAAGACCATAAATTCTTTAGAGAAATGGCCACATCTGTGTTTTAAAAATGCAATGTTTTTTTTTAAAAAAATTTCATTACACATACTAACCAAAATTATAATGATTTTTATATATTTCTGTATTTAAAATTATTTTTCAGACATGAATAAAGGTTTAACTTGGCAATGTTTTCCATCTTTTGTCCACACAGTTTAAAATATATGTGAGGTTTTTCCCCCCAAAACTTTAACTTTATGAGTATGGTTGAAAAATACTCAGTTCAAAGTCAAGTCACCTGTGACATTATAATGTACATTTGTTGACATGTTCACCTTCCCAATAGACTGAATGTCTTAAGGACAAGGATCATAAATTCTTTGCAGGAATGGCCACATCTGTGCTTTAGAAATGCAGTGGTTTCTTTAGTTATTTCATTTTTTAAAAATCTTACTAAAAATTATAGCCATTTGTATATATTTTTGTAGTGAAGATTATTATTTGCAGAGATTAAGAATAAAGGCTTAATGTTTTCCATCTTTTGTCCATATAGTTTAAAAATGCATGTGGTTTTCTCCCTAAAGATTCGATTTTATGAGTATGGTTGAATACTATTCAGTTCAAAGTCAAGTCACCTGTGACATTATGGTGCCTGTTTGTTTTCATGTCCATCTGTGTAGTAGACTGAGTATCTCAAGGACAAGGACCATGTGCTATTCATTACTTTGTCCCTTGAAACTACCTGACAAAGCAGCCACATACTAGATGTTTAGTTGAAGACAGAGTAATAAAATTCAGCAGCAAAATTAGGAGCTTTGGAGAAATCTTCAAAGTAATTTTCAAAGATAAACAAGAAAATAAAATAAAAATTACATAAACTTCAAGAAATCAGTTATTTTTAAAAAATATTTTATTTATTTGAGAGCGAGAGAGTGCGTGAGCATAGGAGAGAGGAAGAGGGAGAGGGAAAAGAAGGCTCCCGGCTGGGCAGGGAGCCCCACGACGACATGGGACTCAATCCCAGGACTCTGAGATCATGACTTGATCCTAAGGCAGATGCTTAACTAGCTGAGTCACCCAGGCACCCCCAAAAATCAGTTATTTAAAAAGAACATTTATCTTAAGAGTTTAAAGCATCCAGGTTATCGGCAGAACGTTTCAGCATCACAGAAGGCTGTTTCTCACACCGGCTGGTAATGGCCTCATTTCCCAATGCAGTGGTGGTGTTTATAGTTCCAGCAATGCCTCATCTGTTGACCAGAAGTCAGGGTTAATCCTAAATCTGTTCCATTTATAGCCAATGTACTTATCTCAATAGAAGCTAAATAATTAATACAGATAAATAAAGTATTAAAAGGAGCACATGTTTTTTCCACCGTCAGATGAGCTACAGATTGGATTTGCCATACAATTAGAAAAGTGGCTTTATGCGGGCATCTGTGGAAGTGTTTTTAATTAGTGCACATTACTGTGCATTATTTAGAGAGCCTGGCAGAGAAGCTCAGCAGGTATCACAGAGCCAACCACACCTCAGTGAGAACCTGGATCTCTGTGGGAGGCATATGAAATTCTCTCCTATTCCCATATCAGGTGACAGCCTGGTGTTTTAGCAGCCCTTGGAGAGGCAGCATCTTACCTGGGAGCAGCACAGCCAAGCAGACACACAGCAAAACCTCGTGGCAGCACTGAGAACACAGCCTGGGCATGAAAACTTGGTCACCGTAATTAAATACCATATTCTCTTTAAAGTGCTGCAGTTTATACCTCTTTCCCTGGAATCATTATTTAATAGCACACCTTCTTTTACTCTGAAAAGCGTTCCGACATGTATGATAAATTGTATGGTCTCTCTAATAATAGATTCAGATTTTTCGGTCTGCAGCATCTTTTAGGCTGTGGCTCAGACTCCCCAAGGTGGGACCCAACAATGCGTAACTCCCATCTCCCAGGCAGGTCTGTAATCCAAGCTCAGATGATCAGAGTTTCTTCCTGAGATTTCCATTTTGAAGTGAATGATCTAATGAAAGCGACTCCCTGAGGAGCCCTTCTGTAGCTGGAGCACCAGCTTTCGGGGGCAAGGGGTGCAGCGGTGTATGGCAGCATGGTGGTGACAAACAGCAGCTCTAGGAACCAGCACAGCACAGCTGCGGTGGAGTTTCCTCCCTGGGCTGATTCTGCAAGAATACACACACTTTCTTGATAGCTTAGCCATAAAGATATCTTCCAGTCTTCCCCACAATCCTATGTGCTATTCAATATCTTTTAATAAGCAGTTTTTTTTTTTTTTTAATGCTTCGTCAGCCAGTCCGTTTTTATTGCTTACAACTGAGGAACTTAGTTGCTATATGGGCAAATTTGAACATCTGAATTCATAGATTATCTCAATGGAATATTTTTTGAAAAGATTTTATTTATTTCTTTGAGAGCATTTGAGAGAGAACAAGAGTGCTCATGACTGGGGGCGAGGGCGGTGGCAGAGAGAAGCAAAGAAGCAAACCCTCCCACTGAGCAGGAAGCAACACTACACAGGCTTTGATCCCAGGACCCTGGAATCATGACGCTTAACTGACCGAGCCACCCCGGCGCCCCTTTTTCAACAGAATACTTTAACTGCAAGATGCATATGTTATTCTTTTTAAAATGATGTTAAGGTCAAGTGATAAACTTTCTCCTTACATGTGGAATGGCAAGAAAATTGTTTGGATATCAAGTCTGGCATTTTAATCCTATGTTTTCCATACTATGTGTTCAGAGACACTAGTACTATGTAATGCCCACTGTGACAGTCAACCAGATGGCCTCATTTTCAATAATGTGACCTGAAAAGTGTTTAATTAGCTTCTTCCTGCTGCCAACTCGCTCTCACGTGGATGTACTCATTACAGAAGCTAAACAGTAGCGGGTCATAAAGGCTAGTTGAAATATGCTGTTATGTTCTCTAGAAGAGATTTTTTTACAGATCTCATGTACCATTCAACGTGCAACAGAGGTGGCCCATTACACGGTGGTATGATATAACATTTTGGAAATTATCTTTGTGTTCAGATCAAGAATTCCAGGTAGACCAACTAACAATGAATTTCTTGGGTACTTACTAGTTGTCAGTTTAAGTGAGTACAAATCTGCATATATTTGGACAAAATCCTTCAAGCTATTATTCCAGTCTTTGTTATGTAGTGACACTTTTCTTTGATTATAATGTATAAGGGAACCCATCACAATGAATAATAAAATGTTTGAAGGCCAATGGAATAGCTCACAAGGAACTTGCTAGAATAGAAGGATAGCAGCATCCCTAGTAACAGCCCTGAGGGGGGTTTGGGCCTCCTTTAGAATGCTTAGAAGGGTGGTATGTTGCTGTGACCTTAAACTACACACTCATAACTGAACCAGGGCTCTAAACTCCGTGTATGCAACTGTCATAACCTCCCGGGAATCATATTCTCGGGGCATGGGCAGGTTCACAAGCATATATACACAAGTGTACCTGTAGGTGCTTCTGCTTAGTCAATTATAAGCCCTTTTGTATGAACAAAAGCAATTATATATGTTCTGTGACTTAAAAAAAAAACAAAAACAACTATAGCAGTAAAGGAGATTGTGAAAGTTAGGACTGTTCAGAATTTCCATGATTATAGTGAGCACTTAAAGGCACTTCTGTTCCTTTACACTTAGTAACAAACAGCCCCAATTCCCACGCTCAAACATTGAGATAGACTGTGGTCAACAGTGGATGGAAGCTTTCTGAGCTCACAAAAAAATTTTCTAATCTGTCTTTGTCATCTTTTTCCTTTTTCCTATTCCCCACTCTGTTCATTACCACACTCTTATTTTCATAGTCCCCAAACCACACCTGTTTTGAGTATCACTATTAAAAAAAATTCTTCATACTCCTTAAAAGTGATGGGATCCACAAGCACCTAACTAGGAAATTTACCTTTCCTGGTAGATAATAGTTACTGAACCCTGTCTAAATGCCAGAGAATGTGCATTAATTCATAACATCATTACATCATTATAATGACAACCTTATAAGGCAGGCACCATTTTTAACATACCCATTTTATAGATGATACCGGAGCTCGAAGAAGTTAATAAGACTTTCCAGTTAAGGAAATGGTATAGCCACAATTTAAGCAAACACCCATATGGCCCCCAGCAAAATGATAGAACACTCAGTCTGTTCTCAATTAATAGTTAATGAGTTCGGTGCTGTTAACCATAAAGCCAGAGCACTAGAAGAAATTTTTGGAAATAATCTAAATCTTTAAGGCCATACATGGCTGATGTTGCATCTTGAAAGCTTAAAAAATGTCAAACTCACAGAAAGTATCTCCTACTGATTTTAATCGGTTAAAATATCTTCCTTTTAATGTGTCTGGGCTACCTTGTATGAGAGCTTTCTTTCAATTTTAGTTTGAAAAAGAATAAATTGAAAAATTATTTCTACTTACATGAAGAATCATATTTGCACACCAAAATATCTAGAGCTCTTCTTTAAATGTTGGATTTCATTGTATAGGTTTATTAATTTTTAAGCTTCAGTTTTAGAAAAAAATGTAGAAAGTTAAGGGGGAAGAAAAGGTTTTGTTTTTTTTTTCTATGAGTGATCTTAGGATTATACCAAGGAAAAAATTTCGTTACTTAATATTTAATTTTAAGTGTATTTAACTGGCTTTGTAAAACACTAGTATGTTGTTTCTGCTCAATACTGTTGCAACTGAGAACCCTAATAGCTAATGGTTTAAAGAATGGAGTTTTACTCCTGCAGAATTTTCTTTGTGAGTAGGGGACTTCAGTTGTTAAAGAAAACAGTTTCTCCCTCCCTGGAGCTCACTTCTTTTTCATCCAGTTACTTTTTTTATTTCTGCCCAACTAGAACTTCCTAGAATAGAAGTCATTCTAAAAGCAACTAACCCTTGCATACTCAGTTATATAGTTGTTGATTTCCCCCCTACTTACATTCTGAAATAGAAGTTCTTTACTTCTGTTACTTTTTTTTTTTTAAATGATGAGGATAGGTAAATGCCAAGAAAAAAAGGGTTAGAAGAGTGGATCCCAAACTCAGAAAAAGTTGCGGCCGACGGTTAGAGATTTTTCTGGAATTGACATTTTTTAGAGTACAGTCAGGTCTTCCAGGTGAAATAGAGGCTCTGAGAAAAACCACACCAGGTCAGAGCTATTTTCAAACATTCGCTGTCTGTGGGCTCTGTCTCTTTCCACTCGCCCCTTCAGCTTATTTCAAATAAAAGAGGACAAGGTGCAGGACTAGGAGAAACTTCCCAGATCTTATGTTTTCCTAATGTGCTCTCTCTGCAAGACTGGAATATACTCTTAAAAATAACAGGCTGTTCAGTCCTTATACTTTAATAAAAACACCTTTTTGCATTGGAAAAAAAATAGGGTGTTCAAATTAAATTCAATAATTCCTGTTAACAGCCACCAGCTTACTCATGCTCTAAGAATGAAAAAAGATGTTGCTGAGTCTTTTGCATAAACCATGGAGATATATTTCTTATAGTAGAAACACGATGAACACTTTCTTTGTAATAAACAACAGAACACCCACAATATAGTGAGGGGAAGAGAATACATAATTCATCTAAACTGTTATGCTCTGCAGTAAATAACTGAAAACTTCCACAGTAAAGTCCATTTTTTTCTTTCCTGAATAGAATTTTTTTTTCTAATGAGAAAATGTCTTTACTAAAACCAAAATGCCTTAAGCCTAGACCTTACCCTGAAAATAGTTTTCTATTTTTGTTTTAACTGTTCAAACACTGGAGAACACATCATATCAGTCTTAAATTTCACTGATTTTTCTGATAGAAAAGTCTTTCCTTAGAAGATCTTCGTTAAAGGAATCCATCCAATGTCATTTTTCTGAGATCGTATTTATTCACTAGGGACTATATGTTTTTCCAGAAGTCTCCAGCACTTTTTAAAAAAGATTTTATTTATTTATTTGACATAGAGAGAGAGATCACAAGTAGGCAGAAAGGCAGGCAGAGAGAGAGGGAAGCAGGCTCCCTGCTGAGCAGAGAGCCCTATGCGGGGCTCAAAATCTCAGGACCCTGAGATCATGACCTGAGCCGAAGGCAGAGGCTTTAACCCACTGAGCCACCCAGGTACCCCTCCAGAACTTTTTCTGGTCATTTGAGTGTAAATCTACTGCTAAGTCAGGGGCTGCTTCTAATTCAGAAGCAAAAATACCAAGGTTGGTTTAATGAATTATGTCAACATATAGAATTTCATTCATAATCCCATAAACAAGTAATGAAGAGAGAAAGTTATTCTGTTAGTTGATTTCCATCTGTGGAACTTAAATGCTTTTTGTACAGTAAATTAAGATGCAACAGATTTCTGACTCAAATTACTATAACGAGGAAATATGATCTCACATAATTTAAGACAAGAACTGTGTGCTCAGGTAATTTTCTCTGAATTAACAATTACTTGAGGTGGGGGAAGAGTTAAGAACATAGTATAGAAGGCTGGAAAATCTTCTTTGAATTAGGCTTAAGAGTTAAAAATACTTTTTAATACAAGAGAAGCCATTAAAACACACAAATTAGCACAAGATACAAATACCTTTACCTCATGTTTTTCCTGCTGCTACGTCCTCTCAGATTACTACACTCTTAAGATATTGATCAACTGGTTTGACTGCTAGATAAATACTGCACTATGGATTTCTATAGATGATAGATGTAGTGTGGTTGTTTTTATGAATGGTGATGTCGTGTATTCTCACCTCCCAGTTGTATGTGTGAATAATGGCATACCCTGTGTAGTCAAGTGATTACCCCTAATAAATGGAATTCTTCCATGGGTTCTAACACAGGCAAGGCTACAATTTGATATTAGCTCCTTACAGAAAGTCCTCTTGGTAATAGAATTTTTTTCTGGACTGAAAAATGTTATCAGTGAGGAATGATAAAATGTTCACTTGATTTGGAATCCCAATTAATCTATCTTACTTAATTAAAATTTAACATGGAAGTTACTGAATTTCCCCAGTGTGGCAAAATGTGCGCTAAATGCAAAGGAAATAGAGATGAATAAAATATAAGCCTTGTCCTTTAGGTAATTGTAAATAGAGAACATAAAGATTAGTTTTATATCATAATCTCAGAAGCCATTAAAATCGAGTTTAAGATTCTGTTCATAACATTGTCTTTGCGTTAAGACATTAGTGTAGTGCTGCACTTTTTAGATGTACCTAAAATGGAAATGAAATAACTGATTGAAAGTTGTGATCATAGAATGTGGGTCACCTTAATCAAAGTATGAACCTATGCGTCCCACATTCCTCCAGAATGCCAAAGAAACAAGGGAGCTGGGCATAAAGAATAGCTTCTAAATCCACATAATTTGGAGTGAAACTAGCAGACAGAAGCTTCCCCACTGTCAATCTACTTCTCGAGTAATTTATTCCAAAATGAAAATCCAAGCTATGATGATATCATCAAGGGACTACAAAATATAGTGGGAAGTATGGCTCTTTAATAGTCATACAGTTGGGTCTGAATCAGGGAGAAATGAATCAGCAAAATTCCTTGTCCTTTTTTGTGAAACAGTACTTGGAGTGCATATACTTGCACGTCCCTATATTGAAAAATAACATAGCTGCTTACTCCAGAAATATCCGCCTGTAGGAGGTAAGACAGTGAACCAACTAAACAGCTTACTTATTAAGATTAATAACTCAATGAGATTTACTTCAAGACCCTAGTTTTAGTGTGCACACGGACTTCTTTTGGATTAATCGAGCATTTGGGGGGCTTATTTTCTTTTTGTGGTTACTCTTTGCATCTTTGACTTACCATAGTCTACTGTAAATTAACATTATACCACTGCATATAAAATGAAAGAACCCTACAACCTTTGTTCTTTCCTTGTGGTAATATATATAATAGACCATATAATATATACTTACTACTTTTGGCTTTAAACAGTCAACTATTTATTTAAAAATTTAAAAGAATAAAAATCTGTTTTATGTACTTACAGATTTACCGTATCTCTGGGCATCTATTCCCTTGTATAGATCTGAATTTCCATCCGGTATTATTTTTCTTCATCCTGAAGAACATGTTTTAACATTTTTGGCAAAGCAAGTATCCTAGCAATGAATTATTTTAGCTTCTGTTTGAAATGTGTTTATTTAACCTTTGTTTTTATTTTTTTTATTTTTATTTTTTTTAAAGATTTTATTTATTTATTTGACAGAGAGAAATCACAAGTAGGCAGAGAGGCAGTCAGAGAGAGAGGTGGAAGCAGGCTCCCTGCTGAGCAGAGAGCCCGATGCGGGGCTCGATCTCAGGACCCTGGGATCATGACCTGAGCCGAAGGCAGAGGCTTTAACCCACTGAGCCACCCAGGCGCCCCTTAACCTTTGTTTTTAAAGAATGTTTCCTCTGCATATCAATTCCTAGAGTAACAGTTTTTTTCTGCTTTGCAGTATAGTTGACCCCTGAATAACATGGGAGTTAGGTATACTGATCCTCCCACAGTTGAAAATCTGGGTATAACTTTGACTCCCCCAAAATTTAGCTACTAATAACCTACTGTTGACAGGAAGCCTTATGGATAACCAATCCAAAACACATTTTGTATGTTATATGTATTAAATACTGTATTCTAACAATAAAGTAAGTTAAGAAATAGGAAATGTTATTAAGAAAATCATAAGGAAGAGAAAATGTATTTACAGTACTGTACTCAATTTAAATTTAAAAAAATCCACATGTAAGTGGATCTATGCAGTTCAAATCATGTTGTTCAAGGGTCAACTGTACTTTAAAGTTGTCATTCTATCATATTCTGGGTTGGTTTTGGTGAAAAGTTAGTGATAATTTTTATTTTTGTACATCTATATGAGATACTTTAGATTTCTTTTTATTATTGATTTTCAGCAAATGGATTATAATGTGCCTTAGTGTGATTTAATTTTTGTTTATTCTATTTAGTGTTTTTCAACTGTCTTGATGGATATTTTTAACCTAATATGGAAAATCATGGGCAATATTTCTTTAAATATTTCTTCTGTCCCTTTCTGTTTCTGGAACTCTTTTTATATTCATAGATGGCTTGATATTATCCCATGTTATTACTGAGATTCTGTTCATTCTTTTCACCCTTTTTTCTCTCTTTGTTTCAGTTTGGAAAGTTTCTAATGTCACTAACCTTGTGTTTAATTTCTTGTCGAACTCATTCAATACATTTTAATTTCAGATATTATTATTTCCAGCTATAGAAATTCCATTTGGTTCTTTTTATATTATTAATTTGTTTATTATGCTTATATTTTTATTTAACTCTTTGAATAAATGTGTGGTAACTGTTTTAAACTTCTTGTGTGCAAATTCAATTATCTTTGTCAATTACAGATTTGTTTCTATTGATAGTTTTTTTCTTTCTCTCTCTTTTTTTTAAGATTTCATTTATTTGTTTGTCAGAGAGAGACAGAGAGAGAGTGAGCACAAGCAGGGGAAGCTGCAGGCAGAGGGAGAGGGAGAAGTAGGCTCCCTGCTGAGCAGAGAGCCCAACACTGGGCTCAGTTCCAGGACCCTGGGATCATGACCTGAGCCGGAGGCAAACCCTTAACTGGCTAAACCACCCAGGCATCCTGACAGATTTTTCTTCTGATGTTGTGTCATATTTTTCTGCATCTTTGCATGTCTACTAGTATTTGATTGGTTGCTGAACATTGTGAATATTACATTATTAACTCTCAAGATTAGGTTGTTTTCCTTTAAGGAGTGCTGGGCTTTGTTCCTGCAGGCACTGAATTTATATGTCAAATAGCTTGATGTTTTGAAAACTGGCTTTAAGTTTTGTTTAGGTAGGTTTAGAATTGTTTCTAATCTAGTGCTAGTTTATCTTTATTACTAAGGTAAAAAGTCTTTTGGGGTCCCTACTGAATGTCCTGGTTATTCAATGAGCTCTCTTCTTTCTAGTTAAGCAAAACTCCAACATTTCCCAGCCCCTTGCAAGTTCTAGTGGTTGTTCAATGTGTAGTTATCTTGGAATTATGTTTTCCTTGGTGGTTATTCTTTGCCCAGCTTTGTTGAATCTCAAGCCTCAAAGAGACCCCACTTGAAGAACTCTGAGCTTTTTTTTTTTCCCTTTGGCGTAGATCCTTTATGTTAGGAATTCCTCTGTCAAGCAAATTTGAGCTGACCAAGTCTCCCCAAATTTTGATCCTTATCTTCTCAGCTCAGCAATTCCATCAGTCTCATCTTGGTGTCCTCCTTCTGCACCATGGTCTGCCTCCGGGTAGAAAGCAGAATTGATTGTCAGTCCCTATCATTTGTTTTTTTTCCTCTCAAGGATCACAGTCTTGCATTGACTTTCTCTCATGTCTGAACACTGTATTTCATATATTTTGCTGACTTTTCTAGTTGACTACAGGAAGGGGGCAAATTCAGACTGGTTACTTTGTCATAGCTAGAGTCAGAAATCCAAAACTTAATCTTTTTTAAAATTTTCTCTCTCCCTTCACTAGAAAATAAGTTTCATGACAATAGAGACTACTTTTACTGTTCTATCTCAAATTTCTTAAATAGTATCTGATTTACAACAGGTCCTCAAATATTTGTTGAATGAATGGTGACATGGAGTCTAATGAGGAGGCATTTAAGTGCACATGAAATCTCATATGAATAATGGCTTAATTAAATAGAATCTTATATTTTGCACATTGCAAGAAGTCTAGAAGTAGATAGTTTCTGGCTCTGGTTCAACTGCAGAGTATTAAAGACTGTCTTGCCACTCCATTCCTACAGGTTTTTCTCTATACTTGTAGGTATATGGTTACAAAAAAGTTGTCTTGTAACTTGGCATCTGTAAGGAGTATGTGCTGAATTAATAGAGTATATTCAATTCTTCAATAGAGGATGAAAAAAGCAAATAAATGAATATAACTCATAAGAAGTCTTAAGTATAGATTTTAAGCAAGTAAGTTATGAATCATAGTCAGAAATTATAAGATGTATAGATTTAATTCATAAGAGACATTAAATATACAGTAAATGGAACATTTATGTGTTGTGGTAGAACAAAGAAGGATGTTACCTACAGATAAAGAAAAATCGTGTAAATCTTAAATATGCACAAGGTATGCATGATGTCACATATGGTTTGAAAGCTAGGTTGCTCCTAAATCAGCCCCCATTGGTGACACCCATTCTAACCCATATGTCCTTCACCCGTGGTGGGTACATAAGATGGCTATTGGTGAATGGTACTGTGATCAGGGGTGCCACTGCATGACTGTAATTGAGCAATGTGTGTTGACTTGGGGCACCTTCCGTTGGTAGAGACCCCTTGCCTTCCTTCTACTCCTTCAGTAGACCTCTTGCTTTCCCTGATCTCAGTTTGGCATCGAGGCCGATATAGCAAAGAGAAGCTAGGTGAGCATTGTATCTTAACACAGGACCTAGGGAATCCTTTCTTCCCCTTCTTCCCTTGCTTCTCACTGTAGCTTTTAGATTTATTTAACTCTGTGTGATTCAAGCATCTTAGTTTGGTTTGCGGTCTTCTGCCCCAAGACCTCAGGGATAGTCTTCCCAGTAGTGCACTTAGAGGTTACTGTGGCTTCACCATATTTTCCCACCTGGCAGTATGACCCCCATGTTGTGGGTAAGAAGAGGGAGGGGCAGGGTCAGCAAGACTTGGGTTTGTTTGTTTGTTTTTTATTTATTAACACATAATGTATTATTTGATTCAGGGGTACAGGTCTGTGAATCATGGGTCTTACATAATTCACAGCACTCACCATAGCACATACCCTCCCCAATGTCCATAACCCAGCCACCCTATCCCTCCTCCCATCGCCCTAGCAACCTGGGTTTGGTTGTTTAAGAAGCAATCCTAAACTTTTCTTGAAGCTTTCTAACAGATTTCCCTTTATGTTCCTATTGGCGAGAACTGTGTTCCATGGAGACCTCTAGCTTGCCGGGGAGGATGGGAAAGACAATTTCTAGTTTTTGAAGCCTCTGTCATGGTGGCGGGCATGAAAAATATTGCAAACAGGCAACCAACAGTGTCTGCCCCAGTATGGTAGTGAAACTGAGGCTCAGATTCCTTGTCAACAAAGTACATCCTTACTCATTGGATTTTTGTGGGGATAAAATAAATATTATATACAAGATATCTTGTATAGTGTCTGGCCAATGGAAGTTACTCAAACAATGTTAGTTCTTTATTCTGTTTTCTCTGCAGAAAACAAAAAACAAAAAAACAAACAAAACAACAAACAAAACAAAACAACAATAAACTAGGTGTCCTATCGTTTTTTTTACCAAGTTCCAAATTCTCAGAATGACAGTTAAAGCTTTCTGCAATTTGATCTCCATCTACCTTATCTCTATTTTCCCCTGATGGACTGGGTAAACACACCTTTGTTTGAACATACCCCGCATTACACCTCCTACGGGGCTTCCCTGGTATCTGTGGATGCTTCTTTTTCTCCTTCTTCCAGATCCAGGACCAGTGCTGTGCCCATTTACCTTTTAGATGCCCATTTACCTCTATTCCCTGTGGTTTCGTATATTACATCATTGCTTCATTAAAGCACAGTCTGAAATTCAGACTTCAGTTTAGCCTTACAACTGTCAATTTTTATCCTCAGAGTTTAAATTCTTTGAGCAGGACTGTCCCCTATCCACAGGGCCCAAAACACAATAGGGTTTCAAGATATTTTTAGATGTATTCTTTAATTCAGGAGGGGCTTCAAAAAGGCATACATTTCTCACCTAAACACAAACATCTCTGTGCCTTGAAGTCATTCTAAATATATAGTGCTAGACAATTAAAAGCTGTTTTCTCTAAGAGTCTCAATTCAGATTGATAGGCAGGTCTCTGACCTAAATATCCTCTGGGCCATGTTGTTCTCACTCTGATGTGTGACACTTCAATTGATTCCAACAGGAGAAGGATCCCCGGGGCTAAGAGCAGTTCTGGGAATGAATTCAGTTAAAAGCTCCTTATTTTTGTTTGAGGGAAAACGTACGGCCCTTTGAGTTAGCATAGGCTATGATCTACAAGAATTACTACAAACATATAACTGGGAAGGAAATCTACCAAGTCAGTACTTGGAAAATTGAATGTGCACAGCATCTGTGATTAAATGTAAACAGGAGAAAAACAGTGTTGTGTTGACTCACAAATAGGTTCATTTAAAAAATAAAACAAGTCCAATAACTTCCTTAAATTAAAAGCCTAAATTTAGGTAATTGGCAGCACATACTGTCTTTTAAATCCAAACATTAAGAATGAGCCACAATTTTGTAGACTTAATGAAAAAAAAATGCTAGTTCACTATTTTAACTTTTTTTAAAAAAATCGTAACAGACTTTTCTCTATGGTGTTATTCAATTCATCATGAGGCACATAGCTATTCTTTGAAAATCTTGATCTAGAAATTCCTTGGTTGCAAGAATATATAACTTGGCAAGAAATGTTTTCGAAAGGATATCTTTTTTTGTATTTAATTGAAAGTTCTGGCAAACATTTCCTCTATTTTATCTCCATTTTAAAGGAACTTATATTCTTTAAACAGCAAAATAAACACTTCAAAATAGTTAAAACACATCAATTCTTAGAAAACTATACAGAGCTTATAAAACATTACTTTGATAAGAGACATCAGAAGTAATTTTTTCAAGATAATGTCTTAAAATAGAACATTTCTAGACTTCTAAGATATTTAGACTGTGAAACATTGGATAGTGATCATATTTTTTTATGTTCTTCACAGATCTGTTTTTCACAGGGAAAATTATAAGAGTTTAATGTAATGGAATTTTTGTTATTTCCATTAGATCTGATAAAAAAGGACATAGTTATAAATAATATTTATAGTTCCTTGGTACATTATAAGTTTCTATAAATATTAATAGGAGAAAAAAAAAAGGATGGTCGGGAATGTTTATTTCTTATTCGAATCTATGAGGAATTTATTTTAAGCAGGTACATTTGAATATTGACAATCAGATTCCAGGAAATAATAACTCCTAACTTCCTTATTTTTTCAGGGGTTCAGTCCAATGGATAATTTGTGTAAGGTGTTAAAATATGGATTCTAAGCAAGATTATAGGTAACAGGAAAATTTTAGATATAAAATTTATATAGCATCGGGGCCCTAGTATCATGTCTCACTTCACCTCAGTTCTACTTCCAGTTTTTAGGATATCAGAATTTGGTCCAATTTCACAAAAAAGTAAAGATTTGCCCCTTTCTCATTGTATTAATAATAAAAAAAAAGTTAGAGAATAAGAAAGCAAAGATAGGAGGAAGGGAGGACGGAAGGAAAGATGAGAGGGAGGGAAGAAGAAATAAAAGGAGAGAGGAAGGAAGGGAGGGAAGAGGGAACAAAAGAAGAGAGGGAGGAAGGAAGAAAAGGAAGGAAGAAGTGAGGGAGGGAGGAAGGAAGGGAAAAAGGGAGAGAGGGAGGGAGGGAGAAAGAAAGGAAGAAAACCAAGATTTTTTTTTCTTTTTCACAGTATTTCTTTTCTTTTTTAAAGATTCATTTATTTAGTTGAGAGAGAGAGTTGGGGAGGGACATAGGGAGAGAGTATATTCAAGCAGTCTCCCCCCTGAGGGTGGAGCTCAATGTGGGGCTCAATCCCAGGATCCTGAGATCATGACCTGAATGGAAATCAAGAGTTGGCTGCTTAACCTACTGAACCACCCAGGCACCATTCTTTCTTACAGTATTTCTAAGGGTCAATTTAAAATATTGTTTTTTAGATCATCTGTAAGTTAGAGATTGCTGGGATTAGTTAGATCTGTTTACAGATTTGGATGCAGAACGTCTGTTCTCCTTATATTACTTTTGGACATTACCCTGGACTTAACAACATGAGTGGGATAAGATTGAAAAAAATTGTTCTCTTTAAAAAAATACAGTGCTTCCTTCTCAGTGTTCTTCTCTCTCTCCCTCATTCTCTTTTCCCCCATTGGAGGCATGAAAAAAAAATCAACTGAATAATCTTAATGATCTTATTGGTTTTATTTAATGATTCATATATGGATCAGCATCCCATCTAGCAAACAAAGTAGTTTTAAAAAACTGTACATAATGAAAGACTTCTATGGGCAGGATTAGGTGGGACAAGAAGTTACTAGTAAAGAATGGATTGTTTGTGGCGAGATCACTTTCCTTTGGTGGGGAGCAGGGGTCCATCAAACAGATTACCTCACTATTGCTGACCAGGTAATTCTATTGTCTGATTTAAGATTCCCCTCCTGGAAGAGGCTGACACTGCAATTAGCTTAGGTATTATGGCTCAGTTCGGTGATGTGGGGCTTAGCACAAGTGACTCCATTTTTGGCCTATTGTCTCTTTTTCAGCAAAGGTTATTGCAATGGCATGTGAAAATTAAATATTTCAGACAGATTTGGGAAATAATGGCATGTTGGTGACATATATATATATACACACACACATATATATGTATATATATATACACACACACACACATATATATGTATATATGTGTATATATACACACATATATATATATATATATTTTTTTTTTTTTTTTTTTTTTGAGGTGCCTGGCTGGCTTCATCAGTTAAATATCTGACTTGGTTTCTGCTCAGGTCATGATCCCAGGGTCCTGGGAGAGAGCCCTGTGTCAAACTCCACATTCAGTGGGGAGTCTGCTTGGGGAATGTCTCTCTCCCTCTGCCTCTGCCCCTCTCTCTGCTCACATGTTCTTGCTCTCTTTCAAATAAATGATTATCTTTTAAAAAATATATTGAAACAATCAGGCAAGAGTTATTAAAATAGGATTACTATGAACTCCTCTGTCATCCACTAACATGACAGAATCTGTTGGATCTCTAATTTCATAAAACAAATTGCTCTATATTGTTTTTTAAAACCCATCCTATAGGAGGAGATAAAGAAAAAAAAAGGTATTACTCCAGGATGCATTGTATATATTTTAGTTAAAAAAAATTGAATAACTGTTCCACTAAAAGAATGACTTATAAAATAAAAAGTATTCATAATCCTGCTGAGACCCTCTTTTCAGTCTGGAAATTCTTACTCTTCTGTTTATCTATATTGAGTCAGACTGGAGAGACTGCTTTAATGGCTAAAATCTGAATAATGATAAACCAAGACCAACAATGTTCCTATTCACCTTCACACAGAATTCAAGGTGACCTCATTTTCAAACATAGTGACTAACTCTTTTAGTGTGCATCTCTCCCTCGGTGACTCATACTTTGAATACATTGAAAGCATCCTATGAATACGCTGGATGATTCATAAGCTGGAGAAGGTACGTATGCAAGGAATTAGGCTTTTGCAGTTGCATTTTGTTGTCTTTATTTTTTATTTTTTTAATTTTTTAATTTTTTTTTATTTTGTTGTCTTTAAAGTAGTCTTCCTTCAGACCTTCCATGAATGAAGAGTGTTCCTGTTTTAGAGGCTAAAAGTCGAGCTCCAGACTTGCACAGAGAGCAGGGAGTGGCAGTGAGTGGCCCTGCTCCTTCAGGATTTAAAAGGCTGGGAAGTGGCTGGGCACCAAGGAAGGCCAGGACTGTTCACACTGCAGCCAACCCAGAGGCTCGCTTCATATGTTTTGATACTCATTGCCCACCTGCAGAGGTAGGATTAAGGGATAGCGTAGACAGGGTTGCTTCTCTCTCACCCTGCTACTCCTGGTCAAGACCAGGTCTGTGAGCAGAGTAGCCCCCAGACCTTGTCCGAAACCAGCAGAGGGAGGCTTCTAAGCACATGCTGCAATGACAGGCTGGGGCTCTGAGGCAGGAAGAGGTTCACTGAGGGCAGGATGCTGGTCTTGGAAAATGAAGAATCCTAGCCAGCTCACTTCCATGCTTCCCCTAAGACTTCTCCTGCTGTCCCAGAGAGAACCGCTAGCAATTTTAAAGGCCCCCCAGGCCTCAAAAAATTCTTGATCTTTGACCTATGACTGGATCATAGAAGAAACTAATGATCAGATAGAAATTCCAATGGCATTAAAAATTCCAGGTAAGACAAGTTGATGAAATTGCTTTATGAGGCAGGAACCTGTGCCATGTCATCTACTAGCCCCTATCTCTGATTTCAACTAGGAAGAAATTGACACAGAGAACCACAATTACCTTATTTCCTTGATATCCAAGAAATACATTTCTGTTGATACGAACATTACATATATTTCCTTCTTGCTTGCTTTTTCTAAAGAGTTATCACTAAATCACTGTTTTAGAAATTCAGACCTTAAGGTATATCCCCACCAAAGAACCACAAGGGTGAAAGGCAAGGGTGGATAAAAATTTGCCCAAGATGGTTGCACAAAGATACAAATGAGACGGCTTTCAGACTAAGCATCCACACTGTCCACTGGGAGTACCATGAGCTGGGAGAAGGAGCACTGAACTTTTCAAGACAAGAGAAGTTCATCTCAGATTGTTTAGGTCTATAAGCCGGTCATTGATGGATCCACGTGTTTCTCCTGGAATTTCATGCCAACCATGAAGCTGATGCAAATTTTACAGTTGGGGAAGTTCTCAGAAAAAGGCATCTAGAAGTTCTCAGAAAAGGTAGCTGCGTTTTGGACTTGTGCCTGAGAGCTGAGCCCAGCCACCAAGAGCAGCCTTTTTACAGACAGCAAGGTCTGAGGCAGAGGCCACATTTTGGACTCTCGACTAGAATATGTGACTGGTGATGGGGCAAAAGTCCTGACTGTGAGCATTCTGTTTCCCTGTGATACGGGTTTTTGTTTTGTACCTTATCACCTAATCTCTCTCACTTTTAATGTATTGCTGAGATCAATTAGCTAGTCATCTGTATAAGGCTTTCTTTTTTTTTTTTTTTTAAGGCTTTCTCTCACATCTATGTTCAAGATGGGTTTTTTTGTTTGTTTGATTTTGAGCTCTTTTTGTTAAATTTTGAAAACATAATCGAAAGCTTTGTGAGATCATATAATACTTTTTTATCTCCCACTACAATTTGATGGTCTGAAAAGAGCGTATGATATTGGAATGGTTGGTTCCCAGAGAGTTTGAACGTGCTCATGAGTAAATCTACTGGGATCCAAAAAACAGAGCCCAACACAGGAAAAGAGATCCTTGGTTTTTCTTTTATATGTTTTTCATTCCTGGATTCATTTCTTTTGAAGTATAATGATTTAAACTGCAGATAAGTGAAGCCAGATGTTTGCTATAATTTATGACTTGACTTATACTTCAAAGTCAGGAACATCGGAAATCCCTATCGTAAAAGTCTTCCAAAAACTTTTCTTCTACGTTGTGAAAAGGGAAAAGATGTTGAATATAATACCAAGATCCTCCTAGAAATCAGAAGGAAAAAATTAGAATTAGAAATTTCAGGATCCTTATTAAAATGCATGTTTAAATATATTCTGGTTATGTATGTAACATATGTATGTTCATTGCAATAAATTCCATACACAGAAAGAAGAGTCAGAAAAGACAGGCAAATCACTCATACTTAATATCCATCCAGGGAAAATGGTTACTTATATTTTGAAATATGTCCACTCTTTTTGCAAGCTTACAGTATGTAGTTAATGTTGACATATTCTTGTGTTGCCAGATTTTTGCAACATGATGTATCATAAAAATTTTCTCTGGAAAATATGAAAAATACAAAAAACAAAAAGAAAAATTGTTTAAAATTTCCCATCCTAGAAATAATTACCTTTTAGATGCAGTTTACTTGCTTCTTATTTTTTTTGAATGTATAGACCAGGAATTGCAGATTTTTATGTAAAGGGTCAGATAGTAAATATTTTAGGATTTTCACACAGATGGTTTTGGTCACAACTAATCTCCCTTGCCATTGTCATCCAAAAGTAAACACACAATATATAAACAAATGGGTGTGGTTGTGTGCCAAAAAAACTTTATTTACAAAAACAGGCATGGGCCAAGATTGGCTTTTGGGCTGCAGAAGGCCAATCCCTAGCAGAGACATAGCAAATTTGTGTAAACATAGTTGTTTAGTAACATGTTGTATCTACTGTTTGTAACCAGATTTCTTCTCAACTTTCTTACAACTATTTCGGGTGATAAAATATATTTCTAAAACATACATGTAGACAGTTTCAATGTATTATTTTTATGCGTGTATACCATGATTTATATATTAAATCTCACATTATTGGACTCCATGGTTTACATTTTTTTAACATTATAACTGATGAAAATAATTTACATATAATTTTGTGTGCATGTTCCTGATTTTGTTATGTAGAATAAAATTATGGAAATCAAATTATTGGATCAAATAGAATATATGTTCCTTAGGCTTTTGAAACTTATTGCCAAATTGCCCCATAAAAAGTTTGTGCTGATTTATGTAATACCAAAAGTATATGAAAGTGACTATTTCCTAACATATTCTGTGTCTCCTGAGTCTAACATCATTTAATTGTTTATTAGTGTTTCTCTGCCAATAACATTCAGTTTTTCATATGTTCATAGCTGTTGAATTTCTTCCTTTGTGAATTTTTTCTTTCATTTTTTTAAATCACTTTTCTTATTGGTAGTTTTAATTTTTTCCTATTGATTAGTAAGAGTTTTTGTGACACATGAAGGCTATAAATCGTCCATCATGCATATTATAAATTTCCCCCTAGTTCGTTGTTTCCTTTACATTTATTTGATTGGGCTTTTATTTTAATTCAGAAAATTTATTTTAAAGTAATCTAGTAAGTAATATTTCTATTATATTTTTAACAGAAAAAAATCCTAATTCATCTGGAATTTATGATGCATTAATGATATAGTTGTATGTATTTAGTTTTTCAAATAGTCAATTGTTTAAGAACTCTTTTGTGTGAACTATCACCTTAATCATAAAGCCAATTCTTCTATTTACTATGGTCTATTTTGTATATTTTATTCTGTTGCTCTAATCTTGCTGCAGATTATTTCAGCAGTACCAATAGCATTTCAACTGGAATAACTTTATAGTGGCTTTTGCTGTACAGCAGTTTAAGTCTCCTCTTTTAATTTCTATTATTTTTCAAGCATTTTTCTTAATTTGTTTTACGAATGAGTGTTAGGATCATTTTTTAAGTTCTTGTTGATTCTTATTTCTATTAGAAATGCTTTCATTGCATAGATCAATTGGGGGAGGACTCTTATCTTTATGACGAAGTTTCATTCCAGCCAGCATTGTGATCTGCCTCTCCATTTATTAGACTACTTTTAAGTCTTTCTGTAATTTTTTTTTTTCATTTGGGTTCTGCATATTTATTTCCTAAGTATGTTTTAATTCCATGTTGCTATTATGAATTGAGGATTTTTTTCTTTCAAGTGTCATCTACTATAAATATAAACTATAATTTATAATACTATAAATATAAATCTACTCCCCCAAGTCTGGAGTCTAAGGGTAATTCTGACCTCCTTCAAATTCAACCCATCCCTGTGTTCTGTGGACTAGCCTTTCTTCTCCACCCCCATTGCCACTGGGTTCATACAAGCTCTTAACATCTCTTGGCGGGATGATTAAATTTTTCTATATTAACCTCCCTGGCTCCAAAATAATTTCACTCTAACCCCCACTTTGATGAGGAGTGATTGTTCTAAAATTCAAATATTATCATATTTCTCTTCAAAGTCTTGAATCTTGGGAAGATTCCCATTGACTTGTGTCATATTTTTAAGCATAGATGGTCCCACAGTCAACTTGTTGTCCCCTTTTATCTCCCACTCAATTCTCAGTTGCCACTAAGCTCCAACCTTTCAGGCTGTTCACAGTTTGGAGTGAGTAATAAGTAGAGGACTCTATAGTTTGCACTCACTGTCTCCTCTGCCACAACATCATCAAAATCATTCCTGTTGTTAGACTGAGCATTGTGGTATTCAAAGTAATTGAATTACTGTCTGGAACAAACAAAGCCCAGATTTTAATGAATTAACACAGTGAAAGTCTATGGTTCTTCTAGGCAGCTCATGTCCAAGTGGTGATTCAGAAACTTAGTTTCCTTCCACTTTGTAATGCTGCCATCTTGGACATATGGCCTCCATGGTTTCTACAGAGAGGGAAGAGAATGTGAGGATCTCGTGGGGAGTATTTTGACCAACCTTTGACGTCCTTCTATCCACAGTTCATTGACCAAAACTTGTAATAGGCTCTAACATAACTTCATCGAAAGCAGGGAAAGGAAAAAAATATTGATAAACACCAAACCAATCTCTGCCACAACTATTCAAGGGCAAGATCTGTATTCCATTAGCTTCAGTATTCCCAGTATCTAGCACAGTGTTTGATATATAGAAAGGATTTGTAAATATAGAGCAAACTGGTAAGTGAATAAATAATTGAATGAATGACTTTTATGTCTATTAACCATGCAAATTAATTCAATTTCTAGAATCCAAATAGGATAATATGGCTACACAAAGGTAAGACTCTATTGAGGAGGGGTATAGTTTTAGGGAGGGATGCTTTCAGGGAGAAGGTATTACTTCAAGAGAGGCTTGCAAACAAATTCAAATGAAAAAGATGCCAGTTCATTTGCTATACATTGGGAGTTCCTTGATTAAGGTCTTCATCTACTTTTTCTTCTCATTATATGTTTCACCTCTGGGCAATTGCGTTCATACCCATGGTTTCGAGAATCATCTATAGATAGGCTCATGACTAACACATTTATATCCAAATTTAGGCCTTTCTGTTGCAGGTCAAACCTGCACTTAAAGCTATTTAGTTAGATTCTACTTTCAGTTTAAGATTCAAATAAGACTTCCATTTCCAACTCAACACAGGTCAAGCTGAATTTATGATCTTTCCTCTAAATCTTGGTCCTCCACAATATTTTCCCTATGACAACAATGTTCCCTATAGCTCCATCCATACTGTTGCACAACATGCTTGTTCCTATTAAGCCTCCCCATATGAACTCCTCATTTTCATTCTCTTTTTTGTAGCTGCAAAACCCAAACCTGACCATGGCAATCCTCTACTCACATACTCTCACTGGCTTCTTATTGCTTCTCATGTGAATGCCAGGATCCTAACATGGCTGAATGGCTCTGTACTAGCCTCACCTTTTCTTATTCCTCCTGTGCAAGATCCTCTCATTACACCATGTCCCTTTCTTTCATGCCATTCATCACAGTGTGTAATTATATTTTTAATAAAATAAACATACTGATGTTGTCTCCACTAGGATGTGACTTCACGTGTCATAGCATACACTAGAGTCTACCCCTTGAGTCTTTTGGAGTCTATATTTTATAAAAGGTTTATAAGTACCTATTTCTCTAGACTGTCCTTTGAGGAGTTTTTTTTTTTTTTTTTTTTTTGAGGGAAACTGAGCAGAGGATGTAGTGGGGTGAACTGTGGTCTCTGCTTTCCACTCTTGCAGTTGATCTCACGTTCACAAGTATGTCCTTCCTCTTCTATCCATTCTTGATCCCTCTCACCCTCAGTAAGTATCTGTGCTGGTGTTAACTGGCTTACCTGGTGGTCTGATACAGACCCTCAGCTCTCTGGCATTTGAACGGCTGGTCACCATACACCTCGCAGGCCATGACCGTGTGTTCATTTAAAATTAGGCAAAGACAGACTTGGAAGCATCCTAGTGCATCATCTGAGTGCTACCAGTATTCCTTCTTTTTTGTGTCTGCTAGTTTGTGAGCACAAGAATCCTGAGCTTCCAGGTGCTCATTTATTGAAAGGTGGTCATTGCTAAAAGCACATTGGGGTGCTTTCTTGTCCTGTGGTAGGAACCAGGCCCTCTGAAGATAGAGTTCGTGGTTATAGGGATGGGAAGCACAAACTCACCAAGTGACTCACTGGGAATGATTATAAGTGAGACCATTTCCTATTGTATGTCTTTCCCCCTGGACTCAGCTGTTGTACCTGACAGAGACACAGCACCAATAACAGTTGTTGACTCAGATTGTGTAATGTGTCCTAGGGGATGGGCCCCCATTCTCACATGGTGCTGCCCCTGAGTTAATGCTTCAGTTGTACCTTCCATTCCATCATCCATTCAGGCAAGCAGGTTTTGGGGTTGCAGTAGACAATATGACCAGTGGATTTTATGCTCATTGTTGGTCATTTGTTTTAAGGTGGGTCCCTTAGTCTGAGGTGATGTTGGGTGGTTACCCTGATAGGTATACCAAATGCTCTGAAAATACTCAGACAGTGGAACTGGTGGAGGTTCTGTGAGCAGGAAAGGCAAGCCCATGTCTAGAATATGTATATATTCTTGTAAAAATGAACTGTTGTCCCTTCAAGAGTGGGTGAGGTCCAGTGTAGCCAACTCACTACCAAGTGGCTTTTTGTCTCCTTGAAGAAGGGCAACATGCTGGCAACTTGTGCAAACCATCCTTATGATGGATGTTGGGCCTGCCTAACCTTCTGACTGGACAGTCAGACCCATCATATGTTGGACATTTCTGGTTACATGGTCACTTGTTGTCCAGTGATGAAAAGCTCCCCTTCTACCAGGTCCAGTAGCATACCCACAGTTGCATTTTGAAAGTTGTGCAGTTCTTCATGGCAGACAGCATGCCCTTGCTCCAGAACTCTAAGAAATTGCATTATAATTTTTCTTTGGCTTGCCGTAAACCCCACAGGCATCTTTTTCTATCACATATACCTCTAAAATCTGATGCTTGCTATGTCATATGGTCCAAGAAGCAGGACATCTTGCATTGAAAGTTGGGCATATTGCAGAAGGCTTTTCTGCACTGGAAAGCTGATGGACTTTCATAGAGTTGGTCTAAAGAAATAGTCGCAGGAGAGTATTTACCCCAAAGAAGCCTAGCAGGGGTTATTTGACCCTGGGTCATATATATAATCTTTCCTTATTAAAGGGAAAGTTTAAGCACAGAATTCAGAATGGGGTTGACTCTCAGACAGGAGAAGACAAGAGTGAAGAGCATTACACTTGTGGTTTCAGACATACTGTGTTCTATTCTTTTAGCCTAATTTTGAGAATATAACTGTTCATTACATTATTCTTTAAAGACTTCAATATACATGAAATATTTTTAAGAAAATTTTAAAATATTAAAAAATAAATTTAATTTTAAGAGGAAAGTGAGAAGTGAAAGATAAAAGGGTAGCCAAATGGAGATGTCTGGGTCGAGGAAGATTCTTTATGATGGAAGGAACTTAACCATGATATAGGGTACTTAGAAAAAAAAGATCATGGAAAGAACACAAATATAAAGTGCTGGAAGACACTGGATCAAAAGTTAGGAGCAGTAAAAGGGTCATCTGGATCAAAAGAGGTAGGACATATGCAAATATAACTGATTTTAACCTTGTGGAGGACAGGAGGTTGAGAGATGAAGGTTCATGGCAGATTATTTCAAGTTTCTCTGCAAGGTGGGTTTAAAGTCATTATCTAAGAGAGGTGAGGCGGGGAGATTGCAGAGGGCATAATGGTTGAGGGGAATGGTTTATGGGGACATAGGGAAGCTGATGCAAGGAATGCCGAGCTCAGCTAAAAACCCAGCTGATATCGTGAATGTACCTCCAGCACCATTGAGAAGCCCACGGGGTTCATAGTGGGGAGAGGCGATGGTTGGATAGATCCAAGACTGGGAGATGTTAGGGAAGACACAGTGGAAAGAAGGGAGTAAAAATATTGAGAGTGTAAGAACGTAGTGTCTGGAATAGAGGCCGGATAGAGAAGGAAGGAAAATCATGAAGAATGAATGTGTTGAAATATTTAATAGAAATAATTTAAAAGAAATAATAAATTTGAAATAATTAAAAGAAAGAAAGAAGAAGAAGAAGAAGAAGAAGAAGAAGAAGAAGAAGAAGAAGAAGAAGAAGAAGAGGAAGAGGAAGGAGAAGGAGGAGAATGAGAAGGAGAAGAAAGAAGAAGAAGAAGAAGAAGAAGAAGAAGAAGAAGAAGAAGAAGAAGAAGAAGAGGAAGAGGAAGGAGAAGGAGGAGAATGAGAAGGAGAAGAAAGAGAAGAAGGAGAAGAAGGAGAAGAAAGGAGAAGAAAGGAAAAAAGGGAGAAGGAAGAAGAAGAAGAAGAAGAAGAAGAAGAAGAAGAAGAAGAAGAAGAAGCAGCAGCAGCAGTAGCAGCAGCAGCAACAGCAGCAGTAGTGGCAAAATGAGGCCAGTACAGAAGGAAAGACATGAACAGTAATGAAAATGCACAAACCTTGGCTCATATCAGCCATCAGGTGGCACCATTAGCTCAGTGTGTCTGGCAAGCGTCTTGCTGGTCAGTAGGTGCTGTGAGGTCAGGGTCCCAGCTGTTGTGTCCCCAAAGTCTAGCTTGACATCTGCCAGGCGTGGTATCTGCCACTGTGCACAAAGAAAGCCAGAGACTTGGAAAAATGGAGAGTATTCTATTCAGTGCCTGGTGTATTGCAATGCAAAATTACAGAAATGGAGCAATTTGGGTGAATAAAATGGAGGTAGTGAGCATGACACAGGATGAGTAAAGTGTAGGGTAAGAAAGCTAAGCTGGTGGACTTGTAGCCATGAAGTAATTTTGGATAAGTCTTCCAGACAATGAAGCATCTCACTATGAAGGTTACCACACAGAGCATACAGGACTCTTCCAGACTGCCTTGGTACAATCTGCCTACCCAGAGTCAGTTGCCTAAAATTTCTGTAGAGCCAGTTGCATTGTTTATGCTCACTCCAGGGTTCTGTTAAGAGCACTTTTAATGAGGTGATTGTCATAGTTGAGTTTGCCTATGATTTTTTATTTATGATGTTTCATTGTGATGTTTATGATATTGTTTATGATGTTTCATTGTGGTAGGTACAAAACCTTCATGGTACATCCAAGACAGACTCAAATGTATAGACTCTCAGATTCATCTTATTTAATACATTGCTACTGTGCTCTGTTTAGCCTTGTAATGGGCATAAAGCAAGTTTGAACAATTAGTGAGCCTTTTAATTAAAAAGAAATCAAAATCATGATCAATATAATTTAGCTAACTATGTTTCATAAGGCCCTTTCCCCTGCTTCACTTATCCTAAACATCTTGGTAGTTGTTTTCTTTGCTGATTAGCTGATCTATCAAAAGTGACATATACAGGTTCTTCTTTCGATCACCCCCTTCCCCAACTAACGTTTATGGAACACTTTCTATATGCAAGGCACTCTGCGAGGGGCCACGGAAAAAAATGAATATCAACTATGTTTCTTTATTGAAGGATTGAAAGAGTTTCTACCTCGAAGCTTAAGGATTTAAAGAAAAATGAACTATGTACATAAATAGCTACTTAAAAAGTCAGAGTGTTATAATAGGCCTTTAAGAATACTATCAAGTTAAATTCCTCCTCCAAACTTAAATGATACTCAGCAGAGTTAATAGAGCACTCTTATAGACTGTTGATGGCATTACGAGCAATGCACACGTTCTGGAATTCAGTGGGCGATATTAAGGGCAGTAGAAGTGTTTTACTATCCAACGCTGTTCTGTAGGTCAAGCCTGAGGGGCCAAGTCCTGCTGGAATGGCTCCTGGAAGAAACGAGGAAGCACACAGAACCGGAGGTCAGAGGAAAATTTCCTTCAGAAGAGAGGCCAAAGTCCTCAAAACCACAGCAAGATATCTGCTAAAACACGTTCACTGAGAAGTTAACGGGGGAATCTAGGTGGTGGAGATACTGGCAGTCGCTGCAACTTCTTTTGAGTTCACTCTGTGGTTTTGAAAAGTTTCAAAGTAGGATGTAGGAGGAAAATCATCCAAGTCAAATTGGCTTGATGTTCATATTGGGCTGGAGAAATTGAGAAGACCCCTAAGAGTGGTGGAGTGAGGACCTGAGGAGCAGAGGGAAGGAGGGCAGCCTGGGCAGACAGCAGGCCAGCTGACAGCCAAGCTTCTATGGGCTTCTTCTGGGTTCTGCACCAGTGAGACATGCCCAGGAGACAATGGGAGAGACCTTCTATTCCTGTATTTCTCTACTCAATCCCAAGGAACTAATAAAGATATTACATAAGAAGGCCTATTTTTATTTCCACATTTTATTTTATTTTTTTTATTTTTTTATTTTCCATTATTTCCACAAATGACAATCGCTGTGTAGTGTTAAGACAGAAAAGCAGGGCATGGCATTGTGCGTGCCCTATGTTTACAAACTACATAAAAGAGGCATTTCTAAGAATGACTGAAAGGGAAAATACAGATGATGGTATTATGGGTAATTTTTCTATTGTTTAGAAAGACATTTATTTTCTAAATGTTCTGTAATATTATTATGGCGAATGTACTTTCACAATGAATATCAAGACATAGAGAAAAAAACATTTTCCCTGAAAGATACAAACGAGTTTGTTTTTTTTTTTTTTTCAGCACAAGAGAATTAATAATTTTCATTTCAGTTGGATAGGTGTGATGAGCAAACCCAAATAAACTCTGGGACTTTTCAAGCTATTCAAATCTGCCCAGAGATTGGATAAACCCCTCTTGGGGTAGGTCTGCTCTCCTTCAAGAGAGTCCTGGCCTGATGAGCCAATCCCAGGAAATGGAAATTTCCCAATGGAAAGAGTAATCACTAGAGTAATAACTAGGCAGAAAGTGGGGCCAGCTACCACCTTGGGAGTTAGAAAGACTCCATGACAGGGGGCATTCATCTACACCTTGAAGAAAGAGCAGAAAGTCAGTGGTCAGCATAAGTCCAAGGAGGAAAGCAGATTCTATCTAAATAAAAGGTAATAACTTCTACAAGGGCAAATGCAGAGAGATGTCTGGTGTGCTTGGAGATCTGCCGTGGTGGGTAGGCAGATGAGGGTGGGAGGCAGATGGGGCCAGATCAAAGAAATTAGACTGATGGAGAGGAAGGGGGCCATAGTGACTAGCATTTGTCAATTACAGTGACAAGGGAAACCCTCCTAGTCCTGGGAGATGTAACTTGTTACATTTTCTAAAAGTACCACCCCATCCCCCAGGACCTCTCAGGGGCTTCTATTCTGGTGACTGGACCTCCAGCTGCATAGCCCTTTTTGGTAACTCCCCTCCCTTAATATGACCTTCTATACCATCCATACCTTCCATTTCCAAATAACTCTCAGAATTCCCTGAGTCAAGCACAAAAGCAATGGAATATTTACTTCCACTGGGTAGTTATACTGAAATATTGTAATCTCCTTACAGACCAGAGCCGAAAAAAAGTGAACTATGAGCGAGATGTTAAAGGGAATAGCAGAGAGAAGTAGGAGATTTATTAACTAAAGACAGAACTGTATGTTTTAGTAATGAACAAATATAGCAAGATGTTTTTAAAATGTAAAATTATTCATGATCTCTTTGAAAAGCAATCATCTTGATTTAAAAAAAAAATCCTTTTTTGGGACTCCTGGGTGGCTCAGTCGGTTAAGTGTCTGCCTATGGCTCAGGTAATGATCCCAGAGACTTGATCCTTCAAGTCCCACATTGAGGAGAGGAGGGAGCCTGCTTCTCCCTCTGCCTGCTGCTCTTCCTGCTTGTGCTCTCTCTCTCTCTCCCTCTGACAAATAAATAAATAAAATAAAATAAAAATCCTTTGATTCTAGAGAAAATAATCATCTGGTAAATCTAGAGGTGAGCCAGCTGGGTGCAAATAAGGCCAAAATGGAGCCAAGGAAAGTTGCACAGGGCATCTGATGGCCTTTCTCAGGTGACCGCTGTGATTAAACTGATCTGATACTCATTAAAAGGTTGGATTTTTTTTTTAAAAAGAAAGTTGGGGAAAAAAAAAATTGAAAGGAAAAAGATACTTAGGAGCACCTGGGTGGCTCAATTGGTTAAGCATCTGACTCAGTTTCGGCTCAGGTCGTAATAAATCTCAGGATCGTGAGATAGAGTCCCCTGTTGGGCTCTGCACCAGGCCTGGAGCCTGTTTGAGATTCTTTCTCTCTTTCTCCGTCCCCAACCCCTGCTCGTGCTCTCTTTCTTTAAAAAAAAAAAATGCTTATTTACAGATGTGATTTTTAAAAGGAATAGGAGATTTAGTGATGACCGCACTTTTAAAATTTTTTTGTGAATTAAGCTATTATTTTTAAAATGGTATCTGCAGATTGTCAGACTCATGCACATGATAGAATGTTACTATATTTTTAACAGAATGGTAAATGAATTAGAAAAGTGTCCTGACTTCAGAAGGTAATTCCGTAGTTTTCATTGGAGGTCCTAGCCAGTTCTAATGACAAATTTGCAATATCAATTTATTTTGAAAGATTATGCTCATATGAAGTTTCTCGCCCAGAACCAAATTCATTCACACAGGGTGATCTTGTTTTCACCTTGTTGATGGGCCATAATTCATCGACATCACCAGGTTTCTGAAAGTGTGACATGTATTTACCTTTCCACATCTTTGCTTCTGTTTTGCTCACATGAAGACCGCGAATAATGACAACCAGTAGCCTTGGCCTTTCATGGAAACCAGTCATCACTGACTTGAGGTCATCTTCTTACTTTCTTTCCTCACCTCCTATCCTTGCCCTCACCTCTATGTCTTCTATTTTTATTGAACATAAGTCTGTCAAGTATTTGGTCCCTGCCCCTCATGACTTTACAAGTAGGCAGAGATTACTGGTAAACACACTACTACTATTAAATGTAATTTAGTGTTACAACAACGGAGTGTTAACGATGAGTTATGTGAGCAACTAATTTCTCTGAGTAGTGAGGTGGATATTCTGGAAAAGCTTCAGAAAGATGACCCCTGAACTTAATAAAGAGTGAGTAGGAGCTGGACAGGTACACGGAGCTGGGAAAGGTATCCTGGAAACTTTTCAGGTGTGTTTGCCTACATCCCCAGTCCATTCCACCCACATGCCTCATATGTTTGAGGGTTTGCTTTCTGGACCAAACATCTGCATTTTTTCCTCAACAATGTGTTTTTTTTTTTTTTTTTCTTAAAAGATTTTACTTATTTATTTATTTATTTGAGAAAGAGAGAGACAGAGATTGCAACAGAGATAGCGAGAGAGGATGAGTGGCAGGCTCATGAGAAGCAGGCTTCTTGCTGAGCAGGGACCCCTAGGCAGAACTCCATCCCAGGACCTTGAGATCATGACCTGAGCTGAAGGCCTATGTTTAACTGACTGATCCACCCAGGTGCCCATGTTCAACAATGTGTTTCTCCTCTACTTTGGCAGAGAATAAGTTCAAACTTAAGACTGTCATTCTAGGATACCATTGGCAATTAACTACCAAGTAAGTTTGCCTAATAAATTTTCCCATATTTATATTGATGTTGTCTATACTAAACACACACACACACACACACACACACACACACACACACCCAACAACAACCCTAGAGAGCAATTACCCTTTACAATTGAAGTGATGCCATTTTTATATTTTCCTCCAAGCAAAATCTCTAGAGAAAGTTCAGGTAGGCCCAGATGTCTGGAGAAGTGCATGAAATGTGAGCCAATTTTAGACTATTGTTTTCAGAAAATTTTGGACAATTTCTACCACTTAATGACCTAGCAAAATCCCCAAATATACTGCCCATTTTGAAACTATATAATCTCTTCTAACACTGAAATGTTCAGTAAGTCTGTTTTCAATTAAAGGATGAAAGCTAACTATTGTAAAAGAACTTCCTGGGAGCTACAAGAAAATCTTGCTTATCATTTTACAAACTTCTACCTTTGGTGATAATCTCTTAAAGCTATTTCCTGGTGGATTTTACCTACTGAAAATATTAAGGCTTTGGTGATCAGGCCTTTGGTTGATCCAAGAGGAGAATGGATATAATTCCAAACCCACCTGCTCTTTAACATTAGCAGTTGTTATAACAAAATGAGATGGTGCCTTAAGGAGTTTTGCAACCTTATAACTTTATTGAGGCCCCTTTTGTGCCAGGATCCATGCTAAGTAATTTATATCCTTTCTTTTACTTAATCCAAACAACAATTGATGAGATGCATAATATTATTTGACAGATAAGGAAACTAAGAATTAGATAAATTAAATAACTTGCTCAGGGTCAAAACTAAGAATTTATGAAGCTGGGATTCAAATTCATATGGGCACGACTTGAAAGCTGCCAGCACTGGGATATACTTGGTCTTCTCACAACTCAACAGAAGCTCCAAGAGAAGCATCTGGTGACTTGTGAAAGAAATTATTAAAGAAGAAAGACAGAATTGGTGGATATTTAAGATTTAACACAGAGACACCTAAAACCTAGTCATCCTCATTCCTGGTATGCCTCCTACTTTTGAACACTCCGTCTTTTGTTTGTCACAATTAACCTTGAGTTGCAGCCTGCCATGCTATTTCCTAAAATAAACTGCTACCCAAGTTGAGAATGTTTGTGTTGGAATTATATATTCATATCCTCAAACACAGGCTGGAAAATGAAACTGCATCTCATAACTCAAACTGTCATTGATGAGCTCACAGCATCCTGTCAATCATATTTGGGGGGCATGATGTGTGTCCCTAGGATGCCATAGGAACTTGGACACTTCATTAACCACAATGATAACCATAACATCGACGTGATTATTATACATAATTATGACTATTAACACAACTTTGTCGCTTTAATTTACACACAGACCTTCTTTGGCTATTATACATAAAATCATTCTAAGTTTGGGGAATGGAGTGGGTTGAAGGAACAAAAGGAAGGAGTGAGTTGATGTAACTGTTTCTGTTTTATGGAGAGGCTAAATTGTTCATGTATTTAAAAGACATGCAACTTTGAATGAGATTTTAACTGAAGATGAATTCAATCTCTTCCGGTACATGTTGTGGACTTTTCTAATTAAATGTGCTGTCCCCAGGGGTCAGCTTAGCCTATACTGATGCTTGGTATTGGAGTAACTGCTTCACTTCACTGCAAGTATGTGACTGAGCCCCATGGCAAGGCGTTCCCTGATCCTCAGGCTCCGTTTCTTCTTTGTGAAACGGAGGAATTTGACTAGACAAGAATTAGTCCTAAGGGTCCATCGAGATCTAATATTTAATTCTTAATCCAGAATAGCTTCCCCTGGGTACCCAGAATGGTCTACTAGAAACCCAATGTGCATTTATTATGTATTCAGATAGAAATCATTTTCATATTAACCCAAACCAAGCAAACTGTATTAGGAAAGCAAATATTATAATTGTTCAATTATTTTTAATGCATATGAACAGTTTTTGGATAATGGACATCACAACTTCCTTTTAATTATGTGGATAATAAAAAATTAGCCTTGGCATAGTACTCCAGACTATACTTATGCTGAATATAATGTTATTTCCCATTCAGGAAAATGTTTTTTCCTCTCGGCACCATCAGGATTGTCTCTAAATGGAAAGGGATAAAATATGAAGATTGCAATACATCTCACTTTATTGAGGACAAGTTGATTGTGATTAACTTGAGTAATCACAATGAATTAGATACATAGAAACACGCTCCCTGTGCAGTTTCTTCCACTCTCTACATTCAGGGCAAAAATTATTTGGTAGGCATGATTAGATATCAGCGTATCCAAAGTCCTCACTTTTTCCCCCCAAATATGGTGCTAGGGATTGATCCCTTACTGAATTCTGTATTTGCCAAAATGACACAGTCATGAGGTGTAGGTGTGTCAGTCACTGGAGTACCTGCACAATACAATTACTGAAGGAGCTTGTTAAAAACTCAGGCTTAGGGACTCTTTGGTGGCTCAGTCAGTTAAGCATCTGCCTTTGGCTCAGGTCATGATCCTGGGGTCCTGGGATCGAGTTCCGCGTTGGGCTCCTTGCTCAGTGGGGAGCCTGCTTCTCCCTCTCCCACTCTCTCTCTGCTTGTGCTCTCTCTCTCTCTCTGTCGAAATAAGTAAATAAAACATTAAAAAAAAAGTCAGGCTCAGGGATTCCTCCTGAAGCCTCCTATCTCCAGACTTCTAGGAAACTGCATTTGCAGGAACAACCGAGGTGATTTTTTGTAAAATAAGCCATTTGAAGAAATCTCTAAGAAGAACATACACGCCCAATGTTTTCAAATAAGTTGCGCAACTCAAACTCCAAAGTTAATGACTATTGCAACTAGTTTTCTCAACTCATATTCACTGAGTGCTGGTCACAGAACAAATACTCTTCTAAAGTAGATGTTATTTTAATTAACAAGACGAATATCATCTCTGCCCCTTTACAAGGGAAATAGACATAATCTAAGACATAAATAAGAATAAAAATGACTATACATTATGATGAAAGATGTATTATGAAGGAAATAAAATGCTTTGGGGAAGATTATCAGGAAAGGCTTAGCTTAAAGGGGACTATTTAACTAAATGTTAACTAAATGTTATGAAAGGGTCAACACACAAGTGTTCCGGCAGTGTGAACAGCAAGTGCAAAATTCCTGCAGGTGGACCAAAGCTGGAGTATTTAAAAAAATGAGGCGACAGTGCCAGATGGAGTGTAGTGAGCAAGAGAACAAGGGGCCAGGTTGTGCTGGAGAGGAAGAGGAGATCTGATTGCAGACACCATCTTGGTCATGAACAGAGATTGGGGTTTCACTTTAATTGCAAGGGGAAAACATGGATGAGTTTCAAGCTGGAAATGATATGATACAATCTATATTTTAAAAAAATGAGTGGACAATGGGTTACATAGAGGCAAGGAAGAGAACAGGGGTTGAAATTCGTATGTTTTTCTATAAATTTCAAGTATATTACTTAAAGGATTCTGAGACACACACACAGTCTGATGTGTACTGATAAGATAGCAATTGCCGTTTTAATAAAAAGATGTTTTTCTTAAATTGCATATAAAATGTTGTCTATTAATATTTATTAAAATTGTATATTTCCACAAATCATTTCTTTTTGATTGGAGTAAACAAAATGAGGTGCTGATTTCAAAGTGATTTGGAAAAACCAAACACATCAGGACAAAGTGAAAGAGAGATGTTAAAAACTGGACAGTTGAAAAAAAAAAATAAATAAATAAAATAAATTAAAAAACTGGACAGTTGAAATCAACAGCCAAAGGAAATAATTAAGATCTTCAAGGAATGTTTACCAGCCAACTGATCCTGCTTGATTATCCATGTTTTTCAAATCATTTGTCTAGCAGCTTCTGGTTTCCACTTATCTCTGCAAGGGCTAACAGATTTTTAAAATATTATATTTTCAAAAAGATGAATTACAAATAAATAGAAGTCTACATAGATGCATAGGCATTTTATAAATTCATTTATAATCATTTAGATTATAAATCTATCATTTAGATTCATTTAGAATCCTTCAGGTGATACATTGCTCCCCACACAATTCTTCCATTTTTCTGTAATTTTCCATAATGAAATACTGGGGGAAATAATATACTGAAAAACTATCACACTTTTCTACAAAATGCAGCAGAAATTGTCTAATTCCATGCAACGTGTGTGTCAGGCACATTTTAGTATATATATAATTTAATTGAAATGTACCCAACAGGGGCTCCTGGGTAGCTCAGTGGGTTAAAGCCTCTGCCTTTGGCTCCGGTCATGATCTCAGGGTCCTGGGACCGAGCCCTGACTCGGGCTCTCTGCTCAGCAGGGAGCCTGCTTCCCTCTCTCTCTCTGCCTGCCTCTCTGCCTACTTGTGATCTCTTTTTCTCTGTCAAATAAATAAATAAAATCTTTAAAAAAAAAAAAGAAATGTACCCAATATATTACTTTTTTAAAAATTTATTTATTTATTTATTTATTTATTTTTAGTATTTACTTGAAAATATATCGTTTTTTCTCTGTTCCTGGTTTCTGGGACAGAGTTCCTGAAACCTTTGTAATTTCCTGGGTGATAGGAGTGCCTTTGTTCTGATGAGACAACTCTGGGTGGGCCCCCAGATGGCTCCTGGATGGGAGCTGGTCACTAGAAAGAATGAGTCATGTTTGGAATCTTGGAATATTCAGCCCCACCCCACATTCTCTGGAGGAGGCAGAAGGGTTGAAAATGGAGTTCAGGATCCATCATGCCTACATGAGGAAGCCTTCCTAAAAGTCCTAAAAGTATGGAGCTCAGAGAGCTTCCGGGTTGGTGAACACATCCACACCAGGAGGGTGATGAACCCCAGCTCCAAGGGGACAGAAGATCCTGTGCCCCCAACCCTCTAAGACTTCTCCCTACATATCTCATCTGGCTGTTTATCTATGGACTTTATGCTATGCTTTAATAAACTGGTAAATGTAAATTAGTGTTTCCTGGAGTTCTGCGAGCTGATCTAGTAAATCAAATGAACTTGAGGACAGGGTCATGAGAGCTCTGGGTTTGTAGCCCAATAGGACAGAAGCTGTGGTATCTGGAGTGAAGTGGGAGCAGTCTCAGGGAGATGGTGTCAGAATCGTGTTAAAGGGTAGGACGCCCAGCTGGTGTCCCTGAGAAAGACTTGGTGGGGAAAAACGTCCACACTTGGTGACCAGTGCCAAGTGTTCTGTGTGAGAGTAACTTCCACCTGAGAGGAGAGGAGACAAGGGAGAAACATGGGCGGGGCGGGAGCGGGGGCGGGGGCGCAACGCTACACAGAAGAGAAAAAACACGTTTCTTTAAACAATATTTTGAATGACAGGGACTCCACATTTTAACATAAGTCTCCACATGTTGGCCCGATAGCTTCCAAGTAAAATGATATATCTTTTTTTTCTGAGAAACCATGGAATTTTGGTAAAAAAAATTTTCAAGAAAAGAGTTATGTGTTTATTTTCTGTAATTTTTCAGGGGAGTGACTGAACACATTGCTTTTTTAGTTTTTAATTGAATTTAGTGTAAAAAAACATAAAAGAGAAAGTAAATATTACCAATATTCCTATAGTCCCAGAGCTGACTGCTGATAACACACGGCTATATATTATAGCCAAGACATTTTTCTGTCCATATCACATGTGTTCATATGTATTTTTAATCCAACAGGCAGTTTAGTAGTAAGTGGAGCTCCGGGAGCACCTAGCAGGAGAAAAAAATCAAAAGGTTATACTCAGCATGCTCACTGGGGAGAGGCAGGATGGGCTTAGTGTGGAAAAGAAGAAAGGAGCATCCAGGAGAGGTGGCCCTAGATCCAGGGCAGGAGGGGCAGTGGGGGGCATGCATAAAAAAGAGGAAAGGGGAGGTCAGCAATAGACAACAAAAAAGAATGGGAAGGGTGCCTGCGTGGCTTAGTTGGTTAAGTGTCTGCTCAGGTCATAATCCCAGGGTCCTGGAATCCAGCCATGTTGGGCTCCCTGTTCTGTGGGGAGCCTGCTTCTTCTTCTGCCCCTCCCGCTGGTGCACATGCACAGTCTCTCTCTCAAATAAATAAATAATTTTTTTTTTTAAAGAAAAAGGCAGAGAATTAGGGCCAAGGAGACTAAACACAGGCCTGCCCTATGCATGGTCCCCTGTGAATGGTCCCCTGGCAGAAGCCTGACATCTAGCTCTCCACATGGAAGTGTGCTTCCCCATCCCAGTATGTGCTTTCCACTCCAACAAATGGCTCCCACTTCAGCTCCAAATGTGGCCTTGTGCCCTGGCATTTTCTAACCAAAGCGTGTATGCCGATATGGTCCATGGTCCCCTTCCAAGGGGATTTGTAGCCTCCCGCTGTGGGAACTACTAACATGACAAAAGGGTGGATATGACATTGAGAGACAATTGTTAGTGTGCAATGCTTCATTCTTCATAAATGAAATATTTGACAGCACTCAACGAGCTCCCAGATGGAAGAGGAAAGTGCTAGCTGTGTTCCTGAGGGGCTTGTTTCAAAATGCAGAGGACTTGAGAGAAGGCTATTGGAAGTGGCTGAGCTAAGAACTTCCTGAGTCAGCAAGAAAGGGCTTGCAAGGCACTGTTTGCATTTCCCTCTCTTCCTGCATCAGCAGCAGTGAAAAGCTGAGCTCAGCTCTCTTCTTCACTACAGGGACTGGGATTCACTCCAGGTTCGCTTTGTTGCCCAGCAGGGCACCTCTGTTTCCTGTCCTCACTCATCAGAACAAGATGGTTTTGTGAGAAATGTCTCTCAACTAGGAAACCAAGGCTTGACTTAGGGCTCAGGCACTGACCTCCTCAGGGAAGGCACGAAGCTGCCTGGCTTCCCATTTTCTTCTCTGTAAAATGGGGGAGATGGTTTATTTCCAAGATTCTGAGATTGCCCTTCCAAGACATCTGCAAAGGCAACTGAGCTGTTCAGCCCTGGGTCATTCTGAAATGCAACACCTCGTTCGTTTGCTTTACGGATTGGAATGGATCTTTAAACATTACTTTCGCTCTTGCTAGCCTTTCTTCACACAGATTTGTTCTATTCCCTCTTGAATTAAGAACAAGCACCAACAACTTGTGGCTCAGGAGTTACCTGTGTTCTAGTTTAAAGAGATGTGGCAGTTATAACAACTAGCAATAAATCATCCCCTACTCTGTCACCTGACAGATCACTTTGTAAATTGGATGCAACAGAAGAGCATATGAAGTGTGTCTCATGAACATATCCCTCAATAGTTCTCTTTCTTCAGAGCCGGCTTTTTGGAGATGTGATTACATTTCTATTAGTATGAACCAAGTGGTTTCCTTGCGGCTGTCATCAGAAATGTGAGGCTTGGTTTCTAAGGGCAAAGGGAAGCAGCCACGTGGGTGCACTTATCAGCGTCATGTCCAAGGCCACAACTTCCAATGGGAAATGCAAACCTTCTTTCCCCTTTGGCAGTCTCCAGAAGTAGGCTATCCAGAGGTAATGGGCTGCTTCTCAAGCACAGATTTGCTATTTTATAAATGGTGAGCTCTGAAAGGCAAAGCTGGAAGATTCTGCTCTGGGCTGCATACACGCCATGGTTCTGGTGGGGGACATACTTACAGGAATGAAGTTTCTAGAATTTGAGCGAATTGTTTAGTGGAGAACATTAAGGTAGAGAGCTGCTTAAGCTCTGCAGGAGGAGAGCCATGGGTTATTCTCCTCTCAGTTGTGTCGTTCCTTGTAAGTGAACTATGACATGGGCAATGGCTTAGGTTATAAATACGGAAAAGCGTAAAGTGAATTGATGGTAATTGTGTACCTTGACATGTAAGTGATTTGACATATACTAGCTATTAAGAGTGAGTGTTATAAACTAAAAACAGTAAATGGTTCATTGCCTTTTAAAGGGAAAGCTCTACCATGTTTTAATTAACCTTTTTTTTCTTTGACTGCTTCTGCCATATTTGTATGGACCTCTCAAAAGATGAGGTAAATAAATGGGCTATTTGCTCGTTCACATGTCTAGCTAATAGGTTTGAGAAGCCATAAAGAGAAGACTCTAATGTCAGAGCTTTGTTAGATGAAATGCAGTTGAAAAATAAAGTCCTATCAGATCATTCTCTTAAAAAATGTGGGATGTGCCTCTAACGCATTGAAAAGTTGGTTCAGGTTGATTTAGTAACTCAAGATGGTGGAAGTATTAATGCCTGTGAAAGTGTACATCATGTCCTTCCAGGCCCCTTAAGACATAAACACAAATTAACAACAGAGGTGTTCGATACTCCAAAATAAATAAATGTTAAAATTAAGTTCCTTGGAGAGCATAAAAATCACTCTTTCCAAGCAAGCCAAATCTGATTCAATTCAACCAATTGTTTAATGTCTACCATGAGCTCTGCCTGTATTTGGGAGCTGACAGTACATGTCTGGAGCAACACTTTCGTATATTGAGCATGTTTAAAAAACCCCTCCGCACAACCCTTTCAAAATTATTATCTATATTTTACAAATGACAGGCTTAGAATTTAGAAATGTCAAGGCACTGACCTGATTTCACGCAGCTAGTAGAGAGCAGAACTAGGACTAGATCTCAAAGTTTCTTTCACTCAACTAATTTATCCATTTATCTAATGTTGTTGAGTACCTCCTAAGGGCAAGTACTGTACCGCATGCTGGGTACATGATTCTATTCTATGAGGAGAAGAGAAAAGAGTCTCATCTTCATGGCCCTTATTCTTCTGAAAGGCAGATAGTCATGAAACAAATAAACCTGAGTAAATTTACAATGATACATTATTTGATTGAAGGTCTCTCTGAGAAAAGGACATTTTAGTTGAGACTTGAAAGAGTTAATTAGGTGAAGAAAGTGATATGTGCATGGGGAGACAGGTGGGGGCAGATGGTCACCTGGCATTTCTTGACCCCCAAGCCCCGGAAGTAACTGGCAATTGAGGCTCTGTGAAAGATAGGTGGAGAAGGTCATTGGGTGAGCATACCCTTCTTGAAAGAGCATGGCTTTCAGGTCATCCAGCCTCTCAGGATGGAGTATCACGTCTATCACAAATTATCTAGGTTGGGGCTTCTTGAAATGTGATCCTGGACCAGAGTCAGTCTGACTTGGGAACCTGTTAAAAATGCACATTCTCTAGTCCCATCCCAGATCTATCAAATTAAAACTCTGATAGTGGGGCCCTGCAATCTAACTTTTAACCAGCCCTTCGAGGGTTTCTCATGTACCCTAAGTTTGGGCACCTGCTCTATGTTACTTTGAGCAACATTATTTCTCTGAATCTCCGTTTTTTTCTGCTGCATAATAGGGCTAATCCTCTGAGGGTCAAATGAGATATATTTGCTAAATACCTGTCTTCAGTGAATGATATTACTGTAATAGATATTGGATCAGTAACTCCTCTTGAGGTACTCCAAGTGTGGTAGAATCAATTATAACACGCTGAGAAACATGTTATAGGGCGCACGGCCGAAGTCATGAGTGCTTAAGTCAAGGGAGTATCGCTTCTGCTGTGATACAGTGTCCACTTCTCCCCATCGCCTCCACCAGGAAAAACAGTCACTGTTTATTTTGTAGGCTGGGAAACTCTAGTATAGATTTTTAAAACTACTTGTCTGATTAATCAATGATGGCTTTGATCCAGGGTAATATACATTTTGGTCTATTTACACTGTATTCTCCCCTTTGTGAGTGCATCAGCCTTCATCCATCCCAGTGAACTACAATAATGAAGCAGAGCTTCATTAATTCTGCCTAGAGGCAAGTGAAGGACTGCCCGCTGGCCCTGTTTGAACCTCAACCACAACCATCTTAACTGTACAACACCAAAGGTGATTGTATCTAGAGAATTCTGGCACTCTGTATTTGGGAAAGAACTTTAAAATTCCATCCCTGGCTGCTATAAAATTAGAATTCTGCTATTTGGAGTCGACAGATAGCCACAGTCGACCATTAATTCATAGAATGTGATTCATTAAAAATACTAATTCTATCTTCCTGCATTTATGAATGCCTCATATACTTCTGCCAAGTTCATTTTCTTAAAGTGAAAAAGGTGCGAGAGTTTCTGAGCTCGCCTTGCCTTAAGATCCTCACAAAAGGCCACCCAAAATGTGTATCTGTCTTCAGCTCTATTCCCACCCTCAACCTGTCACAGCTTTGTTTGAGGACTTAAAAGGGGAGATCTGACATTTCCACAGCTAAGCTAGTGTAAGCAACCTGGAGGAAAGTTCCGTGCCAAGTAAGATTTATAGGAACCAAGTGGTTAGGTTTTCTCCAGTTACAGAGGGATACTGGAGGTAACCAAGATGAATTGAACTGTGTGTGGGGGAAAGGTCCTCCATTTTTTTTTTTTAAAGATTTTATTTAATTATTTATTTGAGAGAGAGAGAGAGATCACGAGGAGGGGGGAGGGCAGACAGAGAAGTAGACTCCCCACTGAGCAGGGAGCCCAACACGGGACTCGATCATAGGACACCGGGATCATGACCTGAGCCGAAGGTAGAGGCTTAACCTATTGAGCCACCCAGATGCCCAGGGGTGTCTGTTCTTTAGCCACAAACCACATGCTGATGGCATAAGCAGCGTTATTACATGTATTTTCGTGAAAATCCTGTGATTTACAAACACAAAGATATTGTCTATATTCCTACTACTCCACTTTTCTGAAAGGTAACCACTGAAGTTATGCTTGCATTTTAAAAAGAAGGAATTGTATACCTGAAACTAATATGACAGGTAATATATGTTAATTATACCTAATAAAGTAAATAAAAAATGTAAAAGAAAGAATGTATTAAATGAATATAATTATATCTTTTTCATTTCCTTCCATGCCAGAGACACAAATAAAAGAAATCTGAATCAGCCTGGCCAACAGCAAACTCCAGAAACAAATGTGAACACACCTTATAAATCAGAGACCTCACCATGGCTCCTCCGAAGACACACCCAACAGCTGCTAAGCAAAGAGCAGATGCTGAGGACGGGGGCGCTCTGCTGGCTCTCTCATGGGAAAGGGTAGCCTTTCCCAAGTTGACGGTGGTGAAAGCCAGAAGGAGCTTATGAGGCAGTCTCACATGCTGGCAGTGATATGAGAGCACGATTGAATGTCATTATATTATCTCTACCCATATGATCGTGTCTCCCACCATGTTATTTCTGGGCAGTAACTGGGGTCTTGGTTAATATTGCAGCTCTTCTTACTGTGGGTTGTTGGCTTAGCCATGATGTGATTTCCCCTTCTCATCATTCATAAACTACAGCCCTGTTAAACTCCGCAAATTTTAGAACAACTTCCTCTCCTCTGGAATTGGTATGTGTTTTGTGTTATTTGCTTGGACTGGTTGTTGTTGCCTCTTATGGACTGAAATGAAGGAATGACAGAAGACAAAATCATCTTTTTTCTTGGGTGGGGAAGGGGAGTGGTGGTGGTGCTGATTTTGGCTCTCTCTGTAACAGAGGCAAAGTTGGCCATTCACACATCCATCACAGACACCTTTGTTTATTGGTTGACAGATGCTTTGATTGTGACTTGCGGGTAGATGAGATACTAGTTTGAGTTGTAGTATATGAATTTGCACAGGAAGTGTCCATTTGATTTAGGGGTTCTGTACACATCTTACAAAACATATCTATTTGTCAGAGCTCATTTACTTTGGAAGATTAAAATGAAATCTCTTTTCTCGGAAGCCAAGGGTGAAATAGTTAGTGTTAGCTCTTTAATATGTGAGCTAATAGTTTTCCTGACAGATGAGGGGTCTCTGATTTCCTCCTATTGTTCCTCTTCAGAAGAAAATAACTAAAATCTTAATAACAAACAAACACACACATTTACATGACAAACTCAAAAGAACAAACAAATGAAGATTTGTATTGGAATAAAATTTTTATCAGCATAAATTCCATCATATGAAAATAACAAAGAAACTTCAAAACACATGACCTTTTATTTTCCCTTTAGTAATGAATTAACATAGATAAAAATAGCCTTTTTTTTTTAAAGATTTTATTTATTTATTTGACAGAGAGGAGAGAGATCGCAAGTAGGCAGAGGGGCAGGCAGAGAGAGAGGGGGAAGCAGGCTTCCCGCCGAGCAGAGAGCCCGATGCGGGGCTCGATGTGGGGCTCGATGCGGTGCTTGATCCCAGGACCCCGAGATCATGACCTGAGCCGAAGGCAGAGGCCTTAACCCACTGAGCCACCCAGGCGCCCCATCAAAAAATAGCCTTAAAGGATCCTAAAGGCTTTTCAACTTTTTATGTTATTTTTGAGTTGTATAATACAACTTCTAAAGATTTTTACTAAGCTTGGTCCTTTAGAACAATTTTAAATTCATGGTAAACTTGCACAGAAAGTAGAGACTTATGTGGATGGAACTAGAGGGTATTATGCTCAGCGAAATAAGTCAATCAGAGAAAGACAATTATCATATGATCTCTCTGATATGAAGAATTTGAGAGACAGGACAGGGGGTTGTGGGGGGTAGGAGGGGAAAAATGAAACAAGATGGGATAGGGAGGGAGACATACCATGAGAGACTCTCAATCTCATGAAACAAAAAGGGTTGCTGCAGGTGGGCGGTAGGGTTATGGATATTGGGGAGGGTATGTGCTATGGCGAGTGCTGTGAAATGTATAAGCCTGATGATTCACAGACCTGTACCCCTGGGGCAAATAATACATTATATGTTAATAATAATAATAATAATAATAATAATAAAACTTGTAGCTCACAGAAAAAAAAAAAGAAAGTAGAGACTTCCCATAAACTCCCTCCAACACACAATGTGCCTATTATTAACATAATGCACTGGGGTCATACGTTGGTTACAATTGACAAACCAATATCAATACATTATTATTTTTGTTTTTTTTAATAAAGATTTTATTTATTTATTTATTGAGAGAGAGTCAGCAACAGAGAGCACTAGTAGGGTGGAGTGGTGAAGGTGGGGGAGGAGATTTCCTGCTGAGCAGGGACCCTGATGTGGGGCTCGATCCCAGGACTCCAGGATCATGACCTGAGCTGAAGGCAAATGCTTAACCAACCGAGCCACCCAGGCTCCCAAATACAGTATTTCTAAAGAAGTCCACAGCTTACATTAGGGCTTACATTACTCTATGCTCTGCCCTCAATGGGTTTTGACAAATGCATGTATCTACCATTATAATATCATACAGAGTAGTTCTATTGCTCTAAAGGTCTCCTGGGCTCCATGCACTCATCTAGCCCCAGCCCAGTGCCCACTGTGAACCCATGGCAACCACTCACCTTTTTTCTGTTGCTATAGCTTTTCCTATTTTAGATGTCATGTAGTTGGAACCATCCAGTAGGGAACCTTTTAGGATTGTCTTCTTTCACTTAGAAATATGCATTTAAGTTTCCTCTATCTTTTCGTGGCTTGAGGGCTCATGTCTTTTTATCACAGAATAACATTCCATTGTCCGTAAGTACCACAGTTTGTTCATTCAGAACAAGATTTTTATGATGAAATAGTTGTAAAAGAGTATTTCAGTATATTATTCATAGGATGGTACGCTAATCTTTATTTCTGCAATGTGTTAATTTTTTTATAACCTGTATGAACTAAGGTGCTTATTTGTGAAGCGGTGTCTTCCCCAGGAACTTACTCTTTGTCATCACTGGGAATCACCAATCTTTCTTTTCCCCTCCTTCGGCTTCTTCCCCTGAGCAAGTCCCTGTGATGAGTCAAGCTTTCCCATCTCGGTTTTTTGTTTTTGTTTTTAAGATTTTATATGTATTTATTTGACAGAGATTGCAATATAGCACAAGCAATATGTATTTATTCGACAGAGATTGCAATATACCACAAGGGGGAGAAGTAGGTGAGTGAGAGAAGCAGGTTCCCCCTGAGCAGGGAGCCCGATGTGGGGCTCCATCCCAGGACCTTTGGGATCATGACCTGAGTCGAAGGCAGACATTCAACCGACTGAGCCACCCAAGCACTCTTCCCATTTAGTTTTTACCCTAGTTCTCTCCTCCACTTCGATGTAAATAACTAAACTCACCATTTCTTTCAATTCATGACTCAGCTGATAACACATCATTTGCCCTTCTGAGCAACTTTTGTCATGAGACACCATCCTGTCCTGGTTTCATCTACCTTCTGGGGCTCTTGCTCAGCTTCTGTTGAATTCACTCCTATTCCTCTGCCTACCTTCCTCATTAGTGATGATCCCAGAAATGCATCACCACTACCTCCTCATTCTCCCAGCCTCAAGTATATGCTGAAGCTGAAAATCTTCAATCCAATATGACAAACTGACATCAAGGCAACTGAACAAGATACAGGCTCACAAAGAGAAATAAGATTCAGTTAACCATCTCATGGAGTTTTTGAACAAGTACTAGATAAGAGAAGTGGGCTCAGCCCATTTTTAAGTAATGAATTGTTTTTCGAACACATTAAGGTGATGATGGCTATTCCGAACACTGCTGAACTTCCAACATTATCTTGACTGGGATATCATGCACTATGATGGCTTTTCTTTGGGGTCTTCTAAAGTGTTAAAATCTTCACTTTTTTCCCATTTTCCCTGGATGTCTGCATCTCTGATTTGCTACATTCAATGACAAAATGCTATCATACTTACTTTTATTTTTTAAAGATTTATTTATTTATTTGAGAGAGAGAGAGTGTGTGCATGGGGAAGGAAGGACAAAGGGAGAGGGAGAGAAGAGAATCTTGAAATAGACTCCCGAATGTGGAGCCAGACGCAGGGCTTGATCCCACGATCCATGAGATCATGACCTGAGTCAAAACCAAGAGTTGGATGCTTAACCGACTACGCCACCCTGGGGCCCCAACATCCTTATTGTTAGATTAGCTCCCCCCGCCAAGGATTCGCTCCTCTCTCTGCTGCTTTACCTCACACACCATCACCTCACCATATGGCACTATCCTGCCATCATAGTTTCACTCCAAAACATTTCCAAGTTGTCACTCAGGGAATTTTTTTAAAAATTTTATTTTTCATTTATTTGAGAGAGAGAGAGCATGAGTTGGGGGAGGTGTAAGAGGAGAGGGAGAAGCAGACTCCTCACTGAGCAGGGAGCCTGATGTGGGGCTCAATCCTAGGACCCTGGGACCATGACTTGAGCTGAAGACAGATGCTTAGCTAATTGAGCCACCAGTCACACCATCACTCAAGGAAACTTAATTGGCATCTAATTTCCCATTCTAGAAGAAATCCACCAAATCACAAATAGATTTCCCATAAGGGTGGTTTATTTTGCCTATGATCAAGATAATGTTGAGTTTGAACATAGCCTTTTGTTCTGACTTTGCATTTTGAAAAATTTATGAATATCCTATTTGGTAATTACAGGCCATACCCCTTTCTCCCTTACCAAAAACACATGTGCAAACTAAGACACACGCGTTTTTTTACCTCATACAATCATAGAAGTTAAAGCAAAGAAAGAGCTTATTTAGTAAGCATGGACATAGGAATGGGTAATGTCATGCTGAGGCTGGAGTCAGCATGTCTCCAATAAGCAGCCTCTCATCTTGTTTTTTCCTCATTGTTCCACGGCCTCAATACCCTTTACCCCATAAGAACCACTTTCCCATATCCCTTCCCAGGTCAAACACCACAGGTGTTGATAGTTAGCTAACTGACACCCCATGTCTCAGCATCAGGAACATCATTCAGAATTGTCGCAGTGACATCCTGTGGCATCACACTGGCCAGTAAGCCCTTGTCCCTGCAGCTTAGTTTGTTTCCCTTTACCCTATTAATCCCTTAGTTTGTTTCCCTTTACCCTATTAATCACTTAATCCTTCCATCTGAGAGTGTGGTGGACACACGCATACCAACTAACAAAAATAAATGGAGCCATGGAAGGACTGCATAAAAGTATATTACTTAATTGTGCAAAGCACCTAAACCATGGTGATGGGTTTTTCCTTTGTGGCTTATGTACAGTTCTCTTATTACAGTAGAGTCACAATATCCATAGAAGTTGGTTGGAACTTCTCTCAATATTTATTGCCTGCCCAGCAGTCCCTAAGATCATTCTGCCCTGTTACCAAATTGATGACAATTCCTCACAGTCATTTCTAAGGTAGGAACAAAGTCAAGTGTAAGACACCCAAGTTTCTTATAGAGGTTTGTCTATGGCACAAGGATTTCATTGTTTTGTTGTTAGCCAAGTAGTTTCCAAACAAATATTTCAAATATTTTCTTTCTTGTTTCTCTGTGACTGTTAACTGGGTTGAAACCTCTAAAAACGTATTGAAAGCTGCCCAGCTTAAGAGATACACGTTCAAAAAGTAACATCGCCTCTGCATAATTTTATCTGCAAAAACATAAACTCCAAGGGAATTTAGCTACTGAATACGTGCTGGGCACTGGAATCTCAGTTTAAGCCTGGCAGGCAATGCAAGCGCCATTTATAGAGAATGATGGATGTAAGGACACCTGTCAATGACATAAGGAAAAGGTTACCACACCTTTTAAATGTAAGATAGCTGTCCTTTTCTTAGATTAAAAAAAATCAATTTGGATCAAAAAAACATTTAGCATCTAGCTCCCTACATTGAGCGCTACCATGAGCACACACAATATGCCTTTGGAAATGTTGATTGTCAAGAAACATCATTATCTTACCAAATCTGTGTATGCATATTGGAGCATTACTGTATTAGCATTCATTTAATTGAAAGCAATCTCATCATTATTCATTGATACAAACTCTTAAACGAGGGCAATTACTTTCCCAGCAAGGGTTCATTATGGGGGATGTATAAATTATATTATCCTTCCTTTAGATATGGGGAATTGCATAGGATGGGAACTGAAGTAAAGCTGCTTCTCTGTGTATGGTGCAGTGTTAGTGAGCACAAACAGGAATCTTCAAAGTGAGTCCTTCTCTGTCTGGTTTCTAAAGAAGATGTATTATGTCACGTTTTTGCAGAATTATTGAACACTTACTCTACTGGGACTTGATGTCATTTACTTGTTTTTGTTTTTGCTTTTTGTTTTTTGTTTTGCTATTTGTTTTATTGAAGTATACTTGATATGTAATATGATATTAGCTTCAGGTGTATAACGTAATGGTAATCACCACAATAAGTTTAATTACCATCTGTTACCATGCACAGTTACAAAATTTTTTTCTTGTCATAGAACTTTTTATATTTACTCTCTTAGCAACTTTAAAATATGCAATACAGTATTATTTACTATAGTCATCGTGTTGTACATTACATTCCCAAGACTTATTTATTTTATAATTAGAATTTTGTATCTCTTGACCCTTTTCACCCATTTTACCCATCCCCCGGATCCCCCCCATCCTGACAACCACCAATTTGTTCTCTGTATCTATGAGTTTTGTTCATTAGTTTTGTTTTTTAGTCCACAAAGAAGTGAAAGAATATGGTATTTGTCTTTCTCCGAGTGACTTATTTCACTTGGCACAGTACCCAATAGGTCCATTCATGTTGTGGCTAATGGCAAGATTTCATCATTTGTCATGGCTGAGTAGTACTCATTATATCTTTCTCTAATTCATCTTTTTTATTCATTCATCCACTGATGGGTGCTTGGGTTGCTTGCATACCTTAGCTATTATAAATAATGCTGCAATGAACATGGGGTGTAGATATCCTTTTGAATTGGTGTTTTTGCTTTCTTAAGATAAAACCTAGAAGTGAAATTGCTGACTTATATGGTAGTTCTATTTTTAATTTTTTTGTACCAATTTATAATCCCACTAATAGTGCACAAAGGTTCCCTTGTCTCCATATCCTAACCAAAACTTGTTATTTCTTGTCTTTCTAAGCCATTCTAACAGATATGAAGTGGTATATCATTGTGGTTTTTGATTTTCATTTCCCTGATGGTTAGTGATGTGGAGCATCTCTTCATGTGCCTATTGGCTATCTGAATGTCTTCTCTGAATAAATGTCTTGGAATCCTCTGCCCATTTTTAAATTGGATTGCTTGTTTTTTTGCTGTTTTTTTTTTTTTTTGTTATTGAGTTGTATGAGTTCTTTATATATTTTAGACATTAAACCCTTGTCAGATATACGATTTGCAAACATTCAGTAGATTGACTTTCATTTGGTTGATGGTTTCCTTTGCTCTGCAGAAGCTGTCTAGTCTGATATAGTCCCACTTGTTTATTGTTTGCTTTTGTTGTCACTGTTACCTGGTTTGTGTAAGCTTTATTAGAGAAACATTAAGGCTTTGGTACTTTTTAGGCCTAAATATTAGAATTCTCTGTGTATGTGTTTCACCTCCTTAGAGTGGCTCTGGAAAGAGAATAAATACAATTTCTTTCAAGCACTCTGAAGTACCACTCGAACCTCATTTGTTCTTACTGACTTGGTACACAGCCCTGAATGAAGCTATTTAAAAGGAAGAAAACACTGCAGGAGCAAAACTTCCTTTTTTCTTAATTTGAGAGAAAATTAGGAATGTCTAGAAATGAGATTTGCCAGAGGAAATATCTTCTGAACCCTGACTTTACATCCCACTGAAAAACTATGGATAGAGGTTAATAAGCATAGGCTGTCAGTCACCATCTGTGCCCCAGTGGGGAGAGAGCTCCCACTATCTGAAATAAAAAAAACTAATTTATTTAAATTTCCTGTTGTGCTCTGAAATTGCTTTCCATTGCTTCTGTAGAGTTTCATAGTCCACTAAGAAAGGACATGAATTTTTGGTTAGGAATTTAGTGTGGCCACAGGAATGTTCCAGCATTTCTTCCCCTTCTTTCTTAAAACATCCTCTTCATATATTACGTAAGTAATGACCTTGAAAAACCATTTTTATTCTATGAAAAGAGGATATATGAACATCTCCAGGCCGTCACAAAGTAAAAATAAATCAAAGCTCATGTTTTTGCATAGTATACCATGGTAATTGAAAATAAACACCACTAAACACATTTCCCTTCTCCATTTCCTTAAATATACTGGCCTTGACCTCAGTAGCTTAGAATTTGGAATAATACAGAGATTAGAGAATTTTTTTTCTAAAAAGCAATGCATGAGAGAAGAATATATCTTACTTTCAGAAGAAACTAGGATCTTACTATAATCCCTTCCACACTTTGCTTTCTCTAATGACATGTTTTGGTTACTGATATTTTATCGCTATCATTGAGCTCTCTAGTTACTAAGAAACACATTGATAAGAGAGACAAAGAGTCATGTTTAATAGTATCTGACATGGCCTTTTGAATAGACTAATTGGTTTTTATAACCTCCCTGGATGTTCTAAGAACTCCTTCTGCTAATTGAAACAATATTTATCACTGACTTCTGAGAAACTTTGGAGGAACCCAGCTCACAGAAATCAATTCCTTAATCTCACTGAAAGAAATTCTCCTATCCCCAGTATTTTTTTCTTGGAAGGCTGAGGGCGCATTGGGAAGGCCCGATATTACTACAATTTTAAAGTGGGAAATTTTCTACAAATAGCCATTTCTAAACACATGAACAAAAAACAGTTAAAAAAAAAAGTGATCAGGGGTGCCTGGGTGGCTCAGTCGCTTATGCGCCTAACCCTTGGTTTCTACTCAGGTGTTGATGATCTCAGGGTCTTGAGATCAAGCTCACCTTGGGTTTGCACTTTCTCTCTCTCTCTCTCTCAAATAAATAAATAAATAAAAAAAATATTTTTAAAAATCAAGAAAAATGAAAACAAAATGATCAAATAAAATAGGCTACAATCTTATCCTACAAATGAACAAGTTTTCTTTGAAGCATAAACTTTTCTAAATGTCCCCTGCAGGGTGACAGGGAGAATCTGTGCTAGAGATGCACTTCTCACCAAACTTTGCAGTTCTGCCCTGTCTAGCTCTGTATCAGGAAACTTCCCAGAACTTGCAGTAGCATGGGGGACACTAAAGCCAGAACGAAAAGTAAAAACGCAGGCAAAAAATAAATAAATAAAAAAATAAAGATGTGGGTGAAAATGTATTTCAGGTTAAGGAAACCAAGGTGTAAAGAAGAGTGATGACTTATCAATAATTACCCAACTAGTTCTTTGGATATTTAGTGAGTAAGAGAATTTCTGACAAATATTATTGAGTGTGGCAACTTTAATTTCTTTGCGGAATCTGAGACAAGATTTTAACCCCTGGGCAATTTCTCTACCTATTAGTATGGGGGAAGGAAAGTTAGTGAACAACCATTTCTAACACACATTCTTCCACTTATGTATTCCTTACTTAGTCTTTAGCACTGTACTGGCAAGAGGGATACAATGATAAGAAAGGTATAAGAGAACTGTAATGGAGAGATAGGTTATAAAACCTTTCATTCACTCATTCAATCAAGATTTATTGAACATTTATTATGTGCCAGTCTCTGATGTAGGTACTGGAAATAAAGTCCTGGACAGACAATAAAGACCCCTAATTCTTTTAGATCTTATGTTCTATTAGCCAGAGAAATAAGCAATACACAGGCTAACATGAAAGTATCACCGTGGAGATTAGTCCCAGATGCATACGGGGTGAGTTGAGGATGTGAAATGGAACAAAGGAAGTCCATGATTCTTTGGACTGGGGGCTGTGCTTCCTAGGAGAGGTGACATTTGAGCTAAGACCTGATGATTAAAATGAACCACTCATGTAGAGATGCAGTGGTGGGGCATACCATGTAGAGACGATGGAGGAGAGTCACAGGCAAGAAAAACCTTGACATTGTTAAGCAGCAGAAGAGAGTCCAGGGGGCTGGCACTCATTGGGTAATGCTGGCCCCAGCTGGAGTCTCCATCTCCTTGCACACGTCTATGTAGTTACCCCCAACTATCTTTTTATATATAAATTAATAACCCAAACTTTGCAACAGAAAATGAGAATGTATTTGTTCATGGAAAGCCCTTAGTCTCCTTCCCCATAGCCATGGCCCTGGTCCATATATCCGAATCTCAACCCTGGGCTCAATGCAGTGGTCCCCTATAGATGTGCTTTCCCCCAGTACAGTCATCCTGGAGTTCCAGATTAAATTCTCTGAGCCTTTTACTACTCAAAAGCATATCATCTTTACAATAACATAGCCCAAAATCCTTATTCTACCACTGAAGTTCTTTCTCAAATAGATTTCCAACATCAACCTTATTCTTGAATGGACTTCCCTTCACATGTAACAGGCAGTGATTTGGTCTCTTTCTACACACGTTATCCATTTCTGTCACTTTAGTTATTTCATGTCATTCCCTGTACTCAGAATACCCTTGTCTCTCATTTCTACATCAAAACATGTCCCATTGTTGAAAATTTAGCTCAAATTCCACCTTCTTCATAAATTACCCTCCAGTCACTTCAGTGACTTGGAAATCTGGCTATGCCATTGAAGAATGTCTTCTTCTTATTTTTATCTTTAAAATTCTGCTAAAATGGAACCCTGGAGTCTGTTTTAAAAATCTTCTAGTATGCACCAATGTCTGTTGATCTGAAGTGAATAGACTTCCTGTCAGTTTATTTTTTATGAGTGTATGGTTCTGAAATAAACATCTTTTTTGTGACTGCCATTGTCTTCTCTGTGTTGGATTTTATATTCGACAGTACATTGGACTAGACGGGCTTATGTTGCTGATTTAAACCTGCCATATCTGTTGGTGATGGAGGCCATTCAAAAACTACTAGCTGCTGAAAGAACAATAAATTATCATCATCTCCTTTCAGGGCTAAATGTTTTCCAAAAATAATTGAAGATATTTTCTTAAAGTCAGTTGTGAGATTGGAAACGCGTATGAATTATATTGTTCTCAAGTCATCATAGATTATATTTCCTGCACAAAGATGGGAAAGAGAAAGCATTATTGCATATGGAGAAAACAACTAACTTTTGACATTTAATTTCTTTCTTCCTGAAAAATGGTAACTCCTTCTCTTTCTAAATTACAGTGGACCAAATGATAAGCAACTGCCTGGAACAAATACATCCTGAATTTCCCATCATCACAGTCCACACAGACCTAATAAAAATAAAAAAAAGCATAAAAGCAAACTATAAAGAGTTATATGTGTGGGCCAACATCTTGGTTTCTTGTTATGATCATCATGAGTACTTTGCGGCTTCATGCCAGTTGTCATGAAGGTTCTGATGTGGTCAGTTAGCCCAGCCAGGTACTTAATAAAAGACCAAGCAAAAAATGCCTTTTGAGTCACTAAGAGTTAGTGGGCATTGGTCCATTCTATAGTCACCAGGGTCATACCAGATCCCTTACTAACCTTGGTCTTGTGAGGAGGTCAGTGCAAAACCACCTCTGATGGCATCAGACCAGGCAGGCCAGGAATGCCCATAGCACAATGGAAAGTCATCCGTTCATGAACTTGTAAATGGGTGACAACAACTCCCAGGACCCCCTCTACCCCTCAGTCCTCCCTTGGTCCTCTTACATCCTTATTTCTAAAATGCTCTTCCATCCCCTGACAACTAGTGCCTCACTTTCAGTGGTTTAACTTGACCTCAGCACCATTTCAAGCCCTGTTTTTTTTTTTCTTAAATGTCCCTACCCTTAATCAAAACAGGTCTTCTGTTCATTTTGTGGAGCAAAGGCTTCACATCTTGAAGTGTGATGACTATCACAATGAACCACCTAGAGGTGAGGTGCAGAGCTTGGTCTTTACTTTTCAGTCAACACTCTTAAGAGAGAAGGTGAAGATCTAAAGGCTAGAATGGGAATTTTAGGGGTAGGGCCTTTATAGGAGTTGCATTTTATGAAGCTCCTAGAATTCTTTCTTTCTTCTTTTCTTTTCTTTTTTTTTTTTAGATTGGACCATGTAGGCAGGTATCTGTTCTACTTAACTATAAAGTCCATCCTGAGTGGCACAGTTCCATCACTTCAGACAAAACTTGCTCAATATAATTTTTGACAAATTGCAAGGTTAAGCTCAACCCAATGATCTGAATTTGAACAGGTTCATTGTAAGACTTGAAAATAATTTCAATAAATGAAGTGCATGGAACAGAAAGACTAGAACAAGTTTAGGGATATTATGGGGAAGAGTGGGGAGGGAACAGGGTAGGAGGGCTTTCTTTGACCAAAAGAAGTTTAAGAAAGTTTCGCTGTACACATGAAATTTTTACCTTAGTAACCCTAAGCTGGATGCATTAATAAATATTCTATGGGGATTGTACCTTTGTTTCAAATTAAAATCATCTTATCTTTGGAATTATAAATTACCTGGGGTCATGGATGAACAATAAGATAAAAACATGGAGGGGCTTATTAAAAAGGGTTTGGAACTTATAAAAGACTTCATCCTCTTGAATCACTTACTCTGGGGGAGGTCAGCTGCCACGGCACAAGGACATGCAAGCCGTCATTGGAGATGTCCAGGAGGTGAGGAACTGAGACCTCCCACACACAACTACCACCAGTGTGCCAGAAATGTGGATGAGCCATCTTGGAATTGAATCTTCCAACTGTGGTCAAGCCATCAGATGACTGCAGTGGTGCTGACAACTCAACAGAAAACTGAGGAGAGAGCTGAGTCAGAACCACCCAACTAAGCTGCCACCAAATTCCTGACCTACCAACGTGGAAAGAAAACTCACGCTCATCATTGTTTAAAACAAGGAAGTTTTGAGGTAATTTGTATGAATGAGAAGAAAGTTTCCAAAGCATGGCTATGGAAAGGTAAGAAGAGATGGCCAGTTAAAGGAGGGTTTACATTTAAGGAAAGGTATTCATACAGAGTTGTCAGACATATGACTGCAAATAGACGTGGTTATCCAGAGATCACTGTGGACTTCTTAAAATTTCAGGCAAATTGTGAGGACCAAAACCAAACTGCATGGGTCGAGAAATAAATAGATGATAAAAGAAGTAGATCTCTTTATTTTATTTTTTAAAATACAAGTTACCTGTTTTTAAAGTACTAGTTACCTTATTGCATTCTGCATTGGCGGGATCACATGGAAGAAAGAGTAGCAATTTGAGACACCTTATTGTGGGGGAAAATTACAGGTTACCAATCATTCTGAGATGCCATAAAGAACAGACTTCCTGGTGAGGCAGGGCACACTCCACCCCCAGTATCTACATGGAGATTGTCTATCTCTCAGGCATTTTAGGAGGGATCTTGTCTTTCATGGAAGATTATTATCCCCAAAGTCCTTCTGATTTGTAAAACACATGTCACATATTTAAAAAAAAGAAAAGTCTCAGAGTAAGCACACTGTATATGGTTGTCAAATATTTCGAGCTATCAAAATATCCTGCCCTTGAAGTAGATCATGTTTTCTGCATTCTATCTGAAACTTTTGTGCTTAATTTTAATGCAATTCCACTCTGGTGAGCAGAATTATTTTTTGATGTGTAACTTTCAGCAAGCATTTTAATGTTTTAATGTTGATTTAGTGATTTAGTGAAGTAAGCAGTTTGGCATCCATTGGTATACATGTGTCAATTGGAGAAAATGAAATTTTAAAGTGTTCTTTATCGTATCGAAGACAGAAAATGTTAGTATGCCATGCAAATGTGACTTCACTTTTATAAGTCTCTGCAAAGCATATTTTTAATTCCAAGCTCATAGGTTATACAGGAGAAGTTAGAGAATTGAAGACAGTTTTGCAATTCAACTTTTTTTTTTTTCTCATCGCCTTTTGCTGACAAGAATTTCTAGGCACCTGCATTGTCAAAGAGAAATTTGATAAATCAATTTGCACAAAGGAGCTGAGATAAATAGATTCATTTAAAGATCAGTAGCCATGTTTCTCTCAGTACACCATCCTCAAAAGGAAAGTTTCATAGGTACGCGGTTGACATGAACAAACTTCTGTTATTTGCTTTCTTCATGTTTAAATGAAAGTAAAACATATTTAAGGAAGGGTTTTTCTCAGACCACCATAGCCTGTGAATTTTACATCTTTTTTCCTTAGTAGGCACAGATACTGATACATGTGGGCCTGTTATGGAAGATGTTTCAAGAACTAATGTGAGCCATTTCCGGATTCCTTGAAATTATAATGCCTATCATCAGCTTCAAAGGTTCTTAAATTCTACTAATGGCCTCCTCTGATAAATTATATTCAAAAACGTCTTCACTTTATACCCCAGGGCAACAATCTTCAAACTGGGGCACATTTACCCTTGGGAGTACACAAATACTTTTCAAGGTTTCATGGGCAAGGAATGAATGTCTGTATCTTCACCTTTCTTAGGCACTGCTCCCTAAAATGCATCTGCCTGCAGTCAAGTAAGAAGGCCATTCCTTTCTCCACTTTCTCCTGTACAGTTCTTCCTCACCTATTTGCAAAAGAAAGACGTACTGTCACTCTGAATTCCAGATGGTTCATCGTCCCTGTGGTACAAAATCCTTTGCAGTACGAAAGATGGTCCAAAACATTAGCACCATCAAACCTTTAACCAAATGCCATAATTCTAACGATGTCTTTTCCTAACTTGTATGTATTTCTGATAAAAGGAAAGCTTGACTTTAAAAATGAGCTATCTGAATCCTTCTTGGAATGTTCCAATTTCAGTTACTGTATATACTGTATATTACAGAATGAGGGATGAGAGTGACAACCTCTTGCTTAACATCATCTTTTTGGTAGAGACTGCATTGATTGCTCCAAGGGAGAGGCCATGAGAACCAAGCAAAGAGAATGTCAGGAAGCAACACTAAAGGGTAGTATTTTTTTTTAATATTTTATTTATTTATTTGACAGAGAGAGATCACAAGTAGGCAGAGAGGCAGGCAGAGGGAGAGGGGGAAGCAGGCTCCCCGCTGAGCAGAGAGCCAGATGCAGGGCTTGATCCCAGGACCCTGAGACCATGACCCAAGCTGAAGGCAGAGGCTTTAACCCACTGAGCCACCCAGGCACCACTGAAGGTTAGTATTGAGAAGTAGTACTGAGGGTCAGTACCAAGGGCTAGTACTGAGGGTCAGTATCAAGGGCTAGTACTGAGGGGCAGTGCTGAAGGGCAGTACTGAGGGGCAAAGCTCTGGTGCAGCTACCTTTCTATCCACTTACCATCTGTTTAACTTTGGAAGGCATTTAGTTGTGACAAGAATACATTTTAACACATATATTCAAATTGAAATCAGTCAGGCTTTTGGAAACAAAGTAAATACAATTTATCTGACATTTTTGATAAATCAGATTTTTGGTTGGATGGTGGGTATTTTTTAACTGAATAAATTTGGAGCACCAAGGTTTCAATGGAAATATCTTTAAAGCAAATAAACATATTTTGTATATTAAAAATGTGTTTGGGATTAGTATCTTTATTTTCTATTTCTGAAAAATAATCAGTTTAAATAGGGGGTCTATAAGTCAAAGAGGATGAAGGATGATTCGACAGCACTTGGTAGAGCCTTTTGGGTATAGGTCCTAGAGGTTGAGGAAGTAGATTGCTAATGACTGAGAACAGATCCTCTTTGTGTGAAGTGTTTTCCATACATTTGCTTTCAATGAATAAAAGGAGAAGCTAGCTTAGTCACTAGGAGGACTTAATTGCCTTACTAACTGAAAGAAGTATTAAAATAGTAGTTGATCATAGTAGGATTGTTTTGGCATAGAATCTAGAAGGAGTTCAAAAATTGGGTAAGATTCTTATAAAATTCCGTGTATTACTCCATTTATTTATATACACGAACAAGCTATTTTGGTATCAACGAATATTTTTTTTAAGATACTAGAATTGATGCTGAAGCCTGCTTTGCTGTACCAGAAAATAATTTCCATCCACAAATATGAGAACTAATTTTTAAAAGCACCAACTACTACCAGTATTTATTGCTACTACCACTATCATTAATACTACTACTAATAATAATAATACTAAAATAATGGTAATGATAAGTCACTATAGAACAAATCTAATTTCTCATGGTTATGGTCACAGAAAATAAGGAAATTAATTTATGTGTGTGTATTTTTAACAGAAAATAATGACAAGGTGATCAATAGAAGAATTTTCTGCACAGAAATATATTATATGAGGATACAGTTTCTGTGGAATATGGAGAATGATAATAGAACTTCAAAAAGAAAACCATGTAAAATTTTCATTTGTTGAAAAACTTATTCAGGTATGTTTTAAATGGATGATGGTTGGTATTAAATTACTATGATAATTAAATCCAATAAATGCGTTTAAGTGATGATGTGAAAATTTTATTTAAAGTCATCAATATTTATAACACTGAAGAAATTACACCTTATAATTGCTTAATTTATGATGAATTTTAAGTGTTAACCTAAAAATATGCAATGGTTGTATTTTTCTAAGTTTCTTTCAGAAAGCACATAATAAACCATTTTGAAAATCACTCACTAAGAATATAGGCACATGATACCATTTCTTGGGTTCCAGATTCTTCAAAGAATGTTTGAGCAGTAGCCAGAAGTATTCATGTCAGTTGCTGGAAGAGTGGATGCATCATGGTGCCACAAAGGATACTCTGATGTCAGAGCCCTGGATTCACATTGTAGTTTATAGAATCATTTACAAACTGTGTGATGATGGACAAGTTAACTAACCTCTTATCCTGTTTCCCACCAATTTGATGATTCCAGCAGGGACAAGAGAAGACTGTATTAAGTAATATATGTCAAGTCTTGGTTGTGTCCAGGATACAAGTGTTACTCATATAAAGTAGGCATTAAAAAGATCTATTAGAGGTGCCCGGGTGGCTCAGTCAGTTAAGCATCTGCCTTCAGCTCAGATCATGATCTCGGGTCCTGGGATTGAGCCCCACTTCGGGCTATCCTTTCAGTGGTGAGTCTGCTTCTCCCTCTCCCTCTGTGCTCTCTCTTGCTTTTGCTCTCTCTTAAATAAATAAATAAAATCTATTTAAAAAAAAGTCTTTAAAAAAAAGACCTGCTCAGAGTTTCTCTATAAAAAGGTCATTAGTTTTGAGTTTTAAGCATCAGTTGGTTTTAACAGTTTTAATTTTCACTTTTCTTAGAATACAAGATATAGTTTCTCATTCTGATTCCCACATTTTTTTTGGGCAGAGTCATCTCCAAACCAAAAATATTAAGAAGGGATAAGACATGGAAATTATGTTTGCTTTTAGCGTAGAGACACTCAACAAAAATACAAGGGAAGGAAAATGGAAAGCTACTATTAGAAGATGCTTCTTTAGAGCCTGAAATAAGGACATTGAAAAAAAAAAAATGACCGCACACCGGCATTGCTAATAACAAATATGCAATTTATGGAAATGGATACCCATCAAACTATGAAAGTATGGTAGGAGGTAAAACAACATAGACAACTGATACCCTTCAGAACAAAGAGAAAGCCCTCTGCTTTAGGCAGCAAAGGGCAGTTCTCACACTCAGAAGAGAAGAATATCATGGTCAGTGAAGTAAAGGTGGAAAGTATTTATGCCCACAAGAAGGAGTACCTGCCCTAAAGCTTCTCACCCAGGGACTATGAATCAAACCAGTAACTCATGCGTGACAAGGCAGGCCTGCAACCTGCAGCCTACAATTCTCAAATTGCAGCAGAAGGGTGTGTAACTAATGTGGCTCCCAGTTGGGTTTGATTGAGGTTGGAAGAGGTAGGAAGAACAATGGATGTAGAAAAGATAAAATTGTCAGTCCTCAAGGGCAGGAAGTGAGCCTAATTTTTTCCTATGTTTCCAGATCTAACACTGGTGTAGCTTATGTAGGAAGTGCCTACTCATTAAATATTTGTTGAACTGGACTGACTCTCCAGCTGGCAAGAGGAGGAGTGGGGGGCGGGGGGTAAGCCACATTCACCCTACTGTGAGAACCACAGGAAAGATTCCCTGAGCATAACACCAAAGCCCAGAATTGCTGCCTCTTCTAGTACTCCTTCCTCATTATCTATGTAAGAGGAAAATCCAATTTTAAACATTCGAGATCATACTAGTCTGGATGTCTTCATAAGGACGCCATTGAGAGGCACGCCTCGGTGGCTCAGTCAGTTAAGTATCTGCCTTCGGCTCAGGTCATGATTCCAGTGTCCTGGAATTGAGTCCTGCATCAGGCTTCCTGCTCAGTGGGGAGCCTGCTTCTCCCTCTGCCTGCTCTGCCTGCCACTCCCCCCGCTTGGGTTTCTCTCTCTCTCTCTCTGACAAATAAATAAATAAAATGTTTTTTTTTTTAAACAAAAAGATGCCATTGAGATTCCCTAATCATAAACCAAGTGTGAATGTCATTCAGCTATTGCTTTGGTTCACTCCAGAGCCAAGTTCAAGCTGGATGACACGAGGCAAAGATCTCGGATATCCCAAAACCCTGGAGTGAGTCATAGCTCTGACATTTAATCACTCTGTGATCTTAGGGCAATGGCTTAAACTCTGACTTCAGTTATGTCACCTGTAAATTAGAGATAATAATAACTATCTTGAAGGATTTTTATAAGAATTTAAGATACAGCATAGCACATAGCCACTTAATGAAGAGGAACCTTGTATTAAACCTTTTCCTTGTGTCTGAGGTCATGCTACCATGTGCACACTGCCTCAGAAAAAGGTTTTGGCCAGATAACTCTAAGACCATGAATACACTGAACAAATGTAAATCATATTGATTTCCGTATATCGAGTGAGTCTATGAGATCATCAAAAAGTTTAAGCTATGTGCTCACTTCATTAAAAATAATTCAGAAGATGGGTTCATTCATGTACAACCTGATAAAACTTGCTGACAAAAAAAAATCAATATGATACATTTTAATGACATCATTTTATGATCTATTACCAAGTATCCATTTATGTCAGAAGACCACTAGACTGGGTTGGGATGCATATCTCGGTGTGACAAACTTAAATTGTTTAAATCTAAAGGCAGAGGATGACAGTTGAAGCTTGGAGAAAGAACCTTACTTTTGATTTAAAAAAAATTAGAAAATATAGTTAAACGGTGAAGGATCTCATAAGCACAAGGCCTGTTCCTGGGTGAGAGTGAGAATGTTTAGAGGAATTACCATTTTTCCAGGCAAGACACAAGTAGACAATTCTCCTAACTATCTCAAAATTCGGTCTTTAAAGTGTCCTAAAATTTCTCCTGATGCCATTTTATTTTAAGTGCTATTTCAAATACTTGAATTTTCAAATGAAAGGGAATGGCTTTTTTTTTTTTATTAAGTTTGGCTTTCACCCTTGGTCAAATAAAAATAAACAGAAAAAAACTGATGGAAATTTGCTTCAGATTTCAAGGAATGTCACTTTTAACTGTGCAGTTAAAAAAAACTTCAATTATTTTTTTATTTTGCAAATAAAGCAACACATTCCATGGCTGTTGAAACTGGTTACTAACCTGACCATTTTCATCCCAGGAGGCTCTTCTGAAGTTGAAACACACCATTGTTTCATCAATAAGGAAACAAACAAAGGAGCAACAGATAAATAAAATCAATGTGTTAGTCAAAGTTGCCACAAATGGTAAACAGTTATTCAGGTTTGTTTGTTTGTTTGTTTTTCTGTAGAATAGCATAAAATCTGAGGTCAAGATACTGTGCAGTGGAAGCAGAGAGAATAAAATAAGTTGCTGACCAACCCGAAGGGCTTAAAGATTGACCCACCCAAACAATCGGAGTTCTGGAAAAATCTCGGAGCCTCATTTCACCTGCCACCAAACAGCTTCCTTTCATAATTCATCTCATGATCCCCACATTTTCAATGTGATATACTTTTATCATATTAAAAATGAATTTAGCTAAATAATAAGTGGATGGTTAAAAATCAAGAAATTTTTAAAATTTGTTAATACATTTAAATAATACATGCAAATGATAGGGTAAGTTTAATTCACAGTGGCTTGGTAAGATGATCACTGAAGTTTACATGATAGTATTATCTAGAAATATTGAGGAGAAGCCACCACACCTTCCATTAATCCAGCAAGACAATGTGTAGAAATAGTTTTCTTAAGAAGGTAAGAGAGTCACGGTCACTGGACTACTTCATTCCTTTGTTTGTTTGTTTGTTTGTTTTGAGTACTTCATTCCTAATTCAGAAGCAGAACTCCTCCAAAGAGATTATATAAATGGAGGCAGTGACAATTCTAGTTACATCTTACTGGTCCTTTGATATAGCAAAAAAAAAAAAATTAACACTGAAAGATTTCTAGAAATTTGGTGGACTTGATTATTGAACAGTCCTTCTACTCCTTTAGCACTTAGAAATGCTCCTGGATAAAAAAGCCCTTAAAAGCCTAACTCATCACTAAAAAAAGTAAAGGGAATCTTCACAAGTCAGAGGAAAAGAAAGTGAAAACCAGAACAATAAAGGGAACTGACTCTTTGAGATTTTCCATTCCTGGTGACTGGAAGAGGGATAAGGTTCATTGGTCACACAAGGACTAAGTACCAGACCTTGGCCCCAAAGAGGTGGGTGTTAGAATGAACTCTCTATCTGCTCCTAGGAAGGGTTACATGCGTGTGAAAGGGCGGAATAGAACCTAGATCCAGTCTGAGAAGCAAGAAGAAGAAAAGAATGATTTACGGTCTTTGCTCAGGGTTAAAGTAAAGATAGAGAAACCTTGGAAGAGAATTTGTACCTATGGGCTTGTTTTCATTTTGACTGGGATTTCACATCATCTTTATGGCCCAAGGATGCCCAAACTGAGAACACAAATTCTTTTAGACTGGTCATATTCCAGGGACACCTATCGGAAACAAATGCAAATGTTTTTCGGAGAACACAGTTTCAACCTGTACTGTATAAGATCTCCACACAGAAAATCTAATTAGATTGACTTTCAGTTACTACTGAATGATTTTGTCTTCATGGATGCTCATGGCTGTCGACTTTCGTCAAGTTCCAACACTCCTGTGAGAATCAACGGGCTTCCTTCCAGCAAATTCTACTAAGGTGGTAAATATCAAGGAAGGTAAAGGGGCTCCACATTTTTGGACAGATGGTGGAATGAAGAGGGTTTCCGAGTTTGAAACAAGCAAACCCATACATACACACTTTGAATTCTGGTATGTCCCCTCCTAATGAATAGTTGATTAAATCTTTAATGTGCAAGAGGATTTCTTGGAAATTAAATCAGGGGAATCCTGGGCTCACTGATACCATCTTTCCATGTTTTTTCTATCTTCCTTTCTCTTCTCTCTCACATCTCCTCTCCTCTCCTCTCGTCTTCTCTTCTATTCATCCTTCCTTCTTTTTCCAATGTACATAAGCAGCTTTGAAACAGTGGATTTGTTTCTTATTTCCCTTTTAACAAAAACTTATGGTAACAGCTATAGTGATGGAAAAGTTCTGCTATTTCTCCACAGTTTAAGCCTCTGATGCTTTTGGAAGTGGTGTTTATTTCAAAAGAGGATGAAGTAAAAATCTAGGGTCACTGGTTAAATCCATGGAAAACTGAGTTAGCTTGACTCTAGCTCACTGTGTTGACAGCCATCATTTATTTTTTTCTCTTCCTTCCTCCCTTTCATCTCTTTTCTGTCTTAACTCTGTTAGAAATAATTCTAGGGTAGCTGATGAGGAAATTGCAAGTATAAAAATAGAGATAATAAAACCAAAAAGAAGCCAAGTGTGAGGCTGGTACATAGACTCTATACATTGAAATCTGGTTGTCCTCCATGTAGATCATCATGTCCCCTCCTGGTTTCATAGGGAATCAGACTAAAGATTGTGGAGGGAGACAACTTCAAAATAGAATACCAGGTACGTGTCGGAACCACCTCTATACTCTGAAAAGCATGACTCAAATGTAACTAGTCCCCTCCAATGATACTCTCTTCTATGCCCTCATTAAAGAACTTAGCTCTTCCTCATTCCCCACTTCCAAAGGAAATCACACCCCACAGTTAACCAGTAAATACTTTACATTTTATTAAAGGTTTTATGGGGAGACTAAGAAAAGTTAAATTGTACCCAGCAGCACAGCACACCTTAAGGAAAGTTCTCCGGAGGACACCTGTTTACCCCTACAAAACTGCTCTTATCTGTTTGGTACCGTCTTTCCAAATCATTTTCAGGGTGATCTGAAGCTCTGGGAAGAGTGGGATCTCTAAAAAATGGTAATGACCACTAAGTATATAGGTAGAGCAACACAAATCTTAATCTTTTTTTTTTTTTTTTTAGAGAGAGTGTGCACAAGCGTGGGGAGCAGCAGAGGGAGAGGGAGAAGCAGACTCCCCACTGAGAAGGGAGCCGGACTCGGGACTATCCCAAGACCCTGGGATCATGACCTGAGCCAAAGGCAGACGCTTAACTGACTGAGCCACCCAGGTGCCCCACGAATCTTAATCTCAATTGCATCCTGGTGTCTTGAATTTGGCAGCGTATGTATCCATCTATGACAATGTCTCATAAAACTCTATTTGTAGTGTGTGCCTAGTCAATCAAAATCATCGGGTATTTTTTTCCAACCTGCAATGGCACGCTGCTGTGAGACTACTGTGCCAGATTCAAAGAAGGATTTGGACCATAAAGGAACTTATGTTCTGGTCAGAGAGATGACAACGTACAAAAACAGTCACTGGAAAATGGCACTGTAAACATGACAAGAGAATGCCAGGGAGTGTAAGAGCCGTGTGGTGAAGTCTCCTGTCTTCAAGCAATTGTCCTGCAGACATGCGTGATCATAAGGGTAGTTTGCTTGTACCACAGAGGCAGGAGTGGGCCGATGGAGAGCTGCCTGCTGTGACTGTGAATTTCCTTCTGGGAGCATTGCGGGGAGGTTACTGTAGGTTTCTACTCCCTAACTATTGGCTGAGGCTCACCGAGGAATTGGAGAAATAGAGATGCACAGCAGGAAAAGAGATCCTTTTCTTCTTTTGTTTCTAAAGCAGAAATTGCAGGTGTCTGTCATATGGGGATGGGTTTCCATAGGCACTATATGTTATTTACTCACATGCTAGTGAATCTAAATTCCACAGAGGCTTCTGCTGTTTTGAATGCTTAGGATTGTGTTTTATCCTTCATGAAAGCTGAAGAAGAGGTGGACCCTCATATAAGATTTGTGGTGTGGGGGACAGATGCTTCTCTTATGTTGCTAGTGATGGATTTCTAAGAGCAGAACAATTCCCCTCCACCTCGATGGCTATGGTATCGATTCTACAATAGAAGCATGCATTATCCACTTTGTAAAAGATTTCTTAGATCCTCATCATCGAACAGTTACTAAGGGCCCACTGGAAACACAGCTTTGTCCCCTCTGCCTGGAAGTCTTTTGTCCTCTGCGCCAATACATTTAATTCTTTAAGATCTGACTCAAATATCTCCTGCATCCCAAAGCCTGCCCTGACCACCCCTTCTCCATATCTTTGCTTCCTCTCAGGAACTTTCTGTGATCTCTTTCCCTCTTTTATGCCACTTACCATAATGCACTTTGCAGTGCAATCATTGATTTCTGTCTCAACCCTCCACAAGTTTTTGGTTACCTAAGGATGGGAACAAGATTCAATCATGATGGAATAACCCTAGTGCCCAGCATAATGGACTGGACCCTGTGATTAAGATCATGTTGAATTGAATTAAAACGTTTTAAACGATCTCTCATGAATCTGTATTTCTCAATCTAAAATTCTCTTCTTTCCAGCATTTTGGAGGATTCTGTGTTACACTGCTCAGACCCCCCTCCAGGAACAGAAGACTTCTTGCTCCAGCTGCTGGGAGCCCATCCTCAGCTGCCAGCACCTTCAGGAATTAGCTCAGCTGCCCAAGGCTTCCTCATCGAGGTCACAGGTGACCAGGGGGCATAAAGGCGGGGCACTGTCACCCCCTTAGAGACAGCTCTATTGAGCCATCTGTCTTCAGGATGTCCCTAGGGTTTGCATAAGTGACTACATCACAGCTGGACTCTTTCCTTGGCTTGATTCCACTTCCTTTCCTTCCAGGTGTATTTATCCCAAGAGCACTCCCCATATATCTCTTACTCACTAATCTTCTTAGTCAGTCCTCTTTCCAGGAATGTAGTCGGAAAAAAGCAAAAGTGCTCCAAGGCTTTACCTCTCACCAGACTTTTGAGGAGAGTGGATGGGGGTAGGGTAGGGGGTCTCATATTTTCATAGTGATGTTCTACTGGGTGGCTTGCTGTATTTTATTTAATAGCTTAGGTAGGCAGCCTCTCCTTGTTTTGTTGTGTTTTTATTTATTTATTTATCTGTTTATTTATTTATTTATTCATTTTCTGGAAATAAATACAACAGATGGTGAAAGAAACAAAACTCTACTTCTAGCTCTCCTGGGCCTTGTTTAACTTAACTTTTCAAAACAGATAGTCATACTGTGTTTACTTGCCGAAAGAGAAATGCCTGAATTCACATTCCTTTTCCTATTTGCAGAAGTTATAAATGTCAGAAAGGTTGAGATAATTTTCTAGGTGCTTTGAAAAGCCTGTTAGAAAGAAAATCCCCACACTAGAAATTATGTATGGAAAGACACAGATATAAAAATGCTTCTGAGGAAACAAAGTAAGTTAACGAAAGGAAATTCATTTTCAATCTTTTCCGAGATAAAAGGCATGACCCCATTTTGGGAGAAAGCAGTTGAAAATCTACATGTGAGGCCACCGCATCAAAAATAACGTTTTTGACAAATATATATTTCAAGTGGTGTTATAAAGCTAGTCCAGAAAATTCAATCTTTTCTGAACATTTGATTTGTGGGATGTCAAACTCATGTTAGGTATTGTGGTATTTTGGGAATCCATTAAAATTCTTTAGGGGAAAAAATGTGGTCCACAGAAATCACATTTTACTTGCCACAGGCTACAGTAAAGATTAATAAATGCAGGAAAATGGCTTAGTAATAAAAATGTTATAAATAGAAAATAAGCCATATTTTCATGGCAAGATTTCTTATCACAGAAATCTTTATGATCATCAACAAGATCAACTCTGAAAATAATTCATGATATAAGCTTGAATTTTGTTGTGTTTTTGATATTAAGAGCTACATCAAGTGCTTTTACGGGAAAACTGCCATGACCACAGTTTTAAGTGGATTATACTTTTAAATGTGAATTCCCAGAAACTAGTTCCCTTTAGGAATTTATTAAGTGCCTTCAAATTTCATTTTTGTGAAGGTATGTGATGTGCCAGACGTTTCCAGTGTTTGACTGTGTTTAATTTTCACACCTATTTTTTTGAGTTATCACTGTCTCATTTTAAAGATATGAAAACTGAGGCTCAGAGAGATTAGGTAACTTGCCTAAGGCAGGATTCCAACAAAGATCTGGAAACTAAAAGATCTTGGCTAGCTTAACTACAACATAAAATCAATACCAACATGGATTTGCTTTTCTGGTTCAGTTTTTTATTTTCTTTTTCTAATTAGATTTTATTTATTTATTTATTTATTTATTTATTTATTTATTTATTTAAGAGAGAGCGAGAGCATGAGATGGGGGAGAAGAAAAAGGGGAGGGAGAAAGAATCTGAAGCAGACTCTATGCTGAGCAGGGAGCCGGGGGCGGGCCTTGATCTCAGGACTTCCAGATCCTGACCTGAGCAAAACCAGGAGTCTGGCGCTTAAGGGACTGAGCCATGCAAGTGCCCAGGATGGGTTCAGTTTCTGATTGGGCACTGTATTTCGTTCTTGCACCTGATTGTCCTTGTTTTTGTTTTGGGGTGGGGGAGATTCTGAAACTCTTTGAAGTATATTTATTCTTTTTAAATTTCTTTTTTTGAACTTACCAAAAAGAGATCTTTTTACCCAAAGATCTAGATGATCATTTTCTTTCTCTTTCAAGTGTGATCATTGAGTTTGAGGAGTATCTCAGAATCTATCATCAAAGATCTATTTTCCCAAATCCACCATGGGCCCTTTTCACAGGTCTTTATTTCCAGATTTTTTTATTACAATTTTAAATATGAGTTTAGTTGAGTGCTTGGTTTTTCTTCTTCTGGTTCTCTATGGTAGAGTCTTTTTCTTCTATGTATCTTTCCTTTTGCCTTCAATATTCTTTACCTGTTTCTTTATTTCTTTTGTTTTTCATATTTCTATTTGCATGCCTCTCCTCAATGTCCTGTATTATATTTTCAGTTGATTCTATTCTCCATTGGATATTTGTAATTTGTGTTCTTTTCTAATATGATATTGTATCTGTCCTCAATTTTTTTCTTGAAATTAGTCAAGCCTTACTTCCCATCTTTCTTTGGTTGTTCTTATTTGTTTTTTGTGCTGAGTTTTTGAGTTTTGATTCAGGGTGCTGGTTCATATCTAATATTGCTTTTGATGATCTGTAAGTCGTGCTGGAGTGCCGGCTCACAGCTTTCCTCTGCTTTGTATTTGATTTTTGGTTCTTTGTGAAGGTTTTAGGTTTCTGCCAAACCATTAATAACAGTTCTTTCCCTTTAGGGAGAGTGAATATGAGTGGCTTGTGAAGTTTCTTAGTTAAAAAGGGACTTCTTGGGGCACCTGGGTGGCTCAGTTGGTTAAACAGCTGCCTTTGACTCAGGTCATGATCCCAGGGTCCTGGGATCCAGCCCTCATGTCCTGTAGGGCTCCCTGCTCAGTGGGGAGCCTGCCTGACTCCCTTTCCTTCTGCCCTTCTCAGCTCTCACGCTCTCTCTTTTAAATAAATACATAACATCTTAAAAAAAATAAAAATAAAAATTTCCTTCTTACGAACGACAACAAAAACAGACTCTTAAACACAAAAAACAGACTGGCAGATGCCCGAGGGGAGGTATGGGGGGGATGGTGAGAGGGGTGAAGGGTTTAAGGGTACACTTACTATGATGGGCTCTGACAAGTGTATAGAATTATTGAATCATTATACCTTACACTTGAAATTAACATAACATTATATGCTAATTATACTTCAATTTCAATTATACTTCAATTTAAAAAAGAAGATAATAATTTAAAAATGCCCTCTTCTATCTTAAGCCAAACATTTAGTTTCTATGAAATGTGGCCTTTCAGAAAAATAGGTTTCGTTGCTGTTGTTCCTTATTCCTATGACATGCTTTACCTTAAGTAGGATTCTTCCTTGGCATTGATTGTTCCCTTCTTTCCCTGCGTGGATGAGCCTGTGAGGCATTTCACTCTTGTGAGATTCCTTCTCAGGACTCCCTTCTGGTTTGTGCACTGCCAAGCCTCTTCCTTTCTCTGCCCAGGAGACAGTTCTCTATCTTGGGGTCTCACTTGTCAGTATTCCCCCTCACGGTGGTGATTTCTCTTTGTGTGGGCGATTTCTATCTGGTTTGTTACCACTTCTCCTCTCAGCCCTCTTCGCTTGCTCTGTGTGTTCTCCACCCCACTTCCTGCTCCCCCAGGGACTCTGGAGATGGCTCCCCTGGTTTAGGAGATTCTTTTCCCTACCTACAGGGAAACGCATTTATAATAGTCCCTGTATCCTTGTTACCCTGTGGGCATGGGTTTATCTCTCCATGTTCTTTGGAATGGTGTGGAGATTCATAGTTCAAATCTATAAAGTAAACCTGCTGATTCTAATTTTGTGTCTTCTGTAGTTTCACCTGTAAAATCTGTCAAATTCTGAAAATATACACTAAACATATCCCATTACCATTGTGCTTTTATCGGGTCATCTTGTATCTCCAAAGTGAATATTGTTGCATTATTTGGTACCATCTATAGGCAAGAAAAATGTTTTCCCTGACCCTCTTGGGGTCCCTGGCTGGGTCTGAAAATTAAACTGACAGATTAACAGGAGAAAAGCATATGCATTTTATTAAATATTTACATGACCCTGGGAGCCTTCACAAGAGCATGAAGACCCAAAGAAGGGACAAGAGGAAAAAACTTTTATACCTCTTTTAGACAAAGAAATAATAAATTGTAGAAAATTGACAAGACAAAGAGATTTGGCCTACGGGGAGTAAATGATGAAGAAGTGACAATGTTTGCTTATCTAGCCTCTTGGCCCTAAAGTCAAGACAGATGTCTCCCTTCACAAGGAGAGTACTTTCACATGGAAATAAGTAACAACAACAGATTGATCTCCTGCCTTCAGGAGGAAGGTGGCTGGGGGAGGTCAGAGTGACCTTCCTGCTCTTGTCATTTTCACAGAGTCCTTAAGATTTTCAATATGCCAAGGTGCCATATTTTGGGGGTAGCATGTCTGAACCCCATCAATGCATAAGAGATTATGACAATCACATTTTCTCTGGGGATGATAACTTCTGTCCACTTGTAACTTTTGTCACATTAACTGTTTCGGCCTCAAATTCCACTTCTTTGATATTACTGTCACAATTTCTGATTTCTTATGACCTGAATAAGACCACCCCTGCATTGTCAATTCCTCTTTTTCACTTTACGTTATAGGTGTCTTGTGAAAAACACAGAGCTGTGTTTTGCTTCTGAACCAGAGTCTTTAATTTTACAAGAAGAATCCAGCCACATACATTTAGTATAATAATTTACACTCTTGCTTTTATTCCTACTATAACATTTTGCCGGTTTACTTTGTTAACTTTTGTTTGGTCAAATACATTTATCCCTCCCATCAATATTGTCACACTTGATCTGAATTATCTCAAGCCTCAGGCACCTCATCTTTTCATCCTCACTTTTGTCTTTCAGTTCAGTCTCCATACAGTAGCCAAAGGAAGATGTAAACCCAACAGGTCACTCTCAGGTTGCAATTGGAATGAGTCTCAGATCTGCATTGTGCAATGAGACTCTGGAATTTTCTGTCTTCTTGTCTGACTCTTCAAACTCCTGCCATTTTTCCTTTCTGCTAATTCACTCTGCAACAGTAACACTGGCTTTTTCTTCCTCCTCTTCTTCCCCCCTCTTCTCTTTCTCTTCCTCCTCCTCCTCCAGCTCCTCCTGTTGCTCTTCTCCTTCCTCTTCCTTTTTTTCTCTTCCTCCTCCTTCTTCTTCCTTTTAAAACTATTTCTTCAAAGTGCCAAATCCATTTTGAATGAATGTAAGGACTTCTCCTTTACTCACTTTGGAAATTTTTTTCCCTAACTCTTTACCCAGCAAGCTCCTTTCAATCCCTCAGATCTCAGATTAGAGGGCATCTTCCTTGACAATGTCCATCACATCCAATGATTGATTTCCTCCAGAGCAATAGGGAATAACTAAATAAATTAAATAATTACAAATTGTGATATTACTGGTACTAAAATATAAGTTAATGAGGCCAAGGGCCACGCTTATCCAACATTGTATCATATGAAGCACTCAAACATCTGTGGGAAGCAAATATAAATGTACCCTACGCCTACAACATTATCAAATAAATGCTCAGGACTCTGCTATTCCTCTCACTCATGTGTTACCATATCAGCTTCCTCCCCCGTCTACTCTGCTGGTACTGAAATTTACCCTCTGGTGATTTCCTTCTACTTGTAGAATCCAGTAGCTCTGTCAGTAGCTCTGTTTTCGGTTTCTCTCTGGATCTCTCTGCTGCCTTTGAGTGGTGGCCACTCCCTTCTGAGAGCACATCCTGCAATGTCTGACTGCCTCAGCTAGAATCCCAGCTCTTCTGTTGGCCACTGTGTGGTGTTGGGGAATTTTCTTAGACACTTTTCCTCAGTTTTGTCACCCATAAAGTGTGGTTAGGTATATTATGAACATTTAAGAGTTCATATGTGTGAAGTCTTCCAAGAGTATGTGCCACATAACTGCTTGCCATGTATTTTAGCACCGTTATGGTTGTTCTCTCTTCTCTCCTCAGTCTTCTGTCTGGGTATTTTCATCCATTGTTATGTTTTTGGCCACCACTTAGCATCTGGATATTCCACAGTATCTAACTTATCTTCATCATGAGTTTGCTTCTCCCTTACTCGGAAACCATGGAAGAGACTCAGAGCCTTCTCTTGCTTCTTCTTCACTAGAACTCCACTGTCAGCATCACCTATTACAGTCTGTCAGTAACCTCTGTCAACATCATCTATTAGAGTCTCCTGAGCTCTACCTCTGCATCTCCCAGCTCATCAGCTTCCCACCTCCAGGAGTGATGTCTTCGGATCCATTCTTTAGGATCCCTCTTTCCAAAACTTCCAGAGAAATCCATCAGAACCACTGAAGTCATTGATCCGCCTCCCGATTCTTCAGCCTCCTATCATGAGGGTATCAAGTCAAGCTCCTCATGTGGCATTTAATGTCCTCTGTGTCTTTCCCTGAAGACCTCTCTAGTCTCAGTCTTTTAAAATCACTACATCAATTTTGTTTACAGTCTAGAAATACCACCTCACTATCGATTTCTCTCATGCTGTCCTCTCCACTTGAAATGACATACCTCTCTCTTCCCTTCTACTTACACTTTGCTGGGTAAATCCTGTTTATCTTTTCACAGTAAGCTGAGTGCTTAGTTCCTCTAGGAAGCTTTCCTTAACCCCACTCTTCCCAGGTAAAGTCAAGACTCACTTCTGAGCTCCCATAATTTCACATGTTAGCATTTCCAATATTGCTCGACTCATGAACTATTTCATAATAGCACAATCTTATGTCCCCTCTTAGATAATTCATGGAGTGTGAGAGAGGAAGGTTTTAGGGTAAAAGGTTTTATTTTGGATCAGTATAATATTATAGATTTTATTACAAAGTTCACTTAAAAAATCTTTAATATTTCTGCTATATTGAGACAAATGTTGACATTTCTCTTTTAATAAATTGTCAGTTTTTAAATTTTATTACCAGTTGATGAATAAAAGGCATGATTAATCGTTAACCAATATAAAAACATAATATTGCGATTGGTTTAGAAACAAAATATATATTATAGTGTGGAGTCTTAAATTCATGCAAACCCTCATGCTTGGAAATTTTTATTTTGTTCTAAAAATAATCTTTGTGATTTTGGTACCAAATGACAAGCTGAAGTGGCTTTCACAGGATACTCTGCAAGTAGTTCTCTTCTAAAATGACACTGAGGGTGTGAATAATCCTTTTTCTAAATAGATGAAATATATTTTTGTACCTTTTTACATTTTTAACTTTCTAAAAATTTATTAAAACATCTTGATTGCTACAGAAAAAAACGTTTGAGAAGATGTAGACTTAAGAGTTGGTTAAAGAAAATCTTGAGTTAGATTTGTAAAACCTCCTTCCATCTTCCCCTCCCTTACTGACACATTACACATAAAAGGGGTATTTGGAGGAAAAATCCTCAAACTTCTGGAGGTCTCTGATTTCTTAAATTCAACAATTTCTAATTATTTCAACTCTAGGTCAGAAATAATGGGAACCTTCGTTAATATGTGTGGACTATTGAAAATGACAAGTTATAGAAACTGGTTTGTAATTATTGCAAACGCATATTTATACTGTTCTAGACAGAATAATGGCTCCCAATGGATGTCCGTGCTCTTGTTCCTGGAAACTATAATATCATAAAGGGGCTTTGCAGATATGACCATGTTAAAGCTCTTGGAGTGGGAAGACAATTCTGGATTATTTAGCTGAACCTAATGTAGTCACAAGAGTGAGGGACAAAGGGGTCAAGGTCAGAAAAAAAGTGTGGTGAGGGGAGGTTGGTGTGGTATGAGGAAAAGTCTGTGAGCTGCTGGGTAACCTCTGGAAGCTCAAACAGGCAAGGAAACAGATTCTGCTCTGGAGCTTCTAGAAGGAATGCAGCCCTTCCAGGACCTTGTTGTTAACATTTCTGACCTCTGGAACTATAGGTTAATATATTTGTGTTTTAAGCTCCTAAGTTTGTGATAATTTGTTACTGCAGCAATAGGAAATATATACATGTGGATAGTATACATTTAGTTTATAAACTGTCAAGGAAGATGACAAAGACATTTTAGCTAAAATGTGAAACATCTTTCAAAATGGGAGGCTTAGCATACGAAAATGATGGGAGAGAGTCACAAACGAATGAATAGCTCTTCCTCTTAGACAGATTTGTTGCCTATATAAAATTAAGAGGATACAAACATCCAACGTGCCATCATTTCTTTACAGATTGCTTCCATCTTGGAATTCCATGAGAGACACCTCCCTTCTGTGATTATGTGTCACTGAGTCTTCACGTTCTCCCATATGCCATGTCATCTGAGAGAAGTCTCCATTTTTCTTGCCTAAAATAAATTAAAAGAAAAGCTTATAGATTCTTTCTCTTTCCTCCCTCTTTCTCTCAGTTTCACTGTTCTCTGGGGAAATGGAGGTGTGTTTACTATGTACTGGTGGGCCAGGTGGGTAGTCAGGAAAAATATCCTCTAAAAGAAGACTCCTGTTAGTGGTTTGCTCTTAGCTTAAAAGTAGTTCTAGAGCAAAACTGTATGTTATAAAGGCCTACCCAAAATTTTAATTAAGGATGTTGAAATTAAAACTCAGCATAATTTGTTCTGTTTAAACAGTCATCTATTATGGGCTATGTATGACAGGGTAACTTACACTAGACTAAACCTACCATAAGCAGCCATAAAACTATACAAAATATATGAGGTGATTTCTTGGCCTCAATACAGCATGTGGGGTACAATGGTCCCATTGAACTTGGGGATACAGAAATCAGGGTCTACAACAGCTGATTGTCCTTCATTCTGCAAAGGAAGGCACCAAAGAATAGTGAGATAATTTATTTAGAGAGAGTTCCCAAAACCCGAGTGGGGATCCCCATAGCCTTGTCCAAGGGCTATGCTTGACATGTATGCATTAAGGTTTCCCAGGAAATAGTAGCTCCAGACTTGAGAGCCAAGCACATCTCCCATTGATCAGTCAGTGTGAGGGTCACTGGAGTTCCAGATTGGAGAGACATGTTAAGACTTTACTAACATAGGACATCCATTTACTGAACTAAATTTCTTGGCTCCAGATGGAGCCACTCCTACTCACAATGCGACATCAGCAGACCAAAACTTAGATGACCACATGTCCCCGTAAATGCTCCACTTGACCAAAAACACAGTGTGTCTAGACAGCCCAATCCCCAAGTGCCAAACCAAATCTGGGTCTTCTCACTCAAAACAAAGTAGACTATGTGGCCCCACATAATCAGATATTTGCTATTTGTCTCTTCCTTTGTCTCTTCCTTCTTTATTCTTCATCCCGTACCAGCTTCTTTTTTTTTTTTTTTTAAAGATTTTATTTATTTATTTGACAGAGAGAGAGAGATTGCAAGTAGGCAGACAGGCAGGCAGGGAGACAGGGGGAAGCAGGCTCCCTGCTGAGCAGAGAGCCTGATGCCGGGCTCGATCCCAGGACCCTGAGATCATGACCTGAGCCAAAGGCAGAGGCTTAACACACTGAGCTACGCAGGTGCCCCTCCCGTACCAGCTTCTTACCTTCAGCCCCATTTTGCAGTTCTCAGAAAGGAGACTGTCCACTTAATGAGGTAGTAAATAAAGTTTGTTTGTATCTTCTAAGTTGTTTCCTTTAGTTATTTTTTTAACACAGTAGAGACACCAGAAAGAAGATACTACAGGAGTAAAAACCAAGACCTTATTTAGAGTAAGTTCTACTCTAGAACTATTTTAAAAACCTTGAAACCAAACACGAATAGGATCCACAGAATACAGTTAGGGAGTCGGGTTCTGCTAAACAAAATGGTTTAGGGCTTTCCACAATACCATACCCACAATATATAAAGCTAAGCCTACAGAAGTTGGAGAAAATCAGCCAGTAATTGAATTGCCTATCAGAACAAACATCAGTTCTCCTCAGAAGAAAGTTACAGAAACTAAAATCTCTGAAATATGTCACCACCATGTTCACAAGTTTGTCTATTTATGCAATGAAATTCTACATAGCAATGAAAAGCAGTTACAGATATGTACAACATGGAGAATCTCAAAATCATTATGTAGAATGAAAGAAGCCAGACACGAAAGATTACACATGGAATGATTCCTTTACATGAAATTTTAGAACACTAATCTGTAGTGATAGAAGCCAGATCACTGATTACCGAAAATACAGGGTGGGACTCATGGACTTCAAAAGGTCATGAGAAAGTTCTTTGAGGTGATAGAAGCATTCTCTATCTTGATTGTGAGCATGTCATATCAATTTGTCAGAATTTATGAACCATTCATTTAAAATGGATGTATTACATAAATTATACTTCAGTATTTATTAAAAATATAGCCAACAATGAATAAAAATAGCTCCAGATTATATAAAAGTCAAAACCTATCCTGAGCTGAGTGGCTAAAAAATAAAAAAAACATGGTGACCAATGAGCACATTTTGTACCTTCTATGAACCCCAGTATCAGCTTACCAGATCCTCTCAGATACTATCAAACTGCATTCTTTCTTAAAGGGAAAAAATTAATTTATGTATTAATAGCTTCCTTAAAAACAGAATGTCACGATAGCCCAAACCCCCATGACCTGTAGGAAATTACGAATGATCACTGAGGCATCCTACTCTGAGCATACTCCTATTATTACATAGACGATGCTGTATCACAATGATCTTAAAATGTGCCACTTTCCCCTAGTAGACTATAAACATACTAATAGTAGCTCCTGTATCTCATCAGTCTTGTGATTGTAGGACCTAACATGGTGCCTGATGCAAAAATAAGTTCTCAAAAATATATTCGTTGGGGCACTTTGGTGAATCAGTCAGTTAAGCGTCTGCCTTTGGCTCAGGTCATGATCCCAGAGTCCTGGGATTGAGCCTTGCCTGGGGCTCCCTGCCCAGGGGAGTCTGCTTCTCCCTCTCCCTCTTCCTCCTTATCCCCCTAACTCATGCTTTCTCTATCTCACTCAAATAAATAAATAAATAAAATCTGCTTCTCCTTCTCCCACTGCCCCTCCCCCTGCTCATGTGTGCTCTCTCTCTCTCTCAAATAAATAAATAAAATAAGTAGGAATAACTACTTTCATATATATATAGTGAAAGAACAAAATCTGTTAACTAATTCTGATCAAATTCATATGTTTGATGTGATGAGTTTTGTTTCTTCTAAAATTTCGGACATTGCTATATTAATCCTTATATTAAATGATGAACTAATTTTTTTAAACAAGACCATGGGCAGAAAACTACAAAATAGTTTCCAAAGAATACTTTAGGAAAGAACAATAAAATAGAGCAGCGTGAAAACAAAGTCCTTTTTGTAAGAAATGCCTGGCAGTTTTTGAGCATGAATCATCAGTATTTTGGTTGGTGGTCACTGATGGAAAGATAGTTTCAAAAGGCAATTGCTTTGATTATTTTATTTTTTTAATTTATTTTTTTTTGATTATTTTATATCATTGCCAATTTTGTCTTTTTTTTTTCTTCATAAACAAAGGTTTACAAAGCTGGAGATAGAAAAAAAATAAGGGTTATGTGGAAAACTAGAGATAAAGCTTTAGAAATTTTCAAAAATTTTTTTTTTCTTTCTTAACTGACAAGGATTTTTCTCCTTGACCCACTATGGTCAGATTCCTATCAACTTTCTTCTCAACTAGGTCCTGAATTTTGAGTTTCCATGTTCATCTCTGTGTTGTCCATTTTCAGCAAGAGTCCCATGAAGTCAGTTTACCTAGAATCCCCTTCCTTCTTACTTGATCACTCTTGATATCTATTTGGGTTCTTCAACATCCATTCTCCCCCATTCCCTCATTCCCATTCACCCCCACCTGCCTGCCTTCAGTAAGAATCCTGTTGGGTTGGCTTAGCCAGAATTACCCTTCATCTCTGATGTGTTCTCTTTATAATTTTCCATCCATTGGCTCCCTACACTGCTCCTTGGTTATAAATTTCCACTTTTCCTTGTTGTTTTTGGAGTTAAACCCGATCTTCCTCCCACACTACAAGATCCCATTGCAGTGGTCCCTATACCTACCACAGTGGCACTCCTTAAATAAAGTCTGCCTTACCATTTTTTAACAAATGTCATGAATAAGTTTTCCTTAGTATAACAATGGAATTATTTCAATTTTCTATGTCATATGTTGATTCCAAATATACTAATACTAATTAGTATCATCCTCCCTTTTATATTGCTTATATTTTTGTTGGAAAAAGATTGTCTTTGTTCCCTCCCACATTATAAACATGATACATGTTAAATAAAATTATCTTTGTCATATATGTATAAATATCACAGAAGTCACAGAAGCCACTGTAATAAAGAGGACTAAGGGATGCCCAGTGGCACAGTCAGTTAAGCATCTGACTCTTGGTTTCAGCTAAGGTCATGATCTCAGGGTCATGAGATCAACCCCCCTCCCCCATTAGGCTCTCAGCAGGGAATCTGCTTATAATTCTATCTCCCTCTCTCTCTGCCCCTCCCACTCATGAGCTCTCTCTCTCTCTCTCTCTCAAATAAATAAATAAATAAATAAATCATTTTTTTTTAAAAAGGAGGATTAAAAGTATATTCTTCCTCTCCCCAAAGTTTCCATAGATTGAATTGCAAGACTAATTCGGCTCAAGAAATAAAGTGAAATATTTAGGAATAACTATTTTCATATACCTAATTTTTATATGTCTAATATAATTTATTTTCCTAACACAAAACTTTCAAATCTACAATTTAAAATAAGTGCATAGATTATAAGTGACATGTTTAGAGTTTATTTCAAAAAGAATGTGAAAAACTCTCTTCCACTTGCAGATGTGATCAACATGAAAATGGGACTTGCTTTCCTTTTGAATACCAGAGGGGCAGTTTAAGTTTCCCTGAGCCAGCAAAAAGGAAGCATTCTTGTTGTTCTTTACTTCTTCCAATTCTATCCCAACTGTATTCCCAAAAACTTAAGCCTGATCCAGGAGCAAATGCCATTTGGTCATAGTGATGGCCATTTTGATTTTCAAAGAGGTGGGGGATATGATTCACTTTGAAGGTAACATAGCTTTACCTCACTGGCAAAGCATAAAGAAGCCAGACAGTCCCTTGGAAGGATAAATGTGGCTATTCATCAGACAGCTCTTATCTAAATCATTTCTGTAAGTATGGTATTAGAACTACTCATTGTTTTCCCAAAGATTTTTTTTTCTCTCTCTGGGCTGCATAATCATGATTTTTGCCTTTTGAAATCCTTCTCATTCTTCAATGCCCAACTCAGGGCAAATTTAGTGGAAAGTAATCTTTAGCAAATTTTAAAAGTTCATATAGTTTTGATCAAAGAAATGCTTGCATTGTACATAGAGACATGAAATTTTAAAAAGAGAAACTATGGAGACTATTATGTCAAAGTTGGCTTTCAATTTTCTGAAGTCTGCAGGCTATCCACCTCCATGTTCTTTACCTAAGGAAAAGGTGCTTGCTAATTGCAGCTGGAGATTTCTGTTATCTAGTGACACAAAAATGATAAAAGCAAACCAGTGAAAGCTTTGCCAGACACACTCTGCGTGAATTAATCTCATGTTCTCCTGTGATTTAACAGTGTTTTAGCTTTCAACTAGCTTAAAGCACTTAAAAAATTCAATTGCACAAACATTGATTGAGGACCTGTTAGGTGAAAAATAACATGCTAGGGATAGGCTATGCACATGAACAGGATATGAGTCAGAAGGAGCACAGAGAAAGAACGAATACCCCAAAGGGGGTGCTGTGGGTGAAAATAGGGGAAATGGAGGAAGAAACATAATAATCTTGGTCTGTGGAGTGGGAAAGCATTCTAGACAAAAAGAAAGTGTGGTAAGGGAGAGCTGAGAGCAGAGAGCTCTTTTGAGCAGTTTATAATGCAGTGTGATTATAATGTTTATATGCCTGAAAATTGCCAAGACAGCTTATTAAAAATGTAGATTCCCAGGGCTGTTTGTCTGGAGAGTCTGATCCATAGTCTGGATTGGGATCCGAGGACTGGTGTCTCACCTGAGACACCAGTCTCATCAGAACTGATGTCAGTGGCCCAGATGCAATTCTGAAAAGTCCTGGTCTGAAGGTAGATCATAGAGGACACAAAATGAAATTCAGACCAGAAATTTTCCTGGGAATAGATTGTGAAGAGCTTCGAATGTCTCACAAAGGAAAATTCAGCTAATAGCCAATGAATATTTTAAGGAAAACTGAGGATCAGAATTTAGGAATCTCACGTTGGGAACAGTGGAGATGATGAATTGCAAAGGGCCTGAAGACTTAAGAGGAGACAATGCAGACCCTTCTCTGACATCTGAAACAGATGATGTTAGTAGGGAGGGAGCAGAGGTGAGACAGGCTGTGCCAGCAAGACTTGGGGCACCTACGGATTCAAAAGTAGGTGGGCAGGAGAAGCCAAGCTGATGTGCAATTTCTAGTCTAAGGGATACTTACAATCAAATTAAAGAACAGGGAAGGAGGAAATCAACAAGTTCAGTTTAAATCCTGCTGTCTTTGAGGTAAAACATTCCTTCAGTGCTGTCTACCAGGCTCATGTGTGTCTGGAATGCAAAAGAGAGGTCATGGCTGCATCCATCCATCCATCCATCCATCCATCCATCCATCCATCCTTCCATCCAATCCTTCCTTTAATAAATATTGACCAGGTATGTACTGGGGGGTCAGGCTCTGTTCCAGGTGTGGAGTAGATATTTGTGAGCAGGAAAAAAGAAAAGCCTTTGTCTCCATCACTCTTACATTTTAGAGGAGACAGAAAACAAATAAATAAATACACAATATCATGTCAGGTGCTGAAAAGTCTACAGAGAAAAACTAAAAGCAGGGAAGGAAATAGAACATTTTGGAAGGCACTATTTTTGACGACAAAGTTGAGATAGACTTCTTGGTGACATTTGAAATGAGACCTCAAGGAAGTTGAGAAACGAGCAAGCGAAATGAATAACTGAGAGAAAAATGATTCTAGATGCCATGGTCTATCTATGTAATTTTATATCTTCCAAGGGTGAAGCTGTTCTATGCACATCCATTCCTTCATCAATTTAACAGTTACTGACTGGGTCCTACTGTGTGCCAGGCAGCTGTCTTGGCATTTTGCTAAACCACCCCCCTCACAATAATGTCACAGAGTTCACATTTTAGTAGAGGAAGTAGACAAATAAAAAAGATAAAGGAGTCATCAGGAGACAAAGTAAAGCTGGGAGCTGAGAAGTGGGTTATGAAATATCAAAGGGGATGTAGGTGTAAATGTTAGGTCGTGTCACTGGGCATGGAAGGCCTCCCAAGAAGGTGACTCCTCAGTAAATGTCTGAAGGAAATGAAGAAGCTACCTGGAAAAAGAAAAAAAAAAAACAACAAAAAGCTTTCCAGGTAGAAAGAAGAGCCAGTGTAAAGATATGGAGGCAGAAGAGTGCCCAGCACTCTCAAGTCAGTAGGCCAGGGTGGAATATAGTAGGAGAAATCAGTAGTAGATGAGGCACGTGAGATAATGCAGGGCCTTGAAGATCGTTATAAAGCTTTGCTTTGAAATAGACTATTGGGGCGTCTGGGTGGCACAGCTGATTAAGCATCAGACTCTTGATTCGACTCAGGTCATGATCTCAGGGTCGTGAGATCAAGCCCTGCATTGAGCTCCATGCTCAGTGGGGAGTCTGCCTGAGATTCTTTCTCCCTCTGCCCCTCGTCCCACTCATGCTCTTTCTCTCTCTCTCTCTCTCAAATAAATAAGGAAATAAATAAATAAATAATAAATAAATGTTAAAAAAGGAAGAGAGAGAAAAATGGGAGTAGAAGCCATTAGAAGTTTTTAAATAAAGTAGTCACATGGTTACATTTATACATTTTTTTTTAATTTAAAAAGTTTACTTTTAGTTCCAGTATAGTTAACATGCAGTGCTATATTAGTTTCAGATATACAATATAGTGATTCAATAATTCTATACATTATTCAGTGCTCATTCTGATAAGTGTACCCTTAATCCCCTTCACTTATTTCCTCCATTCCCCACCCACCTCACCCTGGCAAACACCAGTTTGTTTTCTATAAAGAGTCTGTTTTTTGATTTGTCTACCTTTCAGTGTAGAAAGACACAGAACAGGTACAGATGCGATGTTTTAAATTATTATTTAATTTATTAAAAAGTTCTAAATCCCATACATATTTTCCTCAATTCTTTAAGTTCATTATACAAATATTATTTATTTATAAACTTAGTAAAATAAGTACAATTACCCTTTCTTTGATTGTTTGATTCATCCATATTGTACAGAAAAATTCCTTTAACACTCTTTTAATATAACTAGCATTCATTAAATATCCTAAATTCATGTGTTAATTTAATAGATTCACTTTCCTTTTCAAGCATTTCAAGTGCTGACAATGCAAGCCTATGGCCTAACCAAAACAACAACAACAACAAAAACAAACAAACAAACAAAAAAACATGGGGTATCTGGGTGGCTCAGTTGGTTAAGCATCTGCCTTCTGCTCAAGTCATGATACTGGGGTCATGGGATCAAGTTCTTATTGCCACAGTGGCAAATAATGTCTTAGCTAGAGTTTTCTTAGTATCTCACAAGTCTGCATTTGTGTTCCATGTGATACTTTTTTTTTTAAAGATTTTATTTATTTATTTGAGAGAGAGAGAATGAGAAAGAGAGAGAGCATGAGAGGGGGAGGGTCAGAGGGAGAAGCAGACTCCCCGCTGAGAGGGGGAAGCCTGATGTGGGACTTGATCCCAGGACTCTGGAATCATGACCTGAGCCCAACCCAGCCTGCTAATTTTTTCTAACTAACTATTACATTTCACTTTATAAAAACAACTTCTGTGATTTTTTTTCATACCTACTTAGTTAAAAATAATTCTACAATCTAGACTAATTATTGGAAGTTTTCAAATTGCTTTAAACTTCTCACCTATCCCCAGTAATATTTAATAATGCTTTGGGAAAGTTCATCTGGTTCTGCTTTTATGTTTTGCAAATGGGTTTTATTTTGCTTTGCTACACCTTTAAAAGATAATTCTCTCTAGATAATCAAGTTAAGTAGATGAATTTCAGTATAAAATAAGACCAGAATTCTTAAATAGTCAGAGAACTGGGCAAGTATAATAAATAATTTTTTACAGAGCTATACAACTAATCAAATGTTTATAAAAATGTGAGTCTAGAAAACACTGGAGGCAGATAATTTTAAGGTTAACATTTCATATTACTGTAACTATTCATTCTTAAATGATAATTCCTGATAAATATAACACTGCTCTTTACAGTCTGTCTTCTAAGCTGGAAGATCTTCTTCTACCCAGATCTTTGCTTTTCAATCGGAGGAAAGAAGAGTTGGAGAGAAGGGGAGGGAAGGCAAGAGGCTAGGCAGCCCCAGAGAAGGCATGGTGTGCCCTGCCTCAGTGGGGTTGAAGAGAAAGAGGAAGTTTGTTTGTTTGCTCTTTGGAGGAGGATATACACGAATAAATGTTTATAAAAGGAAACATGACTCTGTTGTGGAGGAAATTAGGAAATTTACATGACCTGGATTCTGAACCAAATAAATAAATAAATAAATAAATAAATAGGAATAAAAATCTCAGGGCTTTAGGAAGATTTTTCTTTTTGGTAAACTAGGGGTTGGAGAACTATCTGGCTGGACCACTCCAAAGAGTTTATTTATATGTGAGGTGCCTGTAAAGAGAGTCTAAGATGAGAAGGAACGTGTTATAAATGAGAATCTTTTTAAACCTGAGTATTTTTAAATTTTTTTGTTTTTTAGATTTTATTTATTTATTTGACAGAGAGAGAGAGATCACAAGTAGGCAGAGAGGCAGGCAGAGAGAGAGAGGGGGAAGCAGGCTCCCCGCTGAGCAGAGAGCCCGATGCGGGGCTCGATCCCAGGACCCTGAGATCATGACCTGAGCCGAAGGCAGAGGCTTTAACCCACTGAGCCACCCAGGTGCCCCAAACCTGAGTATTTTTAACCCGTAAAATGGGGTAACAAAATCTTCTCACCTGTTTTCCTAGAATATACAAATAAATGAAATTTGTAAAGAATCCCTACTTCCCAGAGCTCGGCTGATGCTCCTTCCCTCTCTCTATTCCACATCCATGTGCCCTTGTATACCACTTTGGGAGTCGAAGAGCTCTTACAATTTGGGGGAGCATATTAGATCACCACATGTAATGAAAGACTTCACCTTTGTGAAACAGGAGTGTGTGTGTTATATGTGGCTGAATACCCAGGTATATCATCATGGAGTTAATGAATTTGAAGGCAACTACTGAGATTTTGCACTGAGCTAATACCAATCCAGTACACTAGAGCTAATAGCTGCCAGAGGAACTGCTCTTTGAATATTTCATGATAATGAAACTTTATTTGCAAGAGAAATTAATATTTATCTCCCCTCACTCCCCACTTGCCCCCGCCAAATTCTCTGTTTTCATAGGCCTCCGAGTATTGAGGTCTTGAGCTTGCTCTCCACCAATGTTTCCTGCCTGTGGACACTTCCTCTGCTAATTTATGTGTTATAATTACTCGCTGATCACTGGAGACAATTTCTCAAAGCTGCTGCTTTACTGAGATGTGGGATCCTATATATTCCGGGAACAGGGATTCTTTCAGAAAAGTTCATTTAAAAAATAGATTTCGAGAGGCAGGGTGGGGAGTTGTGGGGGGTGGGAGAAGGAAATGAAACAAGAGGGGATCAGGAAGGAGACAAACCATAAGAGACTCCTAAACTCATGAAACAAACCGAGGGTGGCTGGGAGGTAGGGGCGGGTAGGGATAGGGTGGTTGGGTTATGGACATTGAGGAGGGTATGTGCTATGGTAAGTGCTGTGAAATGTGTAAACCTAAGGATCCACAGACGTGTACCCTGGGGTAAATAATACATTATGCTTTAATTAAAAAAAAAATCTTTAAAAAAATAAAATAAAAATTAAGTTTTAAAATAAAAATAAGATAAAATAAAAAAAAAATATTAGACAGAGAACAGCTCCGGCTTGAAAGTAGATTTTAGGCTTGAAATGTATTCCGTAAAGGCACACAGAGGCAATTCAGAAGGAGGCAATCTAGAAGAAGCCACTAGAGGAGTTCATTAAAATACCTCAACATTGCTTTAAATCACTGAATTTGTGAATATTTCCTACTGCAGAATTTTAAAATGCTACCTACATTTTACTCCGTCGGTATAAAATCAGTATGTCGAATCCATCATAATCAAACCAAGAAAAAGACAAAATAGGTATGAGGTAGATCAGTTTCTCTTCTTCGTGGTCAGGGTCCATGGTGGTATTTACATTCTCTGCTGAACAGAGAATTCCAAATATCCTTTCTTAAGTGAAAACCTTTTTTATATTAAAAGTTCATGTGAAAAAGACATATAGACACTAATTTGTCTTAGCAAATTTCTTTCTTTAAAAATAAAGCAATTAGAATCTCTGTCTCTTCCTTCCACCCATTTCTTGAATACACAAAATGTGTACATGGACTCTCACCTTGTGCTCACCACTGCGGACAGAGACTCTGGCCCCCTTCCTAATGACTATATTGAAATGCTTGTCTTCTCAAAATTGATTCTGGAAGCCAGAAGCCAGAGCAATATTTTAAAAAACAATTCTAAATTAGATGAAGTCACTTACATGCTTAAATTGCTTCCAAGGCCACCAACCTCAGTTAGAATAATATCCAAACCCTTGTCCTGACTTATGATGCCCACCATGAGCTGCCTGTGGCCTCTACTTAACTTACCACTCTTCCTACCTTGGCCATCTTCTGTGTCCTTATCTCGAACTTACCTACCTTGCTATCTGCCTACAGTGGCGTTAGCTGTTCTGTCTGCCTGGAACATTCTTTCCCCTTATCTTTAGTTGTCTGTCTCCTCATGGTTCAGATCTTACCTTAACATCTTCTTTCAAGAAAACTTCCCTGACCTGTCTAAAAGAGACATCTTGTTTATGTTTATCATGTTATCCCGTTTTAATTCTTGGCATAGTGTATAGACATTTTCTTGTTTGTTTATTTATTGTCTGCCTCTCCCTCAGTTCATCGGGGATGTTGTTTGGCTAATTCAAGCCGTATCACCAGTATCGAGAACAGAGCATAATCATCACACATGTTCAGTAAATCTTTGTTGAACAAATGACTGAATGAAAGTCTCACCGTAACGATCTAAATATTGAAATTCCTATCTATTGATTATTACTTTCTTTCAAAATGTAGTTGCTCAAAAATAAAATCTGTTTTGATAAATAGTGTAACATTATAAAGTTATTGGGAATCATTTTAATTATATAAATGAAACATTTTTCCTCATTATTTTCTTACATCTATTCATGAACATTACTTATTACCGATGCCAATTGAGAGTTCCACATCAAGTCTATTTTCATTTTCTTGTTTTTGGAGATATAAGTGCCAAGTAAACTTGTTAAATCAGTAAGTAAAAGATCACAAAAGTTATTTTAATAGCAGTGTCACAGTCTTTGATTATATACCAAAAATTTCTGTGCTCTACCATCAAATACATTTTTTTGCTGATTGATCATCTAGAACTACAAAGTCTCCTTCTATTTCATTGAGAGGAGAGATTTCGAGGCCACCAGACTAGCAATAGGGTCATTTACTTTCTCAGCCCAGACTCTACCATGAAGACCTGCCACCGTGGGGTATGATCCATGGGTAGGCTCTTTGTGCAAATCACAGGGACAGGTGAAAGGTAGGCCTCTTGTCTATAAGGTAGGCAAAAGGAGGTTGTGAAGATGAGAATCACAAAATGGAGCTGATATGGCCTCAGGAATGTTCTTCAGAGGGGCAGAGTACATCTGGGAAAAGTAACAGAGAAAATAGAGGAGAACTTATGATGCCCTTGCAGTCTGGGGCCAGCACACCCAGTTAGAAGCTCATGGGTTTATAGCATGGGGAACTGAGGTCCGGAAAGGCAGGTGCCAGGATGCGTGCAGTAAAGAGTGAGGTAGGAGGATGCCGCAGGCAAGATTTGCTATTCCCCGTTTGTGCATATTATTAGTCCTGCCTGCCTTCACGGGCACGAATCTCCCTTCTTTAGCTTTCTGTTGGCACTTCTTTCCCATTTGCCCTATTCCTTCCCTACAACTCCAGATTCCAGGAAGGAATTCCCACAGCAGTGTTTTTAGTATGCTGTATTTCAAAAAACCTACGGGATAATTAATTGTAGGGATCGGTCAGGGAGCCATCACTGTTTTTCTCTAAAAAACAAGAGCAACAAAAAAAGAATTTAACTTCCAAAACATGTTTGAAGGAATGCTTTTTCTTCCCCTACAATTTTTTTTTTAGACTTGTAAGAGAAAAGAGGATCATTTGGACAAAGAAACAAGATAGCTCTTCTCTGACAGCCCTGGAATAAATTGGTAGCTTCCTTCGTAAACTTTGAAAATATTTCACAAACTCCACACCTGCTCAGAGTTCCCAGGACAAACCATGTAATAACTGGGGGCCCCACCGTGGTCTGCAGTGGGCCGATGTCAGCGCAGATGCTCTATCAAACCACAGTTCACCACGTTGTGTCTACTGGCAGGTGATCCTCAACAGATAACCACAGTGACTACTTCCCCATGTCACCGTGAGCAACCCCCATTGTCTCAGAGATAAATCACAGAAGAAAAGCAGGCTGAAAAGCAATGTCAGCCAGCCTAAAGAAAAGCATCATTAAGGGTTTTTTCCTGGCCTTTTGGGTGCTGACAAGTATTTTTCTGGGACCAAACACAAGAACATGTTCATTATGAGAAAGCACCAGCATCTTTATAAGGACCTAATAGCTTTATGGAGTAGTATGGTTATATGTTGCATGTCCTTTGAAAAATGTCTCTTTTTCTTCCTGGAGGTCATTTGAATTAACTTTTCATGTTAATAATGACAATTATCAATTATGTGTCCTGAGTTGTCAAACTCTGCGTCACTCAAGAAGATCTGAGTGAGGTGTTCCTCAGGCTTCTTCCCCTGACCTCGCTGCTGACCTCTGTTCCCTCCTGCACCCAGGCTCCCTGTTTCCCTCCTGAGTCCGGAGCATAACTTCCTGCAAGTAGGCACCCCTCTGTGTTCTGCAAAGACTCTGACTTCACTGCAGACTCTTCCTTCAGCGATTTCTGGTTTTGTTTGCTTTTTTCACAGTGTTTCCTTACGGAGTTTGAACACCCTCCAGATTGTCTTGCCTGAGAGGGAAAAACAACACCTGCTGTACTGAATTATACTCTCCACCGGCAGCTGGCTTCATTTCTCCCCTTTCCTCCAAGCACGTTGCCTTCAGCCCCTGTCCTCTTTAATTCAAATAGACTTTCCTGGTCAGGGCCCCAAGCATGCCCAGGGCAGACAGAAATCAGCCCTTTCATGAGTTTGCATTCCCCTGGCTGTCCTGGGTTCCCGGGGACGCTGCTGGATGGCACCTGGGCCTGCCTGCCATCCTCTGCATTTTTGTTTTCATGGAAATTGCCTATTCTGCACCTGCAGAGCTCTTGCAGAAGCTGTGGAGCTGAGGTCCAAGACAGACACATTAAGCACGAGGATCCCCTCCCTGTGAAACTTGGAGGATCTTTCACAAAAGGGATTGGAGACCTGGGGTGCCTGGGTGGCTCAGCTGGTTAAGCGTCTGCTTTCAGTTCAAGTCATGATCCCAGGGTCCTGGGATCCAGCCCTGAGTGGGGCTCACTGCTCTGCAGGGAGCCTGCTTCTCTCTCTCCCTCTGTGCCTCCTCTCCCCCTCTTCCTCCTTTTCCTGCTCATGCTCTCTCTCTCCCTCTCTCTCTCAAATAAATAAATAAAATCTTAAAAAAAAAAAAAAGGTGGGGAGGGATTGGAGACATGAGGTCCTGGGAATGGCCCTGGGAGTGGCCCAGGGAAAGGGGGAGAGATCTCAGAATCTCCCTAAGGAGTCTGCAGCCCTTGAATATGGGGCTACTTTAGCATCACTTTTGCTTCACTTGGAAACCAGCTAACTGTGCTAGCTGTGGACATGCATTTTTATTAGGAAAAAAAAAAATTAGAACTCAGTAGCTCATGGCTAAAAACACAACAATTTGGTTTTACATATGTGAATATAAGTATAAATGTAAACAATTTCTTCATTTCCCACTCTACTCCCACTTTTCTGAAATCTCCACACTTTAGCTAGTATTTTGTTGTAGGTGTGTATCCTTCCCAGGTTTCTACTGATATTCTATAGAGAGATGACTTTAAACTAAAAACAGAATTATGCCTCATATACTACTTTCCAACTTGCTTTTTTCATGGTTATTGTGGATATTCCATCATCTAAATGTATTGAATATACATACATAAAATATTATATACATATAAAATTTATTTTTTAAGTAGCTATATAGAATTCCAGGGAAAGTGATATTTCCATGTCCAAATTTCATTCTCTCTTAGAGGAAAGAGTAATCACATAAACCATTTGTTGCTTTTGGATTAAATTGCCGCTCATTTCAAACAATTCCTGTGTCTAATCTCTTTTCCCTATTTGTTGAATGGATGATTGAATTATCCAGAGTGTATCAGAATTCAGTTTAACTTAAATGTGAGGTGGTTTCGACATTCGGAATTCATTTTTATTTTTTTATTTTCATTTTCATTTTCTTTATTTATTTTGAGAGAAAGAGAGCACGCACGAGTGCACAATCCATGGGGGAGGGGCAGAGGGAAAGAATCTTAAGTAGACTCCACATCCAGAGCAGAAACTATTGTGGGACTTGATCTCACAACACTGAGACCATGATCTGAGCCAAAATTAAGAGTGGGACACTTAACAGATTCAGCCACCTAGGCATGACTGGAGCTCATTTTTAAACAAGAAAACCAACATTCTCCTAGCGCTATAGGATCTGAGGGTTGGGCTTCACTTGAAGGTTCACCTGGAGAGCTGCTTGTTCCTGTGAAAATCTTCCCTACATCACTCCACCAAGGGGCCATTAAGGCTCATTTTGCATGTGGCCAATGACAGGGAAATCATTACTCCCAGAAGCAATGTGAGATAATGGAAGAAAGTATGGGCTTGGTGGTCACCACACCTGGGTTGAACTCCCTTCTTTTTTAAACATGAAACAAGTTACCTAAATGTCCCTATACCAGCTTCACTTTGGCTTATGTTAAAACTAAATGCTCAGACTTAAAGCACCACTCTTAATATGGAAAGCTTCTGTAATTTAGAAAATCCCTTTCCCTCTCTACAGAGCCCTGATTTCAATTCTCTTGCCTCTCTGTAGACCAGAAAAAGTCTAATAATCAACTGAGAACCAAGTAAGGGCACTTTGTTCTAGGTTGTGTCCCTCTCCCGAAGAAATGAATGAATTTTATTTAATGAGAAGGGAATCTTCAGGCAACAAAATTTGCAGGGACTGAAAAATACTTCCAGAAAATGTTTTTCAAAAATATTACCCTCCACACATATGTGAGAGCATATGATAATTGACTCTCTCCGCTTGACTTATTTCACTTACGTGTGGAGCATAAGGAAAAACATGGAGGACATTGTGAGAGGGAAGGGAGGGGTGAATTGGAGGAAATCGGAGGGGCAATGAACCATGAGAGACTGTGAACTCTGAGCAACAGACTGAGGGTTTTGGAGGGATGGGGGTGGGGGGTTGGGCGAGCCTGGTGGTGGGTATTGAGAAGGGCACGTATTGCATGGAGCACTGGGTGTGGTACATGAACAATGAATCTTGGAACACAAAAAATAAAATAAAAGTATTTGGGAAAAAAAAATATATTACCCTCATCGTCTATGTTTGGGTGAGTTGGGCTACCAATGCTCTTCAAGGGGGACCTCTGTATTGAGGGGCCCCAGATCTCTTTTTCTAGACCACATCTCTTTTTGAGGCTCAATCCCATAATGTAAGCTGTTAACTAGCTATCTTTATTGAGATTCATCAATTCTACACATTTGCTGATGACCTCTTCTATGCTGGATTGATGCTAGAAATGAAAAGATAGATAAGATATTGTCCTTTGCTAAAAGATAAACTGAAGCATATTTATATTATAAGTTGTAAGAATTTATTTGAGCAAAAACAAATTCAATTCAGGCAGCAACAATCCAGAAGTGGTTAGGAGCTCTCCACCTATGGAGATGGAGAGACTTTTTTAGAGCAAAGGCAGGAAGAAACGTAAGGAAATTGTTGATTGGCTACAGCCTAAAGCTTGCTTGCCTGCTTACAATTAATTGTCCTTATGTTTTAATTTTGTAACCTTGAGGCATTTACAGGTTTAGATTTGGGTTTGCTTACCTAGGCTGCCTGGGCATTAGAGCCATGTCGGTATTATGGCCTCCTTTTTTAATTAATTTAACAACTTGTTCTCAAGGCCTTCTAGAAGAGACAGACAAGTGGACAGGGAATGATAGGATCACATGCCAAAAGGCCAGGGATGCCGGAGCAGATGAAGCTTACTTGACCCAAGCCTTAATGGAGTTAGCAGCCAGGCCTTGGTGATCGGGCAGGGTAAGAAGTGAGGATTAGTGGCTGTGTCTTGGAAAGAAGAGAAGTAAAAGAAAGAGCATTCCAGGCATAGTGATCCAACCCAAGACACTTGAGAGAACATCTGTTTCTAGGGATCACAGGCAGGGCAATATGAATGGTGTGCAGAGCATAAGCAGGCAGTGATGAGAGATGAAGGCAGAGTAGTTTTTTATTGCTGCCATAACAAATTATCTCAAACAGCATTTTCCAACAAGGCCAATTTCCTATCTCCCAGCTCTGTCAGTCAGGTCAGTGTGCCTCAGCTGTGTGCGCTATTTAAGAGTCTCACAGGGCTGATATTAAAAATTGGCTGGGCCGAGTTCCTTTCTGGGGGCTCTGGGGAGGAGGCCACTTCCAAGCTTAGTCAGGTTGTTGGCAGAATCCTGCTTCTTCTGTGTAAGACCGAGGGCCCCATTTCCTTGCTGGCTGTCACCCAGGGGTCACTTTTAGCTCCTAAAAACCTCTCTCTAGTTCTTCTGCATGATTCCCTACATCTCGGAGCCAGCAATGGAGCATCAAATCCTTCCCATGCTCGGAGTCTCTCAGACTTCCCCTCTTACCTTCCTGTTCTTCCTCCAGGCTAAGACAGCTTTCTACTTCAAGTGCTCTTGTGGTCAAATTGCCACCTCCTACCCCCACGTAATCCATAATTGTCTCCCATTCTCAAGGTCCTTAACTGAATCACATCTGCAAAGTCCCTTTTGTTTTGGGGATACGAATGTTGGGCATCATTGGGGGACATTATTCTGCCTACCAGAATGTGGTCAGCACCAAGAGATAATCTCAAGGTTTGTGTGTGTGTGTATGTGTGTGTGTGTGCACACACACAGGAACTCTCTACACAAGTCAGGATTACACAAGTCAAGGTTCTTAAAGTAGAGAAGCACCAAATGACATGTTCCTTTCTTGGAGATTTGAAAAAAAATATTTTTATGCTAAGGACTGTGCTAAGGAAATCTGTAACATTTCCCTAGTGTTCCCCAAATTTGTTTTACCTTAAAATTTCTTTTTCTCCTTGAAGTTTCCTTATTAGTTCCCTAGGAACTGGTATCATACAGACAAGGCTTTGGGAAACTGATTTAGAGAGGTAAATCAAGATGTTCCTTAGCCACACTTTAATATTTGCATATTGTCTTAAGGGCTGAGAGTCAGTGTAGGACTTTTTGCAGGGAAATACAACATCAAGTAGATTTTAATAAGAATCCTCTGGATACAGAGGAGAATGAATGTTAGGGAAGGAAGAGGTGCAGCAGGAGGGAAAGAGGGTGGAAGGCAGGAGTAGGATTCTAAGCAAGAAATGGCATTAGCCAGAATTCAAATGGATGGATTTGGAAGGTAGGTTTGGTTTTTGCAAACACTTCATTTTGAGACCAGCACTGACCTTCACTCTCTCCCCACGTATCTTACTTACACTCCAGAGACTGTTTAAATTCCCTACCAGGCCAAACCTTGCTATGTCTGATCTTTGCCCATGTTACTGCCTCTGCTCAATGCTCCCTCTTATCTCCTCTGCCCCATATTGGCCTGTCAGCTGATGTTTCATTTTTGCCGTTTGGACAAGACATTTCTACTCCTGGGAAGACTTCCCACCCAACTACATTCATTGCCTCCTTCTGTCAGACTGACTAACAGTTGACTCCATCACACTGTTCTATGATCAATTTTCTTGTTTGTCCTCTCCTAGAGATAAGTTCTATAAGTAAGGAGCCATGAGTTAATTGTTCATTTTCATTTGTAGCACATTTTCTGGTACAATACATGGCCTCAATAAATATTTACGTAATGAATGAGCAAAAGAATGAATGAAATATACCAACTAGGTAAGAGAATTTAGGGTAGAAAAATAAGATGTGGCCATAAACTTTTTCAACTCTTTTCTAACATGAGAATCAGTTACTGGTCTGAGAACATTCTTTTTTTTTTTTTTTTTAAGATTTTATTTATTTATTTGAGAGAGAGAAAGCACAAGCAGGGGAAGTGGCAGAGGGAGAGGGAGAAGCAGGCTCCCTGCTGAGCAGAGAGCCTCGACTGGATCCCAGGACTCCAGGATCATGACCTGCGCCCAAGGCAGACACTTAATTGACTGAGCCACTGAGGTGCCTCGGGGTGAGATTATTCTTGAATGAGTTATTATTATGCATCAAAATGGGACATAGCTGATATAAGAAAATGGAGAAAGCCTCCTTTATGCCTTATTAGCCATACAAAGCTTAAAGAGTTTTTAATTATTCCCCATTTTCTGGTTGTGACCCAGTAAATGAGACCCTTCATCTAGTGTTATGGCGGGCAGCATTTGGAGTAAGTAGAATGCTGGCAGCTACTTTGAAAGGGATGAAATTCATTTGTGGGTTTAAGGTGTGCTTTGTTAGAGTTTCAAAGTCAGTTTTTAAATTTATAATCATCTCTCACATGATGCCAATAGGGCATTTCACTGAGTATTTTCTGGGAAGTTTGAACATGAGCAAACCTAAAGCAAGGATTTGATATGTAGTCAAATGGGATATTGTCTGAGGAGGTCATTTGAAACATTTGGTCATTTGAAATATTTGAAATGGGATATGGTCTGAGGAGGTCGTTTGAAGCATACCTGTTTCTGAAACTGCACTGTCCAACTTAATCAAGTACCACACTCCCATTTTTTTCTGACTGAACCGTGGCACGAGGTTGACCTAATAAGTAATCATTTAACACCTGATGGGCGCACAGTTGTTGCTCCTGCTGACATGCTGAGGTCAGGCTACTTCAGTCACAGTGTGATGAGCTCTGTTCAAGGCCTGATAGGTTGGCAGACACGGGACCCTCCCCTGCCAGGCCATGCCTACAATCTCCCTGATATGGTATCACATCTTGTCTGAGGATGCCAAACTTGGCTCTCAGTGATCCATAAAGCTGGCAGAGGGACATGAGCTGGAGTTAGATCTTTATTTTAATGAAGGATAGAGATTTCTGGAATTCTTCATAAAAATGATGCCAGGACAAATACAGTAGCCCTCTTCACTGACTTGCTTCAACTCTATGAACCTCTGTACTCATCCTCTTTTGTCTTTTTATACCACTTATCCATTGGTTTGGGATGGCTTAAATTCCAATTTTCCATATCACAGAAGCAGAAAGCCACCAAAACTCCACATTAAAGCCATATTTTAGATTTTAAAATGACTGGATAGCCATCTTTTGGTAGCAGTGAGGTAAAGCTTAAGAGAGAGGGACAACCTTGAAAACATCAAGGTTTTAAACCAGCAGCAGATCAGAGGGCAATCTCAATTAATAAATAAGGAAATGGAGGCTGCTGGTCTTGTGTGTTGCTTTGCTGCTGAGAATGACATAGTCACAAAGAGCAACCATTACCAGGGGGTTTTCCAATATGAAGACAGTAACGAACTGTATAACATGGATGCTTTGCCTCTTCTGGCTTCAGAATAATCCTGAATGTCCTCGATTTATCCTCTTCCCATATTTCATATTCACACTTTAAGGGATGTTAAAATCATGGCCACAAATTAAAAGTAACCTCTACTGCTGAGTCTTCTCCAAAGACTTTCAGGCTTTTTTTCTTTTACACAGAACCTGGAGTTGAAAGGAAGTCTGAAGGTCATCAGTTTCAAGCTTTAGATGATAAGACAATGCTCTTGGAATATCCCTGTGCCATCAATACAGTTTCCAGGGCATTTCAGACATTACTACATCCCTTCTTCAATCAAAGAGGCTTTCAAAGACTACTTCAATTTCTAATCTAATCAGGCTTCCAGTGAATTTGGGAGTAGAATATCCATGTAGGTTTCCAGGTGGCAAGGGCCAGTTTGACATTACTTGATTCACTGCCCCTCATGTGGAAGGGTTACAAGTCCTTGTCTCCCTGACATTAGGCTTGGTCAGATGACTCATGGTACCCCTTTCTGTGGAAAGACTATACTGGTCTAAACCTTGAATTGAGGTTTGGTCACATGACTTGTTTTGGCTGATGAATGGGTATGAAAGAGATGAATGTCCCTTCTAGGCAGAAGCTCTAAAAGATATTTGGTGACTCTGTCATCTCCCTTTGCTGTAGAACTGATATTAACATATCTCATATATGCTGCTTCTAGAGTAAAGCTGTATCTGATGAGCAGCCATTCATGTGAATGAAAAATAAACTTATCCTTGTTTTCCTAAACACTGAGATACTGGGGTTAGTTGTTACCACAGCATAACTTAGCCTAAGCTAAATGGTACAATCACTTAACACTGGTTGGCACTCTCTGGCAGGAACTGAAAAATAAGAATTGAGCCAACCATTGGGTTGGCAAAGAAGGGGGTGGGGATGAGGAGAGCTGCAGGAATGTTGGCCCAGGAAGAAAAACTTATTTACCAAAATTTGGGACATGAAGACATGAGCTACATGGGTAAGAAGGGGAAGATGTTAAGTCAAGGAGCTAAGGCAGAAATCCATTTATTCATGCATTCATTCCTCATTCAACAAGTGTTTATTGAGCAGTTAGTATTTTCTAGGCTGTAGTCTAGTGTTGGGATGAAAGTACTGAACAATAGAATGTATTTGTTTTGTCCACCACCATATACTCAAATGCTAAGAATAACCCTGAGACTATTTTAAGAACTTAAATATTCAACAAATAGTTTCTTATTGAATGATAGGACACCTGATAGGAGTGAGATCTCATGCTAAATGCCAGACCCTGGTATCCCAACAAAGACTTAAAGTATAACATGGTTTGATGGCAACATGACATCATTGAGCTAGATGAGCTCCCTAGATTTCCCAGCTGGAATCCCAGCCCCGGTTACGATTTTATACTAGAGCTGTGGTGCCATAAGGTCAGCAGAGGCTGGGTCCTAAGTGCTGTGCCCCTGGATGCTTCTGAGAGAACCTTGAATGTATCATATGGAGACATTCCCAGAGGAATTGTGTGTTTAAAATGAGAACACTCATTGAGTGGTTCTATCACAGGAGGAGAAGGGCTAGAGTATTGTTGATAGTATTGGATGCAGCTGCGTGCATTCATTAGTTATATGACCATGGGTAAGAGTAAGTTGTTTACTTTCCCTGAGTTTCCTCTCTTTTTTTTTTTTTTTTCAGATGACCTTAATGGTATTTATGGCATAAAGTTGTTGTGAGGATCAAATTAGATAATACATGTAATTCAGTATATTATGTAGCAAGTAGTGACCACTTCCTAAGGGATAATAGTTGACAATATCCACAGTCATTGTGAGTGTCACAATTATCATTATTCCCATCTGAGTGCCCTGGTCTCCCTAGAAGCTTGATCAGGTGGCTTGGCATTATGGCATTTTGTTTGCTGTACTTGGCTATAGTAATCTAACTATAATATAAACATGAGTATGAATATAAATATAATCCAACTCTGGTTTTTGTCTATCATATAACTGAAACTTTATTTTCTCAATAAATTTAAATTGATGACAACGGCAGGAAAAAGGATTAAAGGTGACCATTTGTTATACAAAACAGAGAGTCAGCTTTGGATTTAATCCTTTCCCACTTTGACAACAATAAGCACTGTGCCAGGGAATTTGGAAATATAAGAATGAAGCAGATAGGCATTGACCTCCAAGAATATTATTTTCAATAAAAGAAATGAGACATAGACATTAAATAAAGTAGAAATGATAAATATCATTACAAGGGGAGTAATACAATCTGCAGTTCAGAGAAAGGTAGATTACATCCAAGTGGGAGGGCCTCATGAAAGGAGTGGCAGGCAAGGTGGGATTTGATGTAGGAAATGTTGGGGTTCAGAGCCAACACCCAAGAAAGAATTCTTGAGATGTCTTCAGTGCAAAAAGGTAGTTTTTTGAAAGCATGGGGACAGGATCCATGGACAGAAAGAGCTGCACTGGGGTCATGAGGAGTGGCCCACTATATACTTTCAAGTTGGGAGGAGGTTAGGGATATGGAAGGTCTTTAAGGAATTTCGGAGGCAAGGTTTCCAGGACCTTGAGGGGGCTAGCTATGGTTGGGAAAAGATCATTTATTACTATCTAATAAAACCTTAGTCATGAGACCTTTCAGACCTATCGGTGAGCCATATGCTTGGGGGATGATCACCAACATGTATCTTGGGGGTAGAGATAAAGGAAGTTTCAAAGGAATTTTTATATGTTAAAGAAGACTTACAGGATCCTGGGGGTTGGGATAATACCAAGCTAAGATCGCCTTTTGTCCTTAGCAAAGTATTCACATTGAGGCAGCTGAGCTCCAGGAGGAAGGTCACTCTGCCTGTTTCTAGGACTTCTCAATACGCTGTAGGCAGTCAGGAAATTTAATTTTTTTCTTTTCCCTTTGTTTCCCACACCAGGATTCATTTTGAATAAGTGAATATGGACCTGAAGTTAGGAAAGAAAGAACAACTTTGGTCAATTCGTGGAGAGACTTTGGGACAGGCAGGGCACCCCTGGAAATAGACTCTGAGATGGGGACATGTGTGCTTTATTTTACATTCACTGGGGTGCACTTATAGGGACAATGTCTCTAAGGGAAATGGAAGTGAGAAAAGCAAAACTGGCAAAAGAAGTAGTCTAATTGGGAGTAATGCAGCTACAACAGAGGCCACCCCGACGTTGAAGGGACAAACAAGGCAAGATAAAGAGGAAGTACAAGAAGGGACAGGGAAGGGCAAGAGAAGCAGAACAAGAAAATGTCCTTTAAGCCAGTGGAAAGGACTTCCAGAGGCACACATGGCTGCTCCACAGATATTTGTTAGATAAATGGACCAGGAAAAAAATGACCAAATAAACAAAGCAAATACTTTGTCACAAGACTTTTGTTTTCTGAAGGCCAACAGATCTGAGCTTATTTCCCCCACAAGTTAGCTCACTGACAACAAAGAAGTAGAGTCTTCCTAGGTGCCCAAATCTGAAGAATGATATTCTCTAGCCATCTGTTCTCCTCAGGTAAATGTTAAAATGGGAACTCTTTCTAGCACTCTATCAGAATTCCCAAAATATCAGGGAGCCTACTGAAGCTACAATGGTCTGGTTCTATCTTCTCAGTGTATCTCCTAGCTTCTGGGAGAAGGTGGTTCCATCGAAGGGAGGCTGGCCTCGTTGATGGTTGGGATGTTTGCTGAGAAGTGGGTGTATAAGGGTCCCTCTGTTACTTTCTAAGGTGCTGCCATGCTATGGGTTTCCTGAGGGTAGGAATCACACTTCATCTCAAGCTTGAGGACCCAGAGTTGTGCAGGCATGTTACACAAAATGAATCTCTGTCCACCTGAGCCCTGCCATCTGTGGTGTATGAAATGCTCCGTATCAGCTGCACAAGCTGCTTCAAGCTACCAGCCATACACACTAGCCCCGAAAGTTATAGCACATTTCAGTCTAGACCTAAACTTCAGTGAAAGTATGGAATTTTATCAGATAATTAATAACTTGATGATTTTAAACAATTGTATAAAGAAAGTTCTTTAAGACTAAGATGGCCCACTTGATAGACTAGATAAAACAGATAGGTGGGCTTTCTACTCTGCTAGAATCTCTGAGTTGTTCTTCTCGTAGGTCTGGAGCTCTGGTAAATATAGCAATTATGATTCCAACCATACTTATTGAACTAGAGAATTAACATAGGTCCTGGGAATTGAGCTGAGGAGGCTACAATTTAACTTCAAGAAAATCATCCCAATGGTGTAGGTACAATTTGTTTGCTCTTTCGATTTGATCCTTGTTGAGGCCCGAGAAGGAACTCACCGGGAAGCAATTATAAAGGTCGGATCTCCACTTGACTGATTTTAGATAAAGTTGTATCTTAGAATATCTTCCTAAAGGTCGTGTGAAGTAAGGTTCAATAGAGGATAATGACTTTAAGATGATATTAACAGCATCTCTTTTCTTTGTAATTTGTGTAGAGTAGTCTAACTAAATTGATCAATCCTCTCATTTTTACATATCCAGCCTGTTACTCTTATGGTCAAAGGAGCTTGAAGTCCTTACAGAGGAATGGCTTTCTATATGGCCTGAGTGATTCAGTAGCCATTAGTATAAAAAGTAGGAGGATCCACATAAAAATCTCATTCTTAATTTCTCTTAAAAGACGAGTTCTAAAAACTAGGCTGTATTCCTTAGCGGTCATATCTGGCTGAGCTGAGTAAATGGCTTCTCCTTTAGCTGGTTTGTTACAGTCCTCATAGCTGATGTTTCTCTCATTCCAAGTTCTCAAGCATGTATGAAAATAAATACAGTGTTCTTTCTGCTTGTTTCCATTCTTGTTTTTTGTTTTTGTTTTTTGCTTTGTTTTGTTTTTTCCCAAAGAAGAAGAGTAAAGGGGAGAGTGGATACCACAAGGTAAATAACTCCCTGTCATATCTCCTCCATTTATTTTATATTAAGATATTAATATATTTAATATTAGTAATTGTTTACATTAATATTGAAATGTATTGATTTTTACATAATTAGGTCATCTGATGCATCTTGTTTGATTTTAATGTTATCATATAAAAAAATCTACGACTGAATACTTTCCTATAGTATGCAGCTACCATTACTCAGTTAACCATCTGGATCTTCTGTTTGTTATCTGTTTGCCCTTCTGGGGTTAGTAGCTACAGATTATCTCTGGGGATCTCCTAGGGAGTTCCAGTAGACTAATCTCACCTCTCTATCCTCCAGCCCAAGGTTCAGAGTTGTGAAGGATTGAATCCTGGCCAATCAGTGTCTTGGCTTCCCCTGGCTTCAGTGGTGGGCTGGAGAACAGGTATGTCACCATCAAAGTCAGTGAATGATGAGGGGATATTTGCTGAGGCTTCTGGAACTGAAAGGGGTAAATCTTTTTCCTTTGCAGTGTCCCTGGGAACGTGTCGCTGAAACTCCCATCTCCAACTGGCCACTGTATGAAGTACAGGACAAGGAGACCCACCCCCTCTGCACACAGAGCACAGGGATGAACAACAGAAGAAACCAGACTCTAGCAATTTCGTGTGAGTCCTGCTCAAGTCTTTTGTGAGAGCAGTCCCACCTTGGGACTTTGCAGGTATGAAGGATAATTAACTTCATTTTGGTTAAGCTGGTTTGGTTCAGGCATTCTGTCACTTATGACACATAATTGGAAGGGATCGACTTAAAGTGATGAGAAATAGATGGTGAGGAATTACTAATAATATCTTCCCTTGCGTTTCTGAGTTTCTAAGAGAATGGTATCTCTTTTCTTGCAAAACCTATGCATTTCTACGAACGTGTTGTCTGAGATGGAAAAGCAGACTCTCTGCCCAGGTGAAATAATCAGAAATTCTTTAAATAATAAGAAAGGGAGTAATTGTGTTGGCAAGGTCTGCATGGCTGGAATGACTCCATGTCACACCCCTCCTGTTTTTGCAATCCAAAGGGCATGGCGAAGGTCAGCTACAAGAGGACGACATAAACAGAAATTTAAAATGACGTTCTGCCTTTTAAGAACCAGAAAGTGGGTTTTCTACCTTCACCCTCTGCTCCCCCCTCCCCTGACAAAAAGCCTTGTTCTCATTACACACCGGAGTCCGGGGCTTGGCTTTCGTCACACACTGACAGGTTTCTGTTTATCTTAAGTGAGAAATGGACAAAAGGAAACACGAAACAGATGAATGGGCAAAAGTATGAATAAACAACTCGGGCAGTTGAGTAGCAGATGGCCGCAGGGGCCCCATGACTAAACAAATCGCAAGATTTCTGGAAGGAGATGCTTGTTAATGTTTTTCTCAAGCAAAAGTTCTAGTGATAAAATAAAAATGACCTCATCACTGACTGTAGCCTTCTGTAAAAAACCAAAGAAAAGGTTTGAAAGAGGCAAATAAAGGCATTGTTGTTTAAGTCACCCTTTGTGCTCTCATTTATATTACAACATCTCTAACAAACCTCTGCTGGTGCTCTCTGTTGCAAATTGTGGGGTACTGGGGATGCCAAGAGCAAAATGACTCCTCCGCCAACTGCATCTCTCCACCCTCCCCCCAGAAAAAGTTCTCGGAGGAACTGAGGAGAATGGCTTGCAAGTACATAAATGGTAATGCACGCTGTAAGACTGCCATGGTGAGGGTATGGAACAATTGTGTGCACTGGGAGAATGGCCAATGCCATGGGCTTTAAGAGCAGACAGACTCGACTTTGAATCCTGAGTGGTTCCTCTCTGGCTTACTTAGCTTCTCGGAGCTGCAATTTTTTCTTGTAAACTTAAAATAATAATACTGCTACATCTATTTACTCAGCCAACATTTATCAAAAGCAGTCTCTGGCCCTCAGTGAAAGGAAACAAGAAGGCAAAGGAAGAAGCACATCCTTTCTCAGAGGCTGTGGCGAAGAGTTCCTGTGGGGTTTATTGCGAAGGGCAGCGGTGGTTGGAGCTTATACACCTTGAAGCCAGATTCCTGCAGGAAAATCGCAGCTCTGAGCTTACTAGGCAAGTTACTTAACTTCTCTGGGCCTCAAGTTCCTCCTTTGAAAGATGGGGCAGGTAAACAGTAGATTATTATGAGAATTAAAGGAGGTAATAATACATCCCTGCATCTATTAAACCCTCAAGAAAGGTGTTATGAAAATAAAATAACATGCAAAGCACAGGGTGGGGCTCCCTACTCATTTAAAAAAAAAAAAAAAGCCTCCTGTATTTCGCTTCCGGTGGAAGATTTAAGCCCCGCATATGTTAAATGTCAAAACAGTTTAGAATTGAAGTTTTTGATTGCAGAGGAAGCGAAGTATCACAAGTCAAAAATAGTAAGATGTCTCACTTTGAATTTGATAATTTTAACTTTGAATGCAATAATTGGACTAGAAAATCTAACAGGCTTTCAATTTAGCTTCCATTTAATTAAGTATGTGATCACATAAATTAATTCATTATTAATTTCCTTAGTGGACCAAGCTTACATCATTGTAGCCTCTGGTATTTTCTGCCTCGATTTTGGAAGAGGACAACCCAAGTCCCTGGGCTGCAGATTTAGGAAAATAGCTAACTCTGGTTGAAGATGGGGGAGGGCATGGGGGCCTGTATGCCACGATTCACAGAACACAAAGTCAACCAATACTCAATACTTCTAGGAAATCCTGGGCAATGGCTTTTGAGATCCTGGATAAAGGTGCATGCTGTCTTTAGGACACTCAGAGCCACTGCGAGTGAGAAGTCCTGGGTGCTCTCTTTTTCTCATATTGGCACTGGTGCAGATTTTTCAAAAGATTCTTGTCACTCAGGTAGAGGTAGCGTTCACACAGCTGCTGCACCGTGATCAGCAATGCTAGGAGACAGATCCATGCCCAGATTTAAGGGCATCCCCAACCACTTGCAGGGTACTACGGAAAAGAGGCTTCTCAAGGCACTGCTGGTGTAGTTAGTTTATGCTGCACCTGCCCGCACGCTCACGGTGAGCACTGCACACCCGCAGCACAGCATGGCTGAGATGCGTAGGCCCAGCTTCCGCAGCGCATAAGTGCTCAGTTTCTGCCTGGGAATCTCTGCTTTGGCTCTTACAGCACCGGAAAGATCGTGCACCAGGGGTAACTTGGACTCATGCCTGGTGGTTAGAACTCCTTCTTTCGATATTGCCGTTCATTTTTTAGATCTTTTAAGAAAAGGAGAAAGCACCACGGTTGCCTCCTGTCTCTGCGCCCTTTGCCAAGGGCTCAGCATCACGGCACTATGTTAGATAGGCCAGCCTTATACGTGCTACTCAGTGCAATGAAGTAGCACCTTCGTGAGTGGCCCTTGACCCCAGCCAGGATGCAGTTGGGAAACATGAGTCTCTTTGCTAGGAGCATAGAGTTAGCACGGAACGTGGAGGCCTGAATGCAGCCCAACCCGGCTCCCCATCCAGGTGCTCAGGGCTCAGGAGGGGCATCCTCTCTCCGCCCCTTTCCTCCAGGAGAGGAAATGACATCCAACTGCCTGAGTTCCCACAGAAATGAGTGCGTGCAATGTGTGACAGGTATTCCCAGACAATCTTTTTTCTTATGTTCTCTTCTCAACAAAACCCTAAAACCTTGTTTATCGTCCCCGATTTTTTAAGATATGGAAAATAAGAGGACAAACTCTGGTCCAAAGCCTCGTGGCTGGTGAAGGGTAAAGTTGACGTTCTGACCCCAGCCTGATGAACTTTGACACATGCACGCTTGTTACTGCCTGTCACCCTGAATTTGCTTCCAGTGACACAGGCCAGATGAGGAATATAAAAAGGCATCTTAAAGTATATAATTTATTCCAAAGCCAATTTCATAATTTTACTATTATTTTTATTATTACTATTACTACTATTCATTGTTGTTGTTTAATAACTGGCTTAACAAAAGATCACAGGAAAGAACCCAATAAAATCCCCACAATGAGAAGCAGTCCTTGATAGTGGCTCTCAAATGACCCCCTGCCCATTTAAGTCCTCACAGCATTTGTCAGGGGAGCCAGGGTCCCCACTGCACCCCTACTGCCCTGTGCTGCCCATCAGAGCTATGACCCCACTTCCTTCGGGGCCACAAGAAAGAGCTCACAGGAAATGCAGTTCTTTGATCAGAGAGGTCACAGACACAACTGATGACGGACATAGATTTGGTGCCTCACGTGTGGCAGCTTCCTGTCTCACATGTGTTTTTTTTTTTTTTTTTTTAAGATTTTATTTATTTATTTGACAGAGAGAGAGAGAGAGAAATCACAAGTAGGCAGAAAGGCAGGCAGAGAGAGAGGGGGAAGCAGGCTCCCTGAGCAGAAAGCCTGATGCAGGGCTCGATCCCAGGTCCCTGAGATCATGACCTGAGCCCAAGGCAGAGGCTTTAAACCACTGAGCCACCCAGGCGCCCCTCTCACATGTGTTTTAACTTGACAACGAAAACAGGGTGGATACAAGCAGCCCCTGTGAGTGACCCATGATGGCTGGTGAAGAAAAGCCACGTTGATTTGTCTACGAAGGACCTCCTCATGAAGGCAAATGTTTCCTTCCTGCCTGGTCATGAGGGACAGTTAGTGAGGGAGACACTGATTTTGGAAAACAAAAGTAAAAAATGATTTCATGTTTTATTATTAAGAACTTCTTTACCTATGGACACAGAATAGTATGTGAAGACTGTCCCTTGTGTTTTTGGTTTGCATTTCGAGATACCAGGTGGAAGAGCCCATTTGGTTCTCTGGTAGGGTTTTCCTTTCAGTCATTTATATCCATGTAATGAGGACCTACTCTGTGCCAGGCTCTGTGCTACCTGCTCAGGATGTTAGAATGGAGTGGGTTTTTCCTACCTGATCAGGCAAGTGAATTAATCCAGTTGATAAGAAATTTTGCTAAAATGGATGGTATTCTCTGGACAGACCAACCGATGTTAACAATTCACCTCAGTATTTTGGTGACTTAGCATGTCACTGCCCCGTCGGTGGAAAGAACCCTGTTCATCACGTATCATCATTAGGAAACCCAAGCTTTTTCTGCCCCGAGGCTTCACCTTCCTCTATGTTCCCAGAGTCCTCTCCCTTCTGTTAGTGGATGGAAAGAGAGAGGGAGATTTGCCCTTAGAGGGTCCCCCATAAGGTGCTTCCCCAGAAATGGCACAGATTATATCAGATTTCAGCCATATGGACACATCTAAATGCAAGGGAGGGTAGAAAATATAAACTAGATGTATATGGAGCAAGATCAGGAGAACCTGAATATTGGTGTAATCTAGAAACTCTGACATGGAGTTATGTTCAAAGACCAACGTCCTAACGTTTTCCCTGTTTTATTTTTTTTAATTTTATTTATTTTTTTGACAGAGAAAGAGAGAGATCACAAGTAGGCAGAGAGGCAGGCAGAGAGAGAGGGGGAAGCGGGCTCCCTGCTGAGCAGAGAGCCCGATGTGGGACTCGATCCCGGGACCCTGAGATCATGACCTGAGCTGAAGGCAGAGGCTTTAACCCACTGAGCCACCCAGGCTCCCCTTTTGTCCCTGTTTTAAAAGGGTGAAAGTTGACATTGGCTGAGGCCTTCTCAGTTAGTCATGGACCAAATCATCTCTCTTATTCCCTGTTAACAGAGCCCCATTTTGTTTGTTGGGCCCTGCCCCAGATGTTAAGCTTTTAGTGTTCCAAGCTTATCATGACTGATGCTATTTGGCTGACACAGATTCTTAGCTTTTCTTGCAGCTAATGGTGGCAATGAGATGCCGGTAGATATCTAATGAGGGCTTCTGAGAAAACAGTTTCTCTCTGATAAAGGGGCAGGCCTGGAAAGTAAGCTTGCTCTCATGTTCTCTTCACCTTGCTTCTTGTGCTTGAATGTGGTGATAGGAATAATGCTTGGAACTGTGACAGCCATTTTGAGACAACGAGGCAACAGCATGAGAGAAAAAAAAAATCATGTAACTATATGTACTCATTTGCCTGAGACAGTCTCAGGTGAATCCTGCTGGCCCAGTATAATATTGATAATGCCCTTTTCATACTCAAAAGGGTTCTGAATTAGACAACAAATTCATGGTCAGTCCCAGAAAAATCTTCAGCTGCTGAAGCTGATAGGAAACAGTGATTAACTTCAATGTTGTGGAGTGGCTGGCCCAGCTCTGGAAGATTTACCACCTGATTTTGATTTTAAGTAAATAGCAGATGTCTCCTGTGTAAGCCTGTGTTAATCCGGTTTGCTGTTACTTTCACCTAAAAGCTTTCTTTCCTGCTAGACTTATCTTCAAATCAGGGATTTCGAAGCATCGTTAGAGCTTGACCACTAATTTCAAACTACAGCCTTTTAAAGTTCTGAAGTTTGGGGGTAAGTTACTCTTTCTGTAATTCCTGAATTGGCATGAGAATTCCTGAAATGCTGCACAGAAGGCTTATTTTGTGATAGTTCCAATAGGAACCAGAAGTGGAAGTGTCAAAACTCTCACCAGGAAGCTGGTTATGAGATGTTCTCCCCAAGCTGGCAACCTCAGGTAGTTTGGAAAGTACAAATAAGAGGTATAAAAAACTCAATGCATCTGATTTTCCAACTCTCTGGGTTTGAACTTCTCCAAGCAGACAGTATGCTTCTCATAAATCCTGAAAGGTTTAAATTAGAACCGTTTCCTTTATTTTATCTTAAATACAGAACAAATTGTCAAGGAAATGAGGACTAGAATCCTTGGGGGAAATGTGACACTTTGCTGTCTAGTGAATTTGAAAAGACTTACTGGTCAGATCTTACTGATGAGAAAGAAGTGCCATGTGTCTGGGAGAAATTAAATTGCAAGAGAGGTAAAAATAAGTCACCAAAAGCATTTAAAAGTTAAGCGACAAATTTGTAGAATTAATTTCACTTGACAATTTACTATGCCATGTGGTGTAGTGTCATATTACAGAACAATCCCCCATCCTCCACCTCCCACAAGACAATGGGGACCACAGGATGAACTGCTGATGCCCTTAGTTCATTAGCACCAATTGCTGACTTAGAGACAATTTGCATATGTTTGCAATAATCAGGTGCAATTTGAGATAAGTTTCTAATATGGCCGATAGGTACTTAAAAAAAAAAAAGATTTATTTTAGAGAGAGAAAAAGAGCGTGTGCTGGAGGGGGAGTGGGCATGGGAGAGGGAGAATCTTCAGCAAACACCAGGCTGAGTATAGAGCCAGACACAGGGCTCGATCTCATGACCCTGAGATCCCGACCTAAGCTGAAACCAAGAGTCAGTCACTTAACTGACTGCGCCACCGAGGCACCCCATGGCCAATAGGTACTTTTTAAAAAATATATTTCTCATAGGTTTCGTTTTCCAAATAGTCATCCTCCCCAATTCATCACAGATGCTGCTTCTTTTGATAATCAGCATCACTTAGATCTGAACACATCTGAAACTTTCAGGTCTCTTGCTTAACATTCTTTTTCTTTGGAGTTAACTTGACATGAGGTTGTTAGTCTGTTATGCTAATTAATGGATGAGCTTTTACTTTTACCCAGTTAGGTCACTAATAAGATGTCCCACCTAAACTTCCTCTAATTGATTTTCCACACAGCTGCCAGAAAGATTTTTCTCAAATGCCAATGCAATGCCAACCAACCTCTGGTTGAAACCCTGTAGTGGGCATGCATTGGTGGGGCCTCACCCCACTTCCCACCTAGCAAGGCCAACACATCTCTTCCTGATCTGGTCCTCTCTTGCTTTTCTGGACACACAGGCCCAGGCCCCTGCCCCATCCTGAGTCCTTGCCCCAGCCATAAGGAACTTCTTTTAATCTCCAACTTGGAGGCTCCATCTTCCCTCTCTGCCTTCTGTGGCTCTGTGCTTGGTATTCCTTCTCTGTGGAATATTTTTTCTACCCCTAGAACCACAACATCCATTTACTATGCCTACTTCTCTCCCCAATCTCAGCTTCAGTATCAGTTTCTCTAACCTAGAAATCCCTGCTGAGTGACCCTTCTAGGCATTCCCAGACTCTCCCCAGCAGCACTAAGCCCACTGTGTGCTGATTGCCCACTTACTGGTTTAGATTCTCTACTAACCTGAATGGCCTATTCCACTGGTGGGCAATATAATAACTTCCATGGATATCCACATCCTACCCCTGAAAACCATGAGTATGTGATTACTCATGGGGTTGCAGATAGAATTAAGGCTGAGCATCAGTTAATTTGAAGATAGAGAGATGACTCTTGATTATCCAGGTGGGCCCAGTGCAATCACAAGAGCCCTCAAAAGTAGAAGGGGAGTCAGAAGAAAGTCAGAGAGAGTCCTGACTATGGAATGATGACCAGAGCCATGCACTATTGCTGGCTTTGAAGATGCAGCAAGGGAGCCATGAACCAAGGAGTGTGGGCAGCCTCTAGAAGCTTGAGAGGCAAGGAAATGGATTCCCCTGGAGCTGCCAGAAAAGAATGTGCCCTTGCACACACCTTGATTTCAGTCCAGTGAGGTCCATTTTGAACCTTTAACCAATAGAACTGGAAGATAATAAATGTGTGTTGTTTTGAGTCACTGAGTATATGGGGATTTGTTATAGCAGCAGTAGAAACAATAACACAGGAAAGAAATGCTCTCTCTCTTGCTCATAGTTACAGCCCAAGATGTGTAATAGTCCCTGAAATGTGGTCAATGGCTCAACAGCTACTCATTGGATGGGAGAATAGAATGGCAGGCCCAGGAAGGACTCTCAGGGGACACTCTGTAAGAATCAGTGTGACTCATTGTGATGATCATGGCCTTCCTCCAGCCATTCTGCCCATGAAGATGATTCTCCATTGGGTACTTATTTCTATGTTCGATTTTTTGCTAGAGAGGAAGAACATTCTTCTCTTTGGAAGAGGTTAAGATGATCCATACACTAACAGTAATGAGAGGGAAGAAAGGAGAGAAGCTGGGTCAAGGAGAGAAGAAAGGGGAGAAGCTGGATCAGGAGAGGAGCTGGATCAGGATAGAAGGGGAGAAACTGGGTCAGGAAAGAAGAAAGGGGAGAAACTGGGTCAGGGGAGAAGCTGAATCAAGGAGAGAAGAAAGGGGAGAAGCTGGGTCAGGAGAGAAGAAAGGGGAGAAGCTGGGTCAGGAGAGAAGGGGAGAAACTGGGTCAGGAAAGAATGGGAGAAGCTGGGTCAGGGGAGAAGCTGGGTCAGGAAGAAAGAGAGGAAGCTGGGTCAGGAAAGGTGCTCTTATGAATTTAAGGCAATTGAGAGGCCTGAGTATTGAGCATGAGGGCTTTTGATTGATATTTTTGACAATTATGAACTAGAGCTGCTTCAGTGCCTTTGTGAGACAAAAGTTTAAAGTGGGATTATTTTAAAATCATCTATGACTATTAAATTGTATGCCTTTAAAAATCTTTCTGCAAAGACTGGGTCATTTGGACATTCTACAGTTATTAGGATTATACTTCTTTTGACACAACAGCATAATGACATAAACACGCTGTTGAGTCCATTTTGGATATATGAAATTTAAGTACACTCAGTATATATCTCTGTTGATGAAACAATGTATATCTTTTTCCTCAACCTATTGAGCTACTGGAAGCGAACACATTAGTTCTTGGTTGATCACATTCGCCATAAGGTACAGCAACATGCTGGGATTTATCTGGGTCCCCTTGGTATCCTTCCTAAGCAGGAGCCCCAGGGATAACAAAAAAGCACTTAAAAGAATTTGGCTCAATTACTGTTATACTCACAATTATCTTACACTTTTGTTAGTAGCTTTTCTCCTATTGTAAAGTTTAAGTGAGAAGAAGCTTTGCTTACTTAACATAACTTTTAATAAGAAAACATTACATGCATTGTCCATAAGCAATTTTCTTTAAAATCCAGCTACCAAGAAGCTAAAAATGAAAGGAAACCTTTAAGAAAACAAAATTTACCAAGATTTTGGAACTGAAGAAGAGTGAGTAAAATAAACTGTCATGGGTGCTAAAGAGGAAACAGTTTTTTTCCCCCATATTCCTAGGTTTTAGGACAAAAATAACAACTTAAGCATCTGCCTTTGGCTCATGATCTCTGGGTCCTGGGATCCAGCCCCTCATAGGACTCCCAGTTCAGCAGGGAGTCTGCTTCTCCCTCTGAGAGTCCCCCTGCTTGTGCTCTCTCTGTCTCTGTCTCTGTCTCTCTCAAATAAATAAATAAATAATCTTTTTAAAAAATTGCATTTCCTTGTAAAGATAAAGTACATGCAAGTTAAAAATAAATTAAAACAGCAAAGACAGAAGGCATTCTTGAAATTATAATTACAGTTTTTGTTAACAATTTGCTAATGCCTGACACTGTCACGAGAATGTTCTACCCAAGAGGGGATGGACATTGTATTCAATCAGCAATTGTGACAATTTCCTTAGTGTCCAATGTAGAGCTTGGCCTTTGACAGGCTCTCAATAAATAATTCTTGGTTGCAATGTTAAAGGAAACCAAAGCGGTCTGATGTATGCTTGAGTCTACAAAAGCAACATGAAGGGTATGGGAGGTCTAAGAAAATGAAATGAGTTGTAGTAGAAAATTCATGAGAATCCAAAACGAACACCAGGCTACGTGACTCCTGGTTTAGGGCTCTTATTTTCACTGTCAATTTAAGCTGAAATTATTTTCCTAATAATCCCCAAAGCAAGATTCTCTCATGGGAACCAGATTAAAGAGCTCTACAGGCCTTTTTCCTCTCTCCCACTCCAAATTAAATGCATCCCAGCTATCTAGGACCTGCCCAACATTTTCGGGTATAGCAGGTAAAGGATTAAGGATAGCTTTGCCATTAGAAGATGAGGGACAGGTACTATATGTGGCATTGGTATCTCAAACAAACAAACAAACAAATAAACGAACAAAGGTGGAATAATGTAGGCAAGGACATTGCTGATCTCCTTAGTTACTTCTCTACCCTCATAAAAGAGTGAATGAGAAGTGGAGAGAACAAACAAAATTACTGAACCTTAAAATTTCACATGCCATCCATGCCTATCCAATGTTGAGGAAGCTTAGGCCACTTCTTATGAAATTCTGGAACTTAGGGAATAAAGGGCTTCACAAAACACTCTAAATTTGAGGTTTTATTACATACAACACCTATAGGTACCTCCAATTATTAAATTTCCAGAGAGAAATTCAAGTCCAAGAAATGAAATAAATTCTCTCTGATTAAATGAAAGGAAATTAAAGTCCAGAATTTTGTTCTCCTTGCCATCTCCCCTTACCGTGTCCTGGTCAGGGGGATCTCACAAAGATGCTCCATGTGAGTTGGATGTCCTCCTGCAGCAACCACATCCTCAGCCTTCCTCCCAGGAAGTGGAGGGTGGGAAGCTCCACCAGCATCTACAAAGTTGAATGAGTGCTAACATGAGCCCTTCATGGACCTCAATTGTCAATGAATCCACATATCAATAAGTTCAATACCTTGGCTCTAACCCCATATCCACAAAATATAGACACCAACATGCAATTCTCAACAAGTATACCTTGACAGGCACATCAAATATAGGTATGTTTTGGGGAGTAAATAAATATTTCAATGCAGATTCACACTGCTGTGGATGTAATTAGCCAAGAGCCATAGCAGTGAAAGCTTAGAGAAAAGAGCAAAGAGGCAATCTCCCTAATTTTAGATTTACAGGATGCCAGCTAATTTCTGAACTTGAACTGTATTGCTGTGAGAATTTTTCATTCATGCCCTATGCATCCTAAATTCCCAGGAAAACATTCATCTTACAAATTGACTCTGTTCTCAAGTAGGGGTATTTTCAACATTCTCATCTTGCAAAATTTAGGACTTTGCTGTGGTGGGATCCTAGGGGATCTCCAGTCCATCAACAGTGTTGCTTTATCTTGGCACCCTGAGGGGGGATGAACAGAGGCTCTATCTTGACACACAGATTTTACTTCCTCTTATAAGCATTCATAACAGAATTTTCCAAGAAAACTTATTACCCTCATTCTCCACAGACCCAGTGTATTGTGATCCTCTTTCTCCTTCATCCCCAGAAAGATCATAAGACATTATGAACTATTAGACACTCTTTCTGTCTTGGAATTCCAGAGACCTGTCTTGAAGGCAGTTTTCCCCCAATTTCTAAAGAATTATGCACAGCAGTTCCCTGAACCAAACCTTATTTTGCTGTTTCTGAAACCTGTGCTGCCAGAGGGCCCAGCAAAATGCAATCTGTTCTCCCCAAGATCCTTTTCAAAACATTGCCTTACTCTGCTTTTTTATTGTCCAGGCTTGGACTAACTTACGTTATAAAAATGATAGCGAGATCGTTCCTTTTTGTCACTATTTTTTCTTGCAACAGAGGACATGACTCTGATTGTTCTCCAACTTCTTTCAGGTAAGCTCAGCTGCATTTGTAAAAATTTACCTACTTCCAAGTTCATTCTAAACTTAGTCTTCCATGTGTAAGACCAGAACCAACCAATCAATTTTCGTTCCTTCTTTCCTACCTGCCTTCTTGCCTTCTGGCTTTCCCACTTTCTCTCCATTTCCCTTTCCTTTGGGGTCAGTAATTAGTATTCCTAATATATCTGTAAGAGCAGATTCTACCTTGTGGGAAGTCCCATGGTAAGATTTATGATATAGATGAGTTTGGGTCAAGAGTAACTCTTTGTGAAACAAAGCCTGCGCACCTTGCAACTGCTAAGAGCGGTAATTCTCCCACATGTTATTCCATTTTCAGTCTAACAATTCATCCAGGACCATACTTTAAACTGCTCTTCTTTTCAAGGCTCCTTCTTCTGGCATGCACCATTTGTCCTGAGTCTTCCCTTAAAGCCCTAATTCCATTCACTGAAGAGTAAACTTTGCTTGGACTCTAAAAACAGGGAACACATCTGCCCCATTCACTGCTTTATAACCTGTGCCTATGAAATGTCCATAGTAAGTGCTCAGTAAATATTTTCTGAAAAAGTAAATGAATAATAATGATGTCTTGAAATTCACCTCGGAGGGGCTGAAATATTCTATGCTTATCTTTACAGCCAGTCTTTTAAATTCTGTCCAGATCCTGTATAACCTTGAAGTGTAACTGTCTTTATTTTTAAGGTTTTTTCCCCCCAGTATTGACTCCCTATAGCTGGTTTTAAAAAATTATCTCATGGTGATTTAGCCCAGGGTCAGGCTCAGCAGGGAGTCTGCTCCTCTCCTTCTCCCTCTCCCTGCTCATGCTCTTTTTCTAAAATAAATAAAATAAAAAAATCTTTTTTTTAATAAAAAATCATTTAAAAAAAAGGAAATTATCTCATAGTGATTTCTGTCTGTAGGTTCCCACTTGTGAAGTTATTCTAATCTTCTGTGTGAGACTCTCCCTTCATTGACAATTCAACATCTTTGCACTACAATCATCTTCCCTGATCTACTAACAACAGACAGGGGCAAGGAACCCAGGCAGAAAAGTAAAGCGAACAGAAAAGGAGGACCAGATGATGTGTATTTAGGGGGATTCGTATAAGGTGGTCATTAATATAAAAGGTTGCAGGGAAGTAGGTGAAGATGAAGGCCTAGAAATCTGATTCTAGATAGGAGCCGCAAGAGGGAGGTTTCAGATCTGCGATGGGGGGCAGAAACCAGTTGTCAGGGGTTCAGGGACTGACTACATGTGAACAGTGAATGCAGGTCTTCCTTCAGCAGCCATTATGGGGAAAGGTGGAGCCAGTGAGAGAGAGGAGTAGAGAACATTAGGTATTGACGAGGATTTTGAGTATGCTTTAGAAAGAAACAGAATCTGAAGAAAGGAAGGGTAGTTTTTCTCCTCTTCTCAACAGCTTCCATTTATGCTACTCTTCCCACTCCTTAATTTAGTTTCACAATTGAGTTTCTTTCCTGGACTAAGCAGTTGAGACAGCTCTTACACTGACCCTTCCCTGGAGATGTTCTTCACATGATCAGCATAACCCATTGAAAACAACCAACTGGAAAAATGTGATGAGGAACGGCTGCCTTGCGTTAGAAACACAATGCTTTGGGAACACAGAACAAGTTAATTGCTTCTTTGCTTTAGGGAGAAAGGAGTTAGAAATTTTATATTGCCTTATGAGTTATTAGTTTTTCGTATTGGAGCTTTTATGCTAAAAAACTCTTAATCTCTTGTTTTTCATTATATAAATCATTGTTAATTCTTTATTTGCACACTTTGTCTTTTCTTTCTATTTTAAAGAGATTTTATTTATGTGTTTATTTATTTATTTATTTATTTATTTGAGAGAGAGAGAGAGAGACAGAGAGCATGAGAGCATGAGAGAGACAGAGTAAGCACGAGCAGGGGGGAAGGGCAGAGGGAGAGGGAGAAACAGATTCCCCAATGAGCAGGGAGCTAAACACAGGGCTTGATCCTGGGAACCCAGGATCATGACTTGAGCCACACGAGCACCACCTGGTTTTTCTTTCTTATAATCTTGCCAGCATGGCTCCAAGCCTTTACTTGTACTGAATTCCAAACTCAAATGTTGCTGAATATACTTTCCACAGCCTTTTCTTGGGCCAGCAGATTTTGTGTTAGATTTCTTGTAACATTTTTGTTAAGCCCTGCCTTCTTATGCTTATGTCCCTTAAATTATTTAATATTATCATTATCTTATGTAGAAGTTCTTTTTCATTAGTCAATTCCTCCCTGCATTTTCTTTTGTCCAGAATTCTACTTGTCCTTGTTAAATTTTTATGTTCTACCCTATTTTCTTTTTAGTTTTAAGTATCTTATTCTCTTTGGCTTTTTAAAAGCACTGCCATGTAATAAAACAAATATTAAGATGGAATTTGAAAGGTTTCTTCTTCCACAAAAATATTTTCCAAATGTTTTCCTGTCATTGAGGATTGACCTTTGTCAAAGGGAAGAATAAAATGAATAGTTTCTGGTTATTAGAAACAGCTCCATACAAAATTATAAATCATAGAGATTTTATTTATACATTGTCTTCATTCATTAAACAAATGTTATTGAGAGCATTCTATGTTTAAGAATGAGGTATTTTCAGCCCCAGTTCTTAGAGTTATCATCACCTTCCATGGCTGCATACTCTCCCTTCTTTAAACAATCCTCATCTTCATACTTTGACCCCTTCTCCCTATCAAAAGCTGCTGAGAGAACAGAATCTAAAACTTACTCATATTAAGACATGAATGAGTGGTAAAAGCTTGAATTTATAATCCATTTCACTTTTAATTGCAAAGTGAATAAATTAAAAAAACAAAACAAAACAAAGCCAAGACAGTATTATCTTCAGATAGTGTCAGAAGAAGTCTTTCTGTGGAAGAGAACTAGTCATCTTAACACAGGGAAATGATGCCATGCAGGGTAGCATCAGTTTTTTCCAGTTGTTTTGACTTCTCAGTAGATAACTTCCAATGTGCCTAAATGATGGAAGAAATTTGACTTACCTGACGTGTACAAATTGTTCATATGGTTCAAATATCATTAGGGGACCTCTACTTGCACCCTTCTTACAAGGTATGTGAATCATAGCCACATGAGAACTTGTGAAGAGATAAATGAAAAGATCAAGATGACACACTAGGGTGTAACGAGAGAAGGCAGGTTATATTGGGTGTACCAACTTTGCTTATATATATAACTTCTCTCATCTCTTCCTGGAATGCCATCACTTGTTTCATTTCTTGTCTATCTCCTTCATCTTTGCTTAGGCATTAACCTTGTGTAGAAATCTTGCCTGTCTATCTCCAACAGGCTATTAAGTGATTATCCTCTCTGTTCTTACTTTGGTCTCTTAAAGAACAGGTCTTTCCGTGCATATATTTTAGTATCGATCATTCTACATACTATTAACAATTTCCTTGTTTACCTCTGCCACTTCATTCTTTGAGGGTAAACACTGTCCATTCTTTTCTGAACACTTCAGACCTAAAAAAAAAAAAAAGTTCCTTGAAATCTAGCAGCTGAAAAAAGTCTTTATTGAATAAATACTAGGATTAAATTAGGGGATACTTCAAGAATTACTATTAAAGTGCCTTCTATATCAAATTGGTTTAATCAACTATTGTGAAAGCACCTACTTTCCAAAGTTTATGATTAATTCTACAAATTGCAGCAAATTTTCAAAAGATGGAGGAGTTCCTTAAAAACCATTTTCTTATGAGTGTTTTTAAAAAGGGAAGAAATTCAGAGTAAAAGAAACCTTGCAAAACTTTTGGATGATCCAGAAACTCTACATCAAGTTTCCTCTTAGCACATAATTAACTTGGTAGTGTATTATAAGTGCTAAGGGAGCAATGCATAAACAAATTATTTTGTCACTGGGAAAGTTCCTGAAAATTCCAGCAAGAGATAAATTTATTAAATAAAATACTGTGCATTTTTAGTTGTGTTGACCAGGCAAATGGCTATGCAAACTTGGAAAGAAGGTATACCTAATGCATCTCCTTGAATTCTTTGATATAGATGATAAAATTTTTTGACACTTTAAAAAGAGCATGCCTTCTGTGACCATGAAATGTGTTACAAGTGGGTCAACAATCACTTTACTTTCTAGGGTAAAATCAAACTGCCTTGCTTTTCAGTTTATAACACACAATTTTAGAAACCATAAACTTGTGAAGACTTCAATATGAGTTTTATAGTCTCATCTTAAAAGAGCTATAGTCTCTAAGAAGTCTATCATATCTTACGTAAACTCTCCAGATATGCCCATACTTCTTCACTCAGCCCATGATATCCACTCAGTACTTTTTCCTTACATCAATTCGCAAACAATGTCCACCCTATTAAACTTTCCTAATTCTTCATATGTAATCACTTGCTTCTTTTTCTTCATTCATTTTGAATTCAGCTGCTACTTGTTTTATATTGCTTTTATACACAATGTGTTATTTGCTGTTTTTGAGGGCATATACATTAGGCAAAGATTCTTACATATAAAGATTTTGCATAAGTATCTTTTACAGAGTAGATTAGTAACAAGTATAGTTGAATGAGTGAAAGTTAAAAAACTCAAAGTAAATGTCTTAATTTCTTTTTCCTCAGGAGGCATAAGATTCAGAAGTTAAGATTTTTGGTTAAAAATCCTTCTCCTCCTCCTCCTTCTCCTCCTTCTTCTTCTCCTTCTCCTCCTTCTCTTTCTTCTCTTCCTCCTCCTTCTTCTTCTCCTCTTCC
>CM052900.1:62337369-62360098 GCA_028534135.1 Potos flavus | reverse complement strand
CTTCTTCTTCTTCTTCTTCTTCTTCTTCTTCTTCTTCTTCTTCTTCTTCTTCTTCTTCTTCTCCTTCTCCTCCTCCTCCTCCTCCTCCTCCTCCTTCTTCTTCCACATGATTATTGTCATCATCAGAAAAATAGACAAGCAAGATCCTGCCTTTGGACTCAGACTGAAACACTGGCTTTTCCTGGGTCTCAGTTCTTCCTGTCCTCAGGCCTTTAGACTCAGACTAGAATTATATCATCAAGGTTCCTGGGCCTCCTGCTTGCTGACTCACCCTGTAGATATTCAAACTTGTCGACCTCCATAATCACAAGAGTCAATTCCTTGTATTCAATATTTATATAAGATGGTGTAGTTCCAGTCTGATTCCCAAAGCCTGAGAACCAGGGGAACTAATGACATAGTCCCCATATGAAAGCCGACAGGTCTGAAATCCAGGAAGAGCCCATGTTTCAGTTTAAGTTCAAAGGCATAAAAACACCAATGTCCTAGTTTGAAGGCAGGCAGGAGGAATTGTGTTTTACTTGGAGGATGGTCAAATTTTTTGTTCTATGCAGGCCTTCAACTGATTGGATCAGGCCCACCCACACCAGGAAGGGCAATCTGCTTTACTCAATCTACCAATTTAAATGCTATCTCTTCCACAAACACACTCATAGAAACAATCAGAAAAATATTTGCCTAATATCTGAACACCCCATGTCTTAACAAAGTTGACATAAAATCAACCATTACAATCCTCATCATTACTTAATCATCAGTAGAAGATATCACTTATTAAATTTCTGTAGAATACATTGTTGGACTTGTCATTACCAGGGAAATCATGGATTCTCCAGTAAATCATAACCTAAAATGGCATCAACAAAAAAATAATTCTATCATTTGGGGAAAAACCATTTTGAAGAAAAAATATATATATTTATGTAAGAGGGTGAGAAAATACTTTCACAAACTAAATAAAAAAGTTGGCTAAATATTGAAGAAAACACTGTTTGAAAGAAATAAATTCAAAATTAAATCTGAAGTCTGTTGAATATTAATTGCTTTCCCAAATCTTTATGTCAGAAAATTCTTCCTCTATATTAGTTATGGTTATTTCTTTGTCTAGAGGTATGTGATATCAAACTTTATGAAATTCCAATGCCAGAAATACAACACTATAAAAAATAATAGTGTTTTAGTTAGAGTTGTATCTTGAGACCACATTTTCAGTTAGTGCAAAGAAAAGATGTTAAACCAGGAAATATAGTTTCTACTAATGGTCATGTCTGTTTTTCCCCTCTTTTGTTTATATCTTATAGCAGAGGAGAAACAATAATTTAAGGAAGAAATTTTCATAAATGAAAGCTTACTTGATAAAAGTACAATGACTTTTACCATAGAAAGTAGAAGGCAGACATAGAATTCCAGAGATGTAAATGATCTACTTAAATCTAGGGTTTGTGAGTGGCTAACTAATATATAGTTATTATGCTGTTTTATCTGATTCAAAATATTGAAAAGCAACTATTGAGACAGAAGAGGATTCAAAGGCAAGCTTTGATATCTAATAGTTGTGAAATCTTGAGAGGCCATTTTAAGCTCAGAGTTTAGTTTTTCCAACTCTAAAATGGGGATGATGACACATAGCTTTCATAAGTGTTGGAAAGCCAAACATTTCGCCTTTCCCAGTGTGCACCTAATGGGGGTTTAGTCATCAACAGTTGTTACTCCGTAAGACTCTATGCTGACTGAGTGCAGAGGTCATTTCAATATTATTTATCATTTGTCTCAGAATCCAGCATACTATATGCATATGGTAAACATTTATTATTTAAATTAATGAATAATGTTTCAGACTTGTACAAGATAGAGCTAGGGAGGCAAGAAGAACTCTTCACAAGCGACTCATAAAATAATGACCTTTTAATACAATAGTCTTTTTTTTTTCTTTCTGAGAGAAAGAGAGAGCAAGTGAGCACAAGCCAGGGGGACAGGCACAGGGAGAGGGAGAAGCAGACTCCCCACTGAGCAGGGAGCCAAATGCCAGGTTCAGTCCCAGGACCCTGAGATCATGACCCAAGCCAAATGCAGATGCTTAACTGAATGAGGCACCCAGTTGTTCCAACACAGTAGTCTCATATAAGATCATGTAAAGAATGGTTCGGTCAGGGGCGTCTGGGTGGCTCAGTGGGTTAAAGCCTCTGCCTTTGGCTCAGATCATGATCTCAGGGTCTTGGGATCGAGCCCCACATTCAGCTCTCTGCTCAGCAGGGAGCCTGCTTCCCCCTTTCTCTCTCTGCCAGTCTCTCTGCCTACTTGTGATCTCTCTCCTTTCTGCCAAATAAATAAATGAAAAATCTTAAAAAAAAAAAAAAAAAGAATGGTTAGGTTAGGGAAGTATGAATGAAATAGGCTGGGTTGCATTTATCTCTGAGCGTAGACCAATTCTGTGCAATAGTAATGCATTTCACATTTTATTTATTTTGTGAACGTTTATTGAACACCTACAATGTGGTGGTAAAATATACTTTGGTGGACATATTTTAACCTCACAAATGTGTCACTACTTGGTGTGTGTTGCTGGAAATTTAATGAATGGACAAAAGTCAGGTTGACTGTTTATATAAGGCAGTGCCAGCTGATTGGGAGAAAAATGGGTGTATTTTTCCTGCCCTGGAAATCTCTTCAAAACAAGATGCTGATTTGTTTTCCTGGGATAATTTCATTCAGTGAACTCAGTCTTAACTAGGTAAGTCCGATCTCCTGTTGCTTCACTTACCTGGCAAATTGAAATTAAAGCTCAATTTTATAACCTACCCTTTCCACAAGGGCTGCTGCCATCATGCGATTACATTTTCACAATGAAAGCACAAGAGCTATGTATAATTCTACCAAGAAACAGAGAGTCACATTCACACATGGCTAACCACACTCTTCTCTGGGGAGTCTGGTACACTTCTGGTAAACGCTGTTCCACTACCACTCTGGTGCAGCTGAGGGCCACCCTTTAACATTGTTCATTGTAATTGGGCACACACTGAAATCCTACAGTAATTAGATCAAGGCAACTCCAGACTAGACTTGCCTTGGGCTCCATAAGTCAATGGGAAATCTGCCAAAACTTCTGGCTGGCACAGTGTAAAATAGGGTCATAAAACTTCCCAGACCAATGTCTTTCAAAGTAGGCAATTTTTTTCTTTACAGTTTTACAGGCCTCTTGGGTGTCTTGGTAGGGCATAATTCTCTGACTACTTATAATGGAAATATTTCATGCTGGATGAAGAGAGTGAATTTAATTGGAGAGAAAACATTACACAGGTGGCTTCCCTGCATACGTCCCAGGAGATGGTAACAAGTGGATTTAATACTCACTACCTCACTGGTACTTTAACAATGCAATAAGGTAAAAATGATTCAGACTCTGAAATAGGCCACAAGTTAAGCTTTTTCCATATGACCTAGGAGTGAGGCAAATGTGTTTGTCTAAAGGGGGTGACATGTGTTTTGGAAACAGCCTGTTAGAGAAGGAGGAGGGAGAAAGTTTGGAAGAGATTTTTTTGTGGGGGCAGACTTTAGAAGCCAGCTGAGGGTTAGGAATATAAGGGAGAAAAAGAGGAGCAGGACCAAGATGGCAACAGAGGAGACTCCTGAACTTCTCCTCACATGGATGCACCAAACGTGCTGCTACAGGCTGAAAAAATTCCCTTTGAGAGAAATCCAGACTAGCTGAGTGACTTCTATACATCAGGTAAATGAGAAACACCCACATTGAAATGGGTGGGAAAGGCTGAGACACACTTACCCCATAAACCCCACTCCAACACACTGACCTACAGTTGTGAAAGAAACTCCAGCCCCCAGCATCCCCCTAAGGAATTTTACTCCTGCACATCCAGTGCCCCAACTTTTAAAGCTTCCACCCAGTGGACGGGTTTCCAGAACACCTGGCTCAAACAGTAAACAGAGGTTGTGCCCAGGAGGCCACTAGACTCTCACAAAGAAGCCGTTCTTAATGGGCACATGTATGAGCGTTCACTGTGGCATCTTCCCAGGGCTCAGCACAGAGGAAGCAGGCAAATATGTGAAAATGCCCGTCTCCCAGTCTTTCTCTGGAAGGAGTTTGCATACTTTACATACTACTGCCTGAGGGTTCAGCTTCTAATGAGCATGTATCTAGGGGCTGGCTGTGATCTTTCTTAGAGCCTGGGAGAGCTGGTGGGCATTTCCCCTTCTCCCGTCGTCTCACTCGAATGATGAAACCAAGTTGCTAGCACCTCTTCAGAGGAACATGTACATGCATCTGGCACCCCAGCTTTTGTGGTCCCACCTGAATCACAGGTATCAGATTGCCCGACTCTGATAGCCAATGGGTCTTGCACACAGAACTGTAGCAAACAAAGAAGCAGTTTTAAATGGACAAACACATAGACACTCATCATGGCTATCCTCCCTACCGCCCAGCCCCCAGCTCAGTGTTGAGGCAAAAAACACCCACCTCCCAGTCTTCATGGGAAGGGGTTTGACTGCATACTTTATGAGTTCCTGCCTGAGGGTCCAGCTTGTAATTTGCACACATAAATAGTGACCGTGACCTTCCCCAGACCCAAAAGATCCAGTAGGCACTCCACCACCTTCTCCCTCTGGCTTGTTCCAACAATAAAAACAAGTTGCCAACATCTCTTTGGAAGGAGTTTATGGACACATTTAGTACCCCAACTTTTACAGCTGCCACCCAGGGGACCACACTTCTCCCCAAATCACCTAGGTCTGATAGCGAATGAGGCTTGCATTCATTTATGGGAAAATAGCAACAAAGAAGCAGTTTTTAAATGGGTACAGGAGAGCCTCCCCATGGCTATCCTCCTGGACTCAGTGCAGAGGAAGTAGGTAAAAACACGCATCTTCTAGTTTCTCCCTGGAAAGAACTTACCTACATACTTACCCAGCTGCTACCTAAATATCTGGTTTCTAATCAGTCTGCACCTAGGTGCTGACTGCAACCTTCCCTTTGGGACATAGATCGGTCTGGACTGGTCTCAATTACTAGGAGCAACTAAGAACAAATATGGTAGTATAGACAATTACAAATGTTTGAGAGACAACCAATTGCTTGGGCCATGCTGATTGATGAGATTCATTTCCCATACAGGACCAGTATGTAAACATGGGGAGCAGTTGTTGTTTTATCTAATGTGCAGAAATCAATACAGAGAGTCAAGAAAAACGAAGAAACAGGGGAATATGTTCCAGTCAAAAGACCAAGATAAATCTCTAGAAACTGATCTTAATGAAATGGAAATAAGTGATTTAGCAAAAAAGGGAGTTTGAAATAATAGTCCTAGAAATGCTTACCAAGGTCAGAAAAACACTATAATAAAATGAAAATTTCACCAAAAATAAAATATTAAAAATACCAAAGAAATCATAGAGCTAAAGAATACAATAATGGAACTGAAAAATTCAATTGCGGGAGTCAAAAGCAGACTGGATTAAGTGAACAGAGCCTCAGTAAACTCAAAAATGGGGCAGTGTAATTCATCCAATTAGAGGAGCAAAAAAGAAAAAAAAGAATAAAAAACAGTAAAGATAGCTTAGCAGACTTAGGAACATCATTAAGTAGATCCATATGTGTATTGAAGGGGTCTCAGAAAGGAGAGAGGGAAAGAGGGAAAAAGCTCACTCAAAAAAATAATGACCGAAAGCTTTCCTAACCTGAGGAAAGAAACAGACATCCAGAACTAAAAAGCACAGAAAGTACAAAATAAAATGACTCTAAAGAAATCTACATAGAGATATATTAAAATTAATTGTCAAAAGAGAAAATCTTGAAAGCAGTAAGACAAAAGCTACTTGTTATGTACAAGGAAATTTCCATAAGATTATAAGCAGATTTTTCAGCAAACTTTTTGCAAGCTAGAGGGGACTAGCATGATATATTCAAAGTGCTGGGAGAAAAGACTCTACCAATCAAGAATATTTTACCCAGCAAAGTTGTGATTCAGAATTTAAGGAGAGATCAAGAGTTTCCTAGATGAACAAAAGCCAAAGGAGTTCATCACCGCTAGACAGGACTTATAAGAAATTTTAAAGAGAATTCTTTAAGCCTAAACAAAAAGGTGCTAATTAGTAACATGACAACATATGAAAGTATAAAACTCTCTGTTAAAGGTAAATATATGTTAAATTCAGAATATTCTGATATTGTAATGATGATAGGTAAATCATTTATAATTCTAGTATAAAGGTTAAAAAACAAATTGTTTAAAAATTAACTATAACTAAAATAATTTGTTAATGCATACACAGTATAAAAAGCCATTACTTTTAAAATGCGGGGTATAGTAATGTAGAATTTTTGTATTTATTTAAAGTTAGGTTGTTAACAGCTTAAAATAGACTGTTATAACTGTAAGATGCTTGTGTAAGTTTCATGGTAACTACAAAGCATAAACTTATTGTTTTTATAGTAGAGACACGGAAGATAAAAAAAAGCATACTGCTGCAGAAAATCATCAAATCACCAAAGAGAGCAAAAGAGGAATAATGGAACAGGAGACACTACAAGAACATCAGTAAATAATTAACAAAACAGCAATAGTAAGTCCATACCTGTCAATAATTATTCGAAATGCAAATAGACTGAATTCTTTAATCAAAAGACATACAGTGGTTGAATGAATGAAAAAAATAGGACACAGGGGGGCCTGGGTGGCTCAGTGGGTTAAAGCCTCTGCCTTCAGATCAGGTCATGATCTCAGGGTCCTGAGATCGAGCCCTGCATCGGGCTCTCTGCTCGGCAAGGAGCCAACTTCCCCCTCTCTCTCTGCCTGCTTCTCTGCCTACTTGTGATCTTTCTCTCTCTGTCAGATAAATAAATAAAATCTTAAAAAAAAAATAGGACAGAAATACATTTACCTATAAGAGTCCCATTTCAGCTTTAAGGACACACATAGAAAGTGAAATGATAGAAAAAAAGTGTTGGGAGACCAGCAGAAAATATGGGTAGCCATACTTATATCAGAGAAAATAGAATTGAAGCCAAAAACGGTAACAGAGACAAAGAAGGGCAGTATGTAATCATAAAGGGGTCAACGCATAAAGACAATATAACTATTGTAAATATTTAGGTGTCCAGCATTAGAAGACTAAATATATAACACAATATTATAGTCCTGAAGGGATAAATAGATAATAATGTAATAATAGTAGAGGTTTTGAAATCCCACTTTCAAAAATGAATAGATCATCCAGATAGAAACTCAAAAAGAAAAACAATGGACTTAAGCTACACATTAAATGAGCTAAACCTCACGGAGATATACAGAACATTTCATCAAACAGTGGCAGAATACATGCTTTTTTCTAGCATACATGGTACATTCTCCAGGAGAGATTATATGTGAGGCCACAATAAAATCTTAACAAATTTAAGAAGACTAAAATTATATCAAGCATCTTTTCTGACTGCTGTGGTATCAAACTAGAAATCAATTATAAGAAGAAACCTAGAAACATCACAAATATGTGAAGATTAAACAACATGCTCCCAAACAATGAGTGAGTTAAAGAAGAGATCAAAAGGAGAGGGGAGAAAATTTGTGAGACAAATGAATATGGAAACACAATAACACAAAACTTATGGGATGTGACAAAGGCAATTCTAAGAGGGAATTTCATAACCATAAATGTCTACATTAAAAAAAATGAAAGCTCTCAAACAACCAAACTTAATATCTAAAGGAACTATAAAAAAGCAGAGCAAATGAAGTCCAAAGTTAATAAAGGGAAGGAAATAAATCAGAGTGGAAATAAATGATATAGAGATTAAAAAAACAATAGAAAAGATAAATAAAACTAAAAGCTGGTTTTTTGAAGATACAAACAAAATTGACAAATCTTTAGCTAGATTGAGAAAAAAAGAAAGGAGGCTCAGATAAATAAAAGCAAAAATGAAAGAAGAAACATGGTAATTGCTGCCATAGAAATACTAAGAATGATAAGAAACTACTATGAACTATTATATACCTACCAATTAGATAACCTAGAAGAAATGGGTGAGTTTCTAGACCCATACAACCTGCCAAGATTTAATCATGAAGAAAGAGTAAACCTGAGTAAGTCAATTACTTATAAAGAGATGAATTAGTAATCAAAACCTCCCAACAAACAGAAGTCCAGGACCAGATGGCTTTGTTAGTGGATTCTACCAAGCATTTAAAGGAGAATTAATACCAATTCTTTTCCAGCTCTTCCAAAAAATTGAAGAAGAGAGACACTTCTAAGCCCATTTCACAATGCCATCATTACCCTGATATCAAAGCCAGATAAGGACACTACAAATGAGAAAATTGCAGGCCAATACCCTTGATGAACATATATACCAAAGCTCTCAATAAATATTGGCTAACCAAATTCAAAATTACATAAAAAGAATCATATATCATACTCAAGTGGGATTTATTCCAGGGATGCAAGGATGGCTGAATATCTGAAAATCAATCAGTGGGATACACCACATTAGCAAAATGAAGGAAAACTGGGTATTTGTATGCAAAAGACTGAAACTGAACTCCTATTTTATAGTACTTACAAAAATTAACTGAACTAAAGACTTAAGCGTAAGACCTGATATCATGTAACTCCAGAAGAAAAACAGGGAAGAAGTTCCTTGACTTTGGTTGTGACAATGTTTTTTTTAGATCTGACACCAAAATCAAAGGCAAAAAAAGAAACAAACAAGAAAACAAGGGGGACTACATCAAACTAAAAAGCTTCTGTACAGCAAAGAAAACCTTCAAAAAATAAAAAGGCAACCTATAGGATAGGAGAAAATATTTGCAAACCACATATCCGACAGAGAGTTAATATCCAAATATACAAGGAATTCATATAGTTCAGTAGTAAAGTAACCAAATAATCCAATTTTAAAAATGGGCAAAAGAACTAAATAGACATTTTTTTCCAAAGAAGACTTCAAATGGCTCATGGGCACATGAAAAGTGCTCAGTATCACGAATCATCAGAGAAATGCAAATCAAAACTTCAGTGAGATATAACCTCACACCTGCCAGGATATCTATTATCTAAAAGACAAGAGATAACAAATGCTGGCAAGGATGTAGAGAAAAGGGTATCTTTCTACACGGTTGGTAGGAATGTAAACTGGTTAGCCACTAAAGAAAACAGTAGGGAAGTTTTTCAAGAAATTAAAAATAGAGCTATCATATGATATGACAATCTCATTTCTGGGTATATATCCAAAGGAAATGAGATCATTCCTCAAAGAGAAATCTATACTCCCATGTTCATTGCAACATTATTAAGAATAACCATCATGTGGAAATACTTAAGTATCTATCAACAGATGAATGGATAAAAATTATAGCTATCCATCTATCTATCTATCTATCTATCTATCTATCTATCTATCTATCTATCATCTATCTAATGGGATATTATTCAGTCTTATAAATGCAGGAAATATTAAATGTGGGACCCAAAACCATAAAAATCCTTGAAGAGAACACAGATAGTAATGTCTCTGACATTGGCTATAGCAACATTTTTCTAGATCTGTCTCCTGAGTCAAAGGAAATAAAAGCAAAAATAAACTATTGGGACTACATCAAAATAAAAAGCTTCTGCACAACGAGGAAAACAATCAACAAAACTAAACAACAATCTAATGAATAGGAGAAGATATTTGCAAATGACATATCCGATAAAGGATTAGTATCCGAAATACATAAAAATATACAAAAAACAAAATATATAAAAAATTCAACACATACCCACAAAAACAAATAATCCAATTTAAAAATGGTAGAAGAAATGATCAGATATGGGGCGCCTGGGTGGCTCAGTGGGTTAAGGCCTCTGCCTTCGGCTTGGGTCATGGTCTTGGGGTCCTGGGATCGAGCCCCGCATCAGGCTCTCCGCTCAGTGGGGAGCCTGCTTCTCCCTCTCTCTCTGCCTGCCTCTCTGCCTACTTGTGATCTCTCTCTCTCTCTCTCTCTCTGTCAAATAAATAAATAAAATCTTTAAAAAAAAAAAAAAAAAGATCAGATATTTCTTCAAAGAAGACATCCAGATGGCTAACGGACACATGACAAGATACTCAGTATCACTCATCATCAGGGAAATACAAATCAAAACTCCAATGAGATATCACCTCACACATGTCAGAATGGTTAAAATCAAATCCACAAGAAACAACAAGTGTTGGTGAGGATGTGGAGAAAAAGGAATTCATGAACTGTTGGTGGGAATGCAAACTGGGGCAGCCATGGGGAAAACAGTATGGAAGTTCTTCAAAAAGTTAAAAATAGAACTACCCTAAGATCCAGTAATTGCACTACTGGATATTTACCCTCAATATTCAAAAACACAAATTCAAAGAGATACATGCACCCCTATATAGCAGCATTATTTACAATAGCCAAACTATGGAAGCAGCCCCAGTGTCCATTGACAAATTGGATAAAGAAGATATATATATATCTTCATGGTGGAATATTACTCAACTATAAGAAAGAATGAAATTCCCGGGTGCCTGGGTGGCTCAGTAGGTTGAGCTACGGACTTAATTTGGCTCAGGTCATGATCTCAGTGTCTAGACATTGAGCTCCACCTCAGGGTCCAGGCTCAGTGGGGAGTCTGCTTGTACCATTCCCTCCCCTCCTGCTCCTCCCCCAGCTCTCTCACAATACTCTCTCTCTAAAATAAATGCATATATAAAATCTTTTTGAAAAGAATGAAATCTTTCCATTTTCGATGACATGGATGGAGCTACAGACTATAATGTTAAGGAAATAAGTCAGTCAGAGAAAGACAAGTACCGTACTGATTTCAGTCATATAAGGAATTTAAGAAACGAAACAAATAAGCAAAGGAAAAAAAAGAGAGAGACAAACCAGTGACCAAACTCTTAATTGTAGAGAACAAACTGATGGTTACCAGAGGGGAAGTGGGTGGTGGATGGGTGAAATAGGTGATGGGGATTAGGGAGTGTACTTGTGATGAGTACTGAGTGATGTATCAGATTGTTGAATCACTATATTGTACATCTGAAACTAATATAACACTGTGTGTTAATTATACCAGAATTAAAATAAAATAGTAGCATGAAATGAAAATAAATGAAGTTAATATTGGCATTTCTGACAACATAGATGAAACTAGAAGGCATTAGACTAGGTAAAATAAGCCAGAAAGAGGAAAACAAATACTGCATCATATCACTTATATATGTGGGATCTACAAAAAAAAAAAAAAAAAAAGTTGAACTCATAGAGACAGAGAGTAAAATATTAGGTTCCCTGTACTGGATGGGAAAAATGGAGAGAGTCTGGTAAAAGAGTATAATCTAGCTGTTGCAAGTATAAGATAAATAAGATCTGAGGATCCAATGGTGACTAGAGTTAATAACAATATAATGCGTAATTAGAATTTGCCAAGAGAGTAGAACTTAAGTGTTCTCATGAAAAAAATAATAAAGGGTAAACATGTGAAGTGATGGGAGTGTTAGTTAACTCAAGAGTGGAAATCCCTTCACGTTGCATGTGTATATCAAATCATCCCACTTTACACTTTAAATATATTGGATTTATTTGTCAATTATATCTCAGTAAAGCTAATAGAATAGCAAACGTACTAGTTAAAGAGGTAGAAGAGGGAGAGAAGAGGTAAAAATAAACAAAGGTCATATTCTCATTTACTTAGTGTGCTGTTTAAAGATCTCTTTATCAAAAAAAAATATAAAGATCTCTATCGTTGTTGAGACAATCAATAAAAGCATAAGTATATTATTTGAAGCTACAAAGGTCATCTTCAAGATACAAAAGTAGTAAACAAAAATATATATTGGCAAGAACAGCAATAGTGTTAAGCAAGCTAACTCTGTAGTGTGATTTTTAAATTATAGGTATGTATTCTATTATAAAAGTGTTTAAATATCCTTTTGAAAATAAATTTCAATAAACATGGGGAGAGGGAATAGAAGGGAGAGCCTAAAAGCAGAGGAAAGGTAAGAGAACACATTTCTGTCTTGGGAGAGCCCAGAGATAATTCTTGCAGGTGAGAAGTCAGGCTCACCTTACCTTTTAAAATCTTTGTCTTTTAGTCATTCAATTATATACACCACCTACTTAAAAGTTCTGTGAAAATGGGTGCTAAGTGATAACATGTGTAATTGCCTCATTTTAGAAAGATTTTCTCCCGGGGCGCCTGGGTGGCTCAGTGGGTTAAAGGCTCTGCCTTTGGCTCAGGTCATGATCTCAGGATCCTGGGATCAAGCCCCGCATAGGGCTCTCTGCTCAGCAGGGAGCCTGCTTCTCTCTCTCTGCCTGCCTCTCTGCCTACTTGTGATCTCTCTCTCTGTCAAATAAATAAAATCTTAAAAAAAAAAAATAAAGAGAATTAAAAAAAAAAAGAAAAGAAAAGAAAGATTTTCTCCCACAGATGAGGCTGGTCATGATGGAAGCATGCTTACACGCCTGCTCTTGATTGAAAGAGACAAACCTCCCCGCATATGACAGAGGAAGGAAATGGAGCACCAGGAAGCCAGTGGGCACTGCTGGCTGCCCACTGCTGCCCACTGCCACCTCCACAGTATGTGACAGTGCTAACACAAAATGGGAACGATGGACTAATTGGCATCATGAAGAGACTGGGAATATTTATTTCAAGTGTTGCTTCTTTGTCCAGACATTTTCCATCTTCACTTATGTCAAGAACCCGCAACTGCTCATTGACACTTTAATTCACGTACTGACAGGGTTTAACAACCAGACATGTTCAGATAAATAGAATTTAAGACCACCAATAAAAACCCAAAGCACATCAAATAACAATTTAATCAATATATGGAAGTAAGTTTTACTGTGCAAAAGCAGCCGCATCAGGTTCTTCGGGACGTTCCTCAGGAATGAGTCTCACATCCTGTACTTCTCTAGAAGGACATCCAGGCAGTGGCAGCCTCAGCCACCTCTACCCCAACCCCTCTAATCCCTCCGTGCTTCAGGAAGTTGACTTAGTGGCCAGAACTCTCCTGGAGAGTAAGAGAAGCAGCCTTAAAATTTTCATCTTTGTCTTACTGGCACCAAGAGATATTGATGAATAGTCCCTTTTCTTCAAAGTTCTTTTGGTTAATGAAACATCATTTTGAATCAAAGTCTATCTGAGGCTTACAAGAAGTAAGTATGGGTGAAGAAAATTCTAAGCTAAGGATGTGCATAGAGGGAAAGGTGTTACCATATATGTATCTGCATTGACCCGTAATTCACTGTGCTTATTTTTAATCTGGTGCAAAAACAATGATTCATATAGTTACTATCTGACTTGTAAATTTCCAGAGGAGAGGATGGAAATGACAAATTCAGCTCAATTTTATTTTTCTACCATATTACCTCTTAAGAAAGAAAAAGTCCTATTTAGAAGAAATCATCTCAGGATAAAGTTAACCAAAACCTTAGAGTTCCAAAATAAAACATTCCACATTTTTCACTAGAAAATAATACTGAACTCTTTTAAAAATCAATTGCTTTGACTAATTGTGTTTATATAAGTTATTACTAAAAACAGCGTATACTTAGAGTTGAATTTAAACGTCAGTGTTAAGTTTTATGGTAATTGTGGAAAAACCTGAAAAAACTATGTTCAAGGATACTCATTGCAGCACTGTTTATAATAACAAGAGTAGAATCATCCTCAACTTTCAACAAGAGACTGATTATATTTTAAATGCATTTCTATAAAAGAATGCCATACAGTGGTAAAGAGGGCTGTGGGTGGACCAATATTTATTGACAAGATGGCCGGAAATGTTGTTGACTAGATATGTCTGGATGTGTCACACACATAAGATATAGAGCATTTGAACTTATGGTAGCACGTATATGTGTGTGTGGGTTTTTGTAAAGAAGACAGGGCCTGGGAGTACAAATTGGAGACACGTCATCGGGGAAGGAGAGAGGCGAAATGTTCCATTCCAAAGACAATTCCATCTCCCAGGGCAGCAGTTCTCTGAGCTGTAAAACAGTGAGGCTTGTTCCAATTCATTTTGTCTCTTTGGCCCTGGAATTGAGGGTTGCGAGTGGTCTTCTTTTGAGATGCGTCATGTGGCAGGCCACGTTGGGTTTTTCCCTTCATCAGTTCAAGGATCAAAGTGGTAAGTCTGTCTTTATAAAAAATACTCTCTCACTGTGAACTCAGAGCAACGGACTGAGGGTTTTGGAGGGGAGGGGGATGGGGGAATGGGCGAGCCTGCTGGTGGGTATTGAGGAGGGCACGTATTGCATGGAGCACTGGGTGTGGTACATAAACAATGAACCTTGTAACACTGAAAAAATAAAATAAAAGTATTTGGGGGACAAAATAAAAATAAATAAATAAATAAATACTACAGTGAAGATAAAAAAAAATACTCTCTCAACAAAAGTACAATTTTCCTTTCACTGGAGTACTTACCTGCACCAACACAATCATCTCCATTAATTCAAAGTGAGTGATTCTAATTAAGGAAATTACTTTCAAATTTTAAATATCTTTATATGCACCTTTTGGGATATCATTCTCCATGGGTCTTTTGAGGTTCTGTGTGTCTTGCAAGAAGAGATACAGACTGTATTTGTTGCAGACTCTTTCAAACTATACAGGGAACAGTTTCAGAATATAGAAGAGTATGTCTCCCTCATGCAAAGGGCAGGTTCCTTTACTCTCCACTGTAAGAAAAATATTGTGGCCCTCCAGGGCAAAGTACAGACAGTCTTATTGCCCATTATAAAAGATTCTCCCATTATGTAATCCCGTGCAAGTGCAGGATGAAGACATGAAGCCTTTTTTATAGCAGGGGAACTGATGAAAATGCCGATACTTGGTCTATGCTATTACTGTAACTGTTTTTGTCTCTGATGCACAGGTCTCATGCCATCTGTCAGTATCCATGAACCTGGAAGGCTAACCTGTTAGCTGGGAAGTAGGGTAAAATTTCAGACCCTTCGCAGTTATCGACCAAGTTATTGAAGTTACAACTGTCTCCATTAGGACATTTAATCACATATTTTGAAGTAAGATTTATTGAATGTCAGACACTAATCTTGGATGTATTGATTTCTTACATTTCTTCTTGAAGTAAGTAATTTTGATTGACTTGATCACAAACTGGCTTAAGGCACTTATCATAGTATCAACTAACCTTAAAAATACATTAAGAAATAATTGTCCTTTCAAAGTTCTTTCAATTATAATGACTGATAATCTACCAGAATGGTTTTCTGACAAATCAATAGAAACAGAGACTCTGTATTGATCAATTTACCAAAGCTTCAAATTGCCAGTGAATTCAAAACAATTTAAATAGAAAGAGAAGAGAATTGGGTCAATATGAGTGGTCAAGTTAGACTGCATTCTATAAGCAATGAAATGTCTTTGGTTTGTTTTCCAGGAAATAATCAATTGTCAGAAACAGCATTTCTCAAGGACTATCTCAGGCATGAATGGACTCTTGATTAATAGTCTCATTTTCTTCCTTATGAGCTTGTATACAATTTGGAGAAATCATTCTCTCTATAATTCCATATAATCCATATTAAGTACCCCATTCAACCAGTTACTTATGTCGGTGGAGAGGTGCGACGCACCTCCATTCCAGCGCCTTGCATCACAGATTTCACACAGAAGGACCTGCTATAATCATAGTACAGAGTACTCAGGTCTGGGGGCTGAAGAGGTGGGAGCAGGGATGTCTGAGAAGACTTTCAGGAAAAGGTAAGACCCAACATAGACAGGTGTCTGTGTACGACTTCAGTGAATGAGAAGTGGATCAAAGCTTGTCAAAACAGAGTGAGGGCACAGCATTGTGGAGTCTGGAACTGACCAAGGGCTGTCAAGGACACAGTGAGGAGCATGTGTTAGCTGGAATGTGCAGGGCTTCAGGGCTACATTCAGCTTGAAAGAGGATGATTAGTCAAGTTCAGTCGAGAAGTGAGTCGTTGGGGGAATGTTTTCATTGTGAAGATGTTTGAAGCTAGGGAGTGGAGGAAATCAGCAAGGGAGAGTATGTAGAGTATTAAATGAGTTCACCTCTTCACTCTGAGAAGGGCCCCTGAAGGAAGAAGAACCCACCCAGGAGAACTGAAGACCCAACAACAGAAGCAGTGACTCACTCGTATACACACAGTAGTTGTAGGAGTGCCAGAGTTGCGATTCAGCCTGGCTTGAAAACACCGTGTAACCTCAGCCAAAACCTTTCCTCAACCTCAGCTTTCTCAGCTGTCCACTGAAGAATGAATCTCTGGGACCCACCAAGCTTCCTACCATCTCTGAATCCCTAATTTTATTTCCCATTAACAGTGAATGGAGAATCTGAGGCAAGACTTGGCAATCTACTAAGGAATTGCTGGGGTGAAGACAGGAGGCATTACAAACCCTGTGCCCTCATGCACCTCTTTTTGTCTCTGGGTTTATTCCAATGATGTCAAGTTGACACAGAGGCACTGCCGAAATTAAGTGTTGGCACTGTTAAAAAGCAATAGCCACTCTGACACAGTAGAAATATCAAGGCACAATCTATAGTCATAGCCTCTGTATTTTAGGAGACATGTGAAGTTCATTTCCATTGTTCTGTGTCAGATCCTCTCTGGGAACGCATATTAAAAGCTAGAGTAGTGTTGGTATCAGTGGCATTCCCACTAATAAAGTCAATAGGGGAGATGACAGTTGGATATATGTAACATGGTATGAGAAATCCAATTTGCATCCTCAAATCCATTAATTCACGTGTTCTAGACTTTAGATAATAATAGGCTGGAGAATTTCAAGTTTGCTTTGATAGATGAAGTGTTTGCTGGAATGGTTTTAAAAAAGTTTGGAGTCTGTGTCTGTGTGCCAGGCAGGATCTCTCGCATTATGAAAACAAAGCTTTTGCCAAACTGTCTTATTCCTGGAAGTAAAGCAAACTAAAAACCCAACAATGGCAATATCTTAATTAAGGAGGAAGTATAGCACAGTTCAGGCTATTTTCCAAGATGATCTAATATTTTTATCCCAACATTTTTTTTAAAGAACCCACCCTCATGGTTTAAGGCCTGGGTTTATATATTTATCAAGAGTCTATTATTTGGGATATTTTATGTCTGTAAAAAATACTACTATAGCCGATTGGAAATATTTTTCCCTTAAGTCAATTAATTTGGGGAGGAAACACAAGCAAAGAGGGCTGGCTATGAGCCAGGCACTACGGTAGATGCTTTCATGAAGCTTAGCTGATTCTGCCTTCACGGCAGCCCTGCAAGGAATGCATGAGGAAATTAAAGATCAAAATTTTAAGTAAAAAAAACCCCAAAAAACAAAACAAAAAAAACCTGTAAGTATATCGCCAAGTTGCTTAGCAGTAAAATTTGAGTATCCTTCTCTTTGACCCAAAGGAAATCATTCTTTTTTACAGGATAACATTGGAGCATGACATTAAATAAACTTCAAGTGATTCTTCCCTTTCTGATGGCGTGTTAACAAGAAGACCATCCTTTTTGCAATAGTCAAGAAGATGATAGATGGAGCACGGGACACGTGGTGTGGGGGACTTGCCACCTCTGTCAGTTCAGCCTCCCACCCCATCTGGGCACCTGCATATGCCTCCCCGGTGAGGGGCCACAGTCCTTCAACTGACTGCCTTCTATGATTCTCATTTTTTTCATTGGTGTCTAAATTACTTGTCAGTTTCAAATGCTAACACATTTTTCCCCCAATGACGATAATTGTTAGAAGACCAAGAGATTTTTTTTTTCTTTCTTTCCTTTTTTTTTTTTTTTTTTTGGTTTTTGTTGTTGTTGTTGTTAATTAAGGAGTTTTAAGCTTGAACTAGTGGGCTGGATGCATAGATAATAAGTTTAGGATTCTGACTCAGTTTTAGGTTATCACCCTGATGACTTCAAAGTTGTTGGATTTTACAACTTCAGTTCTGATGTTAGACATACAGAAGACTCAAATGCAGCTTCCTGTCTATATTCCCTGCTGGTTACTGGCTTCTGTGACCTAAGTATGCATCTCATTACTTGTGTGGGCAAGGCTCCACCACTTGTTGTTTTTTTTTTTCTTTTTGAATCCATAACAACTCCTGAATTTGCATGCATTCACATTTCTTGGATGTCACAGCTGAGTTTCTTTCCAATTTCTGTGAAGATTAGTGAAATAAGAATTGCAAATGTATGAAGTCCTACCAGTTTAAATTAGCCATAATGAAGTCGACCTTCTCCAGGGTAAAATTATGAGATTTTGGTAACCAATCTTACAGGTTTTCAGAGGCAATCCCAGATGGGATATAATTAACTGAAGGCAGGAATTATTATTTTTCTATATTTAATCAAAGTCACACCACTATTGATGGTCCAAATAGTCATCATTAGAATGTGAAACAATTGAGTTCTGAAAAGAATAACTGTGTAATGAACCAGAAGCTGGGCCACCAGAGATGGGCCTCTTACTGAGATGCCAACATCAGTCATGTCACTGGTGGGGGTGGAGGGTGTTCTTGCCTTATGTATCATGGCAAAGACTTCTATATATCTGCTTACAGATTTATGTTACTTCACCCAGTATCTCTGAGAAATCTGCCTTCCTGTTCTTTGCAGGAGCTACCAATCTATTCATGCATTCTGTCTTCTCATAAATCCCTGTCTACTCCCCACCTCTCCAGCAACTGACTTCCTTTTCGATCTCACTTTTGCTTGAATTCATCTTAGCCTCCTGTTTGTCTGAAATGGAAACTCCTGACTATAGAACACATAATTTTGTTCACTTAATGTGTAGTGCTCTTTATTGATTTGGCCCTGTCCCCTCTCTGGTCCGGGTTCTCACCAGACCGAGGAGTCGGAGGATGTTTAAAGTGTTCTTCCAAAGATGGCCTCCACCACTGCATAGGATCTTTGGTTCCAACAGCAGTATATGGTCGGTTGCCACACTTACAAGAGAACATCTGTGCTTGAAGAATGCACTTCTTATGGTTTTGGTGATAAGTGTGCACTGCTGTCAATTAATCAAGTAATTAAAAAACCAAAACAGCAGCAACAATTTCCTTCAAGTTATAGATTAGATCATTTGGCATAGCAGATGTTTTCTTTGCTTCTTGATTTGTACTAATTCACACAAACGTGTCACCCAGCTACCACTTTAACCATTTCAGTCTGGGAAGTGCTTTGTTTAGCATTGCTTGAATTCTGCACAGCCAAATTAGTGAAAAATAAGGCTTATTTCTAAGTTTCTGAAGATTCTGTCATTCAGTGACTTTAGTTTGGACAGAGTTTAGATGAACTTTTATCATTTAAAGTCTGCATTTTCATCACTATAATCATATTGTTGGTGGAACTGAGAGCTCCAGGTGAGATCCATCCATCCTAAAGACAAGGTCATGATCACAAAGCTTTTGTCAACTCCAAGCCATCCCCATCTTCTTGGAGATGTTTTTAAAGTAGGCACAGATCCACAAGACTGGATTTGACAGGCTCAGTGTCTGCAACGCACATTTATTTTCCAGGTGTTGCAAGATAGTCAAAATGACTCTGATGAACTACCTTTCTTAAACAAAATTGTTCAGGGAAAGAGTCGGGAAAGAGGTTCCAGGTGAATGAGGCAGAAGTGTGGAGATGAGCAGCATGGGCTCACACAGGGCAGGAGGTTTGGTGTGGAGGGAGACTGACATGGATCCAGCTGGAGGTGGACAAAGCAGACAGGAAGTCGCTCTAGAAATATCTCAACAAGCAAACATAGGTGTCAATAGATTATATTAAATGGATTATATCATAGTATTCTGATGAGTACTTGTTGAGTGGAGAAGTCATAGCAATTTCAAGGTAATGATGATTTCCAGAAAAGAACAGGCAGAATGCTTTATTTCAGATACTCACACACGGAAAACTGCATGAATTATAAGGTGTGTAGGAGGCTCATAGGCATATGTATTGCTAAGGCAAATACTTCATCTCGAGATATCTATTTAAGCTCATTAAAAAAGGAATCAGCAATATTGTCAGAGCACATATAAATAAGGCTCATAATGAGGAGGCTGGATGGAATCATTCCTGTGAGAGTGCGAAGTACTCAGAATTTGAGCAGTGAATCAGCTTTACAGAACCCAGTATTTGCTCATCATCAGAGTATCAAGAAGTCTGCATGGTAGGAGGGCTGTCCCACTGCGCAAGTGCCCGACAGTAAAGCAGAAGACCCCAAGGGATGAGGCCTTGCTCTCCCTTCTCTGGGGTGCTCCAGCCCAAGCAGGACTCGGGGCCTGAGCCTTTGGGCTTGCTCAGCTCATAATGTGGACTCTTTCCAGGTCTTCGAGAGGCAAAGGATAGCCAAACGTTCACACATTTCTAGGTAACAGATTGGGTATTAAGTAGAACAGAGTCAAGTAAGTATCTGCCCCATGTCTTGGATAGTAGATGGTTCTTAGAGAGATGCATTGATTAGAAAACCATCTTCTGGGTTGTGAGTGATGGCCAGCTTCTAGGAGCGGTACATCACTGCTAATGGAGGGGTGGGGGATGTGAGGAGTAGCGTCAACTGTAGATTAGCCTACCGCCAAAATGTTAGGGCCAACGCCACTTTGAAGAGCACTTCTAAGGTTATTACACTTGCTGAATATTCTCTGTATAAACTTGCATGGAGATTGCAAGCACAAGACACTAATCTACTTCCCAAATGGTACTTTGTGGAATCTGTAAATTACTACTAAAATAAAAGTTTTATGGATTAAATAAATTTGGGAAGTGGGGCATATTAACATCCTTTCTTGGCCATTCACTGATTTTCACATGGAACATAATTTTGTTCAAAGCTCAGAAAGGCGATGTAGCAAAGAAACCAGGAATTCCTTGTCTATTTTTATCAGAGAAGCATTTTTAACAGCATCTGCAATTGATTCCTCTTGGCTTATCTACTAGCCAACTTCTCTCTGTATCACCACCCACTTCACACAAACATGCCCTTAAGCCCAAGAGTGGGCTTCCAACAATCATATTTATATAGTGGAGCTAAGGAATTTGTTGAGATTGGCAAGACAGGCAAGAGGGTAATGCTTAAGTTCAGAAGTATGTGCTTAAAGCCCACACGTACAAGCTGCCTCTCCATCCTCTGTTCTCCGTGCCCTTCCAGCACCCCCTACCAATCAGCTAATTAGGGAGAAAAGCAGTCAAAACTTTTGAGCATTTTGAGAGCCACTTGCTAACTATGGAAACATGAGCTATGACCATTCTTTGTTCTCAAGACCTCTCTGTCCACCGGATGGAACTGGACACAGGCAAGCTTATGGGCTCTCCAGACCCTAGATTCTTGGTTTTCTCTGTTATATCCTGCCTCCAGGTGCTGCTGCTGTATAGGAATAAGGTGAGCACGAGCTTTCCCAAAGTGCAGAGCCTCCCCCTGACCCAGCTCTGCTGGCTTTGAGGTTCTTTCAATACCCATCAGTAGTCAATGGGCTTTTGGCAAAAACTGTGGGCATAGCTGCCATTGCAGAAATGAACCAGACTCATGAAGCCTCAACAGATACTCCTAATAAGATATTAAAGAAACTCCAGAGCTGGGGGTTGTCAAGTTTTTTATGACATGTTTAGGGAAAGGAAAAAGCTGGCCCCCAGACAGAGGAGGGAAAGAATGTGTTCAGGGAACAGAGGGAGGATCCCAGAGTCTGGTGCCAGACCCTTTTTGAAATCTCTTTCAGATGTTTGCGCTCCTGGGAGCCCCAGTATCTTTTTTTTTGTGTGTGAGTCCAGACAAACTCAAGCTGGTTTTGGTTTCTTGGGCAATGGTCTTAACCAGTATGACACCAGTTGACATCGCAGGGATCCAGGGCTCAACTGGAGTCTACTTTGTAGACCAGATGCTCTGAAAGCTTCCCAGGAATATAAGGGACAAGTACAGAGATGGTACAATCTATCCTTTGTCTGTTTCACTGCACACTTAACTCCTACCATTGTTCAAAATCCAGCTTCAAACTATTCCATTACTTCCATAGTGACGTATGAAGACCATGAAAAGTTAGATGATTCTGTGTGAGAATATGAAGAAAGTAAGACATGATTTTTAAAGGCAAAAGGCTCACAGCCTTGGGGTGAAGAAGGACTAGATAAGCAAAGAATGAGATCAGCAGGGAGCGCATCCGAGAAAGACAAAAGTCCAAGAGATGAGACTCAGAACTCAGCATCTAACTTTAAAATACTTTGGTACATTGTTTTTCCTAGATCTGGGTTGCACATATTATTAAAAATTAAAAAAAAAAAAAAACAGAACAGGCAAATATAAAGAATGCTAAGTATATGAAAATAGACTGTGCTTTCCACAGCGGTACCCACGATTCTATGCATTCACGGACCTTCACCGATTGAAGATCTTGTACAAGAAAATAAATGGCCATTGATGCCGCAGTGATCTTCCTGGGTTATGCTAGCCTCTGGAGACCATCGTAGGAGAGCATAGCAACCAAGCAATTCAAACTGAGAAGCCACAGAACAAAATCAATCATCGCTGAAGGGATTAACTTCAGACATAACCTGTAGAACAGACAGAGAGCAAAAGGTTTCTGTACCAGATAACAGAAATCTGAACAGATGCATTTTTTTAAATTTTTTTAAATTTTTTAATTAAAGCATAATGTATTATTTGCCCCAGGGTACATGTCTGTGGATCCTCAGGCTTACACATTTCACAGCACTTACCATAGCACATACCCTCCTCAATGTCCATAACCTAGCCACCCTAT
>CM052900.1:62319745-62336869 GCA_028534135.1 Potos flavus | reverse complement strand
TGATATGTCATTTGCGAATATCTTCTCCCATTCTGTTGGTTGTCTTTTGGTTTTGTTGACTGTTTCCTTTGCTGTGCAAAAGCTTTTGATCTTTTTTTTTTTTTTTTTTTTTTGACACAGAGAGAGAGAGAGATCACAAGTAGGCAGAGAGAGAGGGGGAAGCAGGCTCCCCGCTGAGCAGAGAGCCCGATGTGGGGCTCGATCCCAGGACCCTGAGATCATGACTTGAGCCGAAGGCAGAGGCTTTAACCCACTGAGCCACCCAGGCGCCCCAGAAAAGCTTTTGATCTTGATGAAGTCCCAATAGTTCATTTTTGCTCTTGCTTCCCTTGTTTTTGGTGATGTTTCCAGGAAGAAGTTGCTGCGGCTGAGGTCGAAGAGGTCAGATGCATTTTTAAAAAAATCATACTCAATTATTGTTATTGTGTCTCCAGCAAGGACATCTGTGGAGGAAACAAAATGTAAGGTGGAGAAGTACAGTTAAGTGACATTTGACTCAAGATTTTGTTGTATCGCCATGTGTTAAACTTGCCATAGTTATTCACTGTTCCAGTTACACACTGCTGGAAAACAAAACACCCTCAAACCATGGAGTAAGCAAGAACAGTTATTATTGTTATTATTATTAATTATTATTAATCTTCAAGGTCTCTCACCCAGTTGTAGTTAGATGGTGGTTGGGGCAGTGGTCAAGCTAAAAGCTTCCTTGCTCACATGGCTGTTACCATGGCTGAAAGACAAGGGTGGCTGGGGTTCTTCTAAGAGAAATTGCCAGAAGCTGCATGGCCTTTTCTAGTCCAAGCTTGAAAGTCATGCAGTGTTGGGGCACCTGGGCAGCTCAGGTGGTTAAGCGTCTGCCTTTGACTCAGGTCATGATCCCGGGGTCCTGGCATAGAGCCCCATATCCAGTTTGGCTCCCTGTTCAGTGGGTAGTCTGCTTCTCCCTCTGCCTCTCCCCTACCTCCTCATGAGCATGCTGTCTTGCAAATTAATAGATAAAATCTTTAAAAAAAAAAAAAGGTAATGCAGGGTCACTTCCCCCAAATTTTATTTATAGAGTCACAATGGCCCATTCCGGTTCAAGGGGAGGGTACAGACACTCCAGCCCTTAATGGGAAGGAGTACCCTTAAACTTGCAGGTATGTTTTAAAGTTATCTCATTCCTGCTCTCTGAAAATACTTAGCCTATGGAAACCACCCCCCCCTTTTTTAAGAAATATTTCATAACCATGAAGTGCTTTGGAGTAATTCTAATTTTGCCTAAAGCTCTTCTCTCACATATATCTAGCTGCGTGAACAGGAGCAATTTATATAACTTTTCTGAGGCTCTGCTTTGTTGGCACCAAAATAAGGATAATTTTTAGGAATAGTAAGAGAATTAAACAAATAATGCAAATAAAGGACTTAGTATAGTACATTTCTTATAGTGGGTGTTTAATCAAGTAATAACAACAAATTTCAATTTCAAGCATTCCAATTCAAGTCATCATCTCTTGCTTTCTTGCTTCCTCTAAGCTCCCTTGATTCCAACAGTTGACATATGATTCATGATTTTGTCATTTTTTTACCGAGGTGTTTATAAATGCATAAAATAGTACCGTATTGATAACTGAGGCCCTTACTAGAGGAGGAAGGATGAGGGAAGAGGAACACTCTCTTGTCACCCTGTATCTTCATGGACACTTGGAATTTTTAACCTAGTAAGTCCATTTTTAACCTATTTTATTACCTATTCTTGAAAGCAAATAATATATTTATAAAAGTTTAAATCCAAAGAAAATATTAACCTAATTAATGATAGGAATCTTTTTATGTGATAATAATATCTTCAATTTCAGCAAAAATAATTGCTAACATACTGATTATTTCTTATACTGGAGGCTATTCAAACTATAATTTTATAAAGTTTTCTTTCCCTTTTACAATTGACTCATATTTTAATCAACAATTATTTCCTTATAATTATTTACGTTTAACCTCAATGGCCCCAGCCAGCTCCTTCTACTCTTTCCAAGTAATTGCAATTGCAGAAAATAAGGCTTCTTAGAATTCCTAAACTTCCCTAAATAGGCCATCAATCCCTTATTGATCTCCACAGGTAAGCCGTATGGATTTCCTATTAGGAGACTTTTTTATTACCATGAAGAAAATAGAGGCTATCACTAAAATGATTTAAACTATCTGTGTCTTTGTTCTTTGAAGTTCAATAAACCCTTTGGTGGAGACTCAAATAACTCACATATTAGGTGATTTCACATGGTACGAGTAGCTTTAGAATGTGTCAAGAACCCTTTACAGCAGTCTTACTTAGTCTTGCTAAGGGAGAATTCTCTCTTGCTCGGGCTCACTGTGAGCTGGGACATTGATCCCCTGCCCTCAGCCTGGGACTGGTATCATCAGTTCTTCTGGTTGTTAAGCATTTTCAATCTGACTGGAACTACATCACTGGTTGATCTCCATCCTGCTGATGGCAGATTGTGGGACTTCTCAGCCTCCACAATTACATGAGCCAACTCCTCATAATAAAACTCCCCCCTCTGCTTGGTTCTGTTTTTCCAGAGAATCCTGACGAACACACCTCCTTTACACATCTCAACTTGTTAGTTACCCACTATTCCCCCTCCAAGTATGCATGTCTAGCCTTGGGTCTGTCTACAAAGATCTGTTACCTTCATGTTCTGCATTTAGTTACCATTTTGTAGTTAGCTCTTTTTCTGTCCCAGAGAAACCTCTGGGACTGTCAAGTTTCTATAAATGAGAGACTTCCTTCCACACTATGGCAGCATAACTTGTCTTTGTATAAAAATTTGCATTTCCCTTCCTCAAAGATAATGTTTTAAAGAATGTTCAAAATCTATCCTTTTGAAAAGAATTTCTATTTCCCACTTCAAGGAACACTTTAATATTCCTAGTTCCTGTGAAATGTTTTCCACAGATTTACTTCGGGGTAAATGAGTTTTGACATGAACTTCAATCTTTGATAGAGTGTGTTTAGAAGATGAATCTTCCAAAGTAATTTAATCCCAAAGGATTTTTCAATCACAAATGTTTTAGCCATTGTGTCTAGATTAATCCAAACAATTCTCAAAATATAAACATATCTCCCTTCTTCCTGCACTTCCATATTGACTTTAACATAATTAACCTTATTGTGCTTTACAATTACAACTGATATGTTTACCAAGAACCTCAAAATATACTCATTTCCAGGGTACCGTAAAATTAAATATTGGACACTAATAAGTCTTTGGTTATCTCTTGCTGATCCAATCTTGGAAACAGAAATCAAATTCAAATATCAATTGATCTCATTAATCAATAGTTCTTATGAATAAAGGCACACATTGTGTCACATTTGACTCAGCTTTAGCTCATTTGAAAATTAATTGCACAAGGTCAAAGTCAACAAGGACCACCAACAATAGCAGGAATCCCTATGAGGTATGTAATAAAGGATGAAAATTATTATAATCCATTTGCCAACTGCTTTAGTAAATGCAACTCTGACACTAGAGAAATATTCTCTGCTCTGTCCATCTGTTACTCAAATTGAAATAAAGTAGTTTAAGGACGAATCTTTTGTGTTGTTCACATTTCCAGAGATAATTTTTTTCTCAATTTACACCAGCAACTGAACGATTGAAAATAATGTTCATAAAGTTGAATATAAAAAGAAATAATTTAATAGATGACTGACTAGTGAGAGCGTTTTATAGGCAATATCAACTCAACCATGTCCCTTAGGTAGAAGCAGCTAGTTCTGGGCAAATATCAACTATTAAATAGCATCCCTGCAGGAAGTCCACCCCCCATGTCTTTTCCAGTTCCTCCTTCTCTCTCAATGCCATGGGGACAACAGTCTGCTTATTTACTACTGGAGAATTCCACTTCTCCTCATATTCCTCCACCTCTAGTCTGCAAGGTCAAGGACCCCAACAACTTGAGGAAGCATTAGCTTCACTTCTCTGTTTAACTACCTAATCTCTAGGGGTGTAGCCTGAGATTCAAAATTCTTCCACTATCCCCCTTTCCTTTTCTCTGCCCCTCTCAAAAGAAGGGCCACTTTTGTGGTTTTTAAGTGTGGGTTGGTTGTGTATATAAGACCATCTCCTCAGCAGAGTAGCACTTGGCCACTTTCCCTGGATAGCAGGGACTCTTGGCTTCAAGGCCTCTCATTACAACTTGTTTGGGAAAAATCAAGCAATAGATGTGGCCCAAGGTGAGCACCAAGTCACACTGCAGAGGTTTGAGTTGTAAGCCTAGCTAGTTACGCAGATAACTGTGTATTAAAAGATTAATGGAGTGTAAGAAAAGAAGAAAAAAAGGGGATGGAGTAGAAGCACTTCCAAAATAGTGGAGTAAGGGTCTTTGAAAGTATGCTCCTTCATAAAAACAATTACACTGACAAAAATGAACAAATCAACAAATCAGTAACAACAACAACAAAATCTCAAAACTGAAAATTGATGAAATGCTTGCAAAAATCCAAGGAGCATTTATTAATGAAAAATGGTTGAACCAGGGTTAGAACAAGAAGCTTGTGGTATCTTAACTTGCCATATTCCCATCTTCTCCCAGCTCGGCAGTGGTCTTAAAGCCAATGACCTTTCAAGCATGGTGGCCATGAAAATCAGTAGCCTAGGAGCCCCTGGAAAGGGTGAGGATAGGTCAGGCCTCCTTAAAAGCTCTACCTCCAAATAATTTCCAGCTGTTTTTTCCTATGAGGTTACAGTAATCAAAACACTGTGATACTGGCATAAGGATAGACTTTCAGATCAATAGGATATATCGGAGAGTCCAGAAGTAAACCTGTACATCTATGGGTGGTTGATTTCCAGCAGGGAGGCCAAGACCATTCAAAGGAAAAGAATAGTCTCTTTAACAAATACATGACAACTGCAAATTCACATAAAAAAAATGAATTTGGATCTCTACCTCACGACATATACAAAATTAATCATCATATACAAAAATTATCTCAAAATGGATCTGTAACTTAAATATAAATGCTAAAACTATAAAACTATTAGAAAAATAATATAGAAGTAAATCTTTGTGGTCTTGGACTGGCGATGGTTTATTAGACAATGACTTCAAATACACAAATGGCAAAATTAAAAACAGATACATTAAACTTCACCTAAATGTCATACTTTTGTGCTTTCAAGGGTACCACTAAGAATGAAAAGACAACCCACAGAATGTATGGAAATATTTGCAAATCATCTGTTTTATAAGGGATTTGTATTATTATTCAAATCAATAATAAAAAGACAAATAATCCAAATAGAAAATGGGAAAAAAGATCTGAATAAATAACAAATTCCATAAATTGAATATATTTTCTAAAGAACATAGACAAATGACCTCCACATATATGAAAAGATGCTCAATATTGTTAATCATTAGAAAATGCAGATCAAAACAAGATACTACTTCATACTTACTAAAAGGATTAGAATCCAAAAGTCGGAAAAAAACAGGTGTTCACAAAAATGTGGAGAGATTGGAAGCCTCATATATTGCTGTAGGAATGTAATATGATGCAGCTGCTGTGGACAACAGTTCAGCAGTTTCTTAAAATGTTAAATATAGTTACCCGTATGACTCAAATTTCACTTCCAGGCATGTACCCAAGAGAACGGAAAACATATGTCCAGGCAAAAATGTATACATCACTGTTCATAGCAGCATTATTCATAATAGCCAAAAGGTGGAATCAACCCCAATGTCCATCAACTGATGAATGGATAGTGGTATACCCACACAATAGAATATTATTTATCAATGAAAAATAGATGAACCTTGAAAACTCTGCGCTTAGTGAAAGAAGCTGGTACTTATATACAATGTCTACAATAGGCGAATCCATAGAAACAGAAAGAGGGTGAAGGTTATCAGAGGGGAATGGGAAGTGGCTGCTAATGGGTATAGAGTTTCCTTTTAGGGTGAGGAAAATGTTCGAAGGTTAGATCGTTGTCATCATTGTACAACTTTGATTATACTAAAAATGACTGAGTTTTACATTTTAAAAGGATAAATTTTATGATGTGTGAATAATGTCTCAATAAAGCCTTTTTTAAAAAAGCATATTTATGAATAAGGTTTAAAAAATGTGGATTGAGGAGCACCTGGGTGGCTCAGCCGGTTAAGCGTCTGCCTTCGGCTCGGGTCATGATCCCAGAGTCGGGGCATCAAGTCCCCCATAGGGCTCCCTGCTCAGTGGGGAGCCTGCTTCTCCTTCTCCCTCTGCCCCTCCCCCTTCAATCCTCTCTCTCTGTCAAATAAATAAAATCTTAAAAAAATAAAATAAAAATAAAAAATGTGGATTGATAGGTTTTCATGCATTGTATGTTATTCAGAAGAAAAGGTGAATCTGTTTGAAGAATGGCTTTCTTGTTACATTTTTGGACTTGCCAGTGTGTAAAGTTTAGCTTTATTGTGTGCCAAACTGGCTGGCATGGGTAGATATACAAACTTACCGGCCATCCGGTGTTTATTGGAATTCTATTCTGTTTCCAAAACTAAAGAGAGGCCATTTTTACTTTCTGAAAAGATCAAAGTGGTGGTGGTAAATATAAATCCTCTTGAGAACAACACCTTCCTTGCAGAGCCTGGAAAACAAATTGATTGTAGAAAGTGGAAGATGTATTGACAAATGGAGATTAGAGTCAGTCATTCTTTCATTTTTCAATTCACACATATTTATTAAGCATCTACATGTACATGGCAATTATTTTTTTATTGGAGCTGGGAATAAAAATACTTGATTCCTTAAGATGCTGTCTACCCAAAGCTCTGAAAGACTTAAATAGACATTAAATACCACTGAGTTTTTGCAGAGATGTTATATTTATAATCAAATTAACCTGTTTAAAAAAAAGTTCTTGCCCTTTAGTGGAGAAACAAGCAATAAACAAATAGTTACTTAATACTAGTTCAGGGAATGGTCACTGTTACAAAGACAAAGCAGGGTAAGGGGTTGAAGGTTCAGAAGGGGAAAGTCCTGATAAAATGGAAAGAAGTTCTTCCAATGAGTTACCATTTGAGGTAAGACCTAGTTGAAGTGAGGGAGATAGTTATCTGCAAACATAGCTCTATAAAGAGAAGAACAAGTGCAAAGGCCCTGAGGCAGGAGGGTCTGTGGTACATTAAGGACTATATTGTAGTGAGGTCCTGAGATCAAAGTGGATCATGAACAGAGGTGAGGTCAGAGAGAAACTGAGAGCAGACCACATAGGGCCCTGGTGAGAGCTTTGAATTTTATGCTAATATCAGTGGAGAAGTTAAAAGCTAAATGTTTTATTTTTCTACATCTCTGATGTTCATGAAAAGAATCAAAAGTTCAGTTTTAGAAGATGTGCTGTCCTATATTTTCCAAATTTTGGATAAAATCTCATTTCCCATTTCTTTAACACTTGCATATACTTCAAAAAATGGATGAAAGCTTGAAATGCCAAATGTTTTCTTTCCAAATTACATCACCCCTTAAATCTCCTACTAGCAATCTTGCTAAAAAATCATGTAATATGTGAGAGTCCTTCCAGCAACAGAGCCTAACCAGGAGAGGATGCTGGCTTTGAAGAGGGTTTGCAACAACTGTTGCTCCTTTACTCATTTGGGCACACTAAAGGTACATGGAACAATTTGGTGGTGTCTTCTTGACCTGCAAACAATTGTTTCATTAAGCAAATAAACAAAAGCAGCAGCCAAAACAACTAGTTGATTTATCAGTGCTTTTACTTTTTAGTTGATTGCTTTATTGTTTTTGATATAAATTAGAGTTTTGGAAATAAGCAATTTAATTAGTAATTATCTTCCCCATGGAATAAGACAGAGAGTTAAAGACAAGTTGGATAAATAGGTGTTTCTTCCTTTTCTTAATTTGGAAAAAAACAAAACAAAACAAAACAAAAATAGCCCATATTGCAGGGAATCAGAAAGCATTCACTTTCACCCCCGCCACCTTGATGCAGGCAACATGAAGCATGTCACAGATAGCTCCATTTTCTCAATGAACTAATGAGAAATGAACATTTTAAGAAAGATTTTGTGAGGCAGTGGAAGAGGAAGTGAGGGAAAAGTGCTAATTTACATGTTAACATTTTATTTAAAAGAAATTTGTTCTGGACCTTGTCTTTCGAAGTGCCTAAAATAGTTTCTCTACTCTTATGGATCAGCTTCCATATTCCACTGCAGGGGAGGATGGGGGAGGGTGGAGAAAACCTATCAGTTAGTGGACTAGAGCTTTTTATTGTTCCTCAAGCATGTCCCACTGAGAGGAGGGGGAGGGTCTAAATTGCATTCCACTAATGAAATAGTCAGAGAAAATGCCTTGAAGAAATGTAACCAGTGAGACAGTAAAAGGGTAAGCTCAGTTGGAATGGGCACCTATGTTAAGGTGGGCACTGGAGGCACTGAATGAATTTGGGGGGCTGAAACCAGGCTAGCAGAACATGGTGTCCAGAGAGAGTTGCCAACAGCCAGAGGAGGTAATCTCGGGCAAAGACTCAGTGATGGGGAGTTTTCATCCAATTTCTGGAGGTAGATATGGGAATAAAGGAAGGGGTTCCCCAGTGGAAAATGGAGCATGGCCATTAACAGGGTGGCCTCATAGCAGCCAGTAATTAGAAACCTACAGTCAGTTGGCAAAGAAAAACCCATGAGCAGATCTGGGACTTCAATCACTGGATCCCATTAGAGGGAAAGGGGGCTAGAAGGGACAGACACGATGGCAAGAATGAGGCAGACATGGTCTAGTCTGAGAGTATCTGAAGGACTTGATAGGTTATGAAGTGAGTGACTCAATGCAGGGATCAAGGAAGGATTAACTTACTAGAAGGGGGAACAGAATAGGGGCACGGGCTGAGGTTAAAGGCAGAAGTCCAGTTCCTTCTGTCGGGAATGGCCCTTGCCCTGGAAGTCCCAACAGATGAACATGACAGGCAAATCCATCAGCATGTTTCAGGACTCCAACAACCTACAAGGGAGATGTGATGCAGTGGCTGAGAAGGTGCAGGCATTGGGATTGCTTAGTGGCCATTATTGTAGGTTAAGCTTGGTCCTTGGAATGAGATAGAGTAGAGCATGCTGGTAGGAATGATGGCACCCCAGTTATGAGGAGAATGGGTGCTGGAAACAGATGGCACATTCAAGCTGGTAAAAGAGGAGAGTTTAATGAGTTTAATGGAGAGTTCAATGTTTAAGTTTAAGGAGAGTTTAATGAGAGTTTAATGAACACATAATAAAGGGAAAGGTAAAGATAATCAGCTGGGGATGGTGATATACCCTAGAGCTAAAAAACAAGCAAAACACAGGGAGCTGTTACCACCATTAGGGCCTAAAAGAGCAAGAAGAGGAGACATCCTTATGAGAAGACAACTCAGTATGACCTGTGGCCTTTGGTCATAGAACAGACCTTTGGTCATGGAACAGAGCCAATGTTAATCTTGGTCCAGTAGGGAGGGAGCTACTTCGGGGAATAAATATGCTGATTTTTTCTCTTCCCAAGTTGCAATCTCCTGCTGGTGCCTCCCCTTGGCCAGATTTGAAGCCTGCGGGAAAGGAAGCCCAGCTGAAGCATTTTCTAGAGGATAGTTTCCTAGGACCCTGGGAAGGGGTAGTGGACAGATCTGGTTGGAGAGTCAACAAATCTAACAGCCAGCACAGATCTTGGAAACCAGGGTGGGTTTGATCCTCATATGCGTACATAAAGCATATATATATGCGTCGAATATACTATATATATGTGTGTGTGTGTGTGTGTGTGTGTGTATACACACACATATGTATTCTTTATAATTGTATACACACACATATATAATTCCTGCTTTGAGATTGCTCTCATTTATATAACTAAATTTATTTTATGTTTATTTTATAATGCTTTATAATGTCTATTTTTATAACTATATTGAGAAAGAACACCTTTGTATTCAAGATGCCTTTTCCTATATTGCATAGAGAACAAAGTTCTAAGCCTTCTGTGGAATGTAGGTAGATTTTTTTTTTTTACAATAAATAGAAGTTTTATTTCGGAAAACCAATCACTGATGATGATTTCTCTACTCAGAATTGCCAAAATTGGTCTTTATTACATGCTTTGAGTGTGTTGATTTTTTCCCTCTACTAATAAGTTAAAGTCCAGTGGATAAAATGTATTTTAAGTTTATGAAATTAGATGAAACTCACTTTCTGATACTCACATCTGAGGACTTAAGCACTTGTTTTATTGACCCTAAAACTTCACCTTGGGACACAGTGACTTGCTGCCCATACTTTGTCTATCAGAAGGGCAATAAAGATCTGTATAAAGCAGAATGTACAGAAATAGATACTGGCCTCCCTTTGCAAAAGAATCTCACCTCAAGGGCAACAGATCATGAGAAGGAAATTAAATCTTTGGGCTAAATTACGGATTTGCAGTGAGGAAATTTGACTATTCCATTTTTTTTCCCTAAATGGGCTCAGGAATCCCATGTGTCACCAAAGATAGGGCCACACCAGTTAAATGGCTTAAATGACACAGTGGAAGCTGCCAGAAGAAGTAAATGTCATCATGGAAAACAATTTGAGAAAATTAGTATGGTGCTTTCAATGAAAGCATTCTACATTTTTTTCTTGCCCAGCCCAAAATTAGAACAAGTGTGATGCCAGGCAGTGGGTGGAGGGTTGGAGCACAGGGTGGAGAATAGTAATTTCAGAATCTGAGGCCTCGTGGAAGTCAGAGACAGCTCAGTTTAGCAGAATAGAATAGGGACAGGCACATCCCATCTGTGTGGCATTGGGCAGGCTATGTTCTTCCTTGTTCTTATCTATAAAATAGGGATGGTGTGAATAACATTGGCTTTGCTTACCTCAGTAAAAGAAGTACGAATATCTGAGGGTTTTATCTGCAAGACAGCATAATGTAGTCTGTGACTTTTTTAGTCTGAGGAAATAAAGTGGCTTTTGGTGACTGTCCTAGATAAATTTCTAGGGTAGTATAAATAGGAATTGACTTGAGCCTAATTGAAGACTGGTTAGGTAAAATGATATTTATTGTTACTAATGACACCCCAGAAATGAGCAGTGAGTAAAGTAATAACTAATTTGAATAACTATTTTGGCAGATGATAAAACAGGGCAATGCTGTGTCATTGAGAGGGTTGTTTTCTCCAATATTTAGAGAGAAAAATCAGATCAGAATAGAGTCCAATTAGGTGATTGTGTGATGATTTATTAAGCCTGTAGGGTCGACAGAAAGTGTATAACTATTATAGATGCATCACCCAAACTGAAAGACACAAAGAGGGGCACAGAATGACTTAAATGCATTAACATCATTCTTAATGACCATTTTCTGATCCTATGCATGATCTTCTATCCTCTATTTTCATCTCACCCCCAAGCGTTGTTTAATATATGTTCTGGCTGACCTTACCGGTCTAGTAATTTCGGATTTAGCTGAAGCTGATATGAAGAGTAATTGCATTCATTAAGACTGATTTGATTTCTGTTTTCTTCTTCAATTCATATTTTGGGGCCCCCTTTTGTATACCATGTGCTGTGCCAGACACTGGAAAGTCAACATAAGCATCCCTGCCTTGGTCCTGACAGGATCATTTGCGCTGTCATGTGTGGCTCCCACAACTACTCATGATTCAGGCTCTACATCCAAGGTAGGTCAGCCTGGCAGTGAGAGGCAGCTTATGAACTTTCATGTGCTGTTTATATCCTAGAATTGGTAAATGTTGGTGCAGATTGGAGTGGGTTCTTCCATTCTTGAGATCTTTTTAGGTACAATGTAAAAATCTTTATTTGCCTTTGCAATTTACCTTTGAGCCTCCTAGGAGATAATCAGGCCATATTGGTTTAGTCATCTGATGCCTAGAACTCTGAAAAAACGCAAAGGTGTTAGAAGAAACCACAGATGGTTTTTGAAATAGTAGTTCCTGGGTCTCATAGGTCATAAGATCAGGGACCACATTCTCTTCTTTAATTTTTCTTTCAAAGTCCTACCATCCTTCAAGATGCATCCTTCAAAATCCCACAATCCTTCAAGTATCTCTTTTCAATGAAATCCTTCTTTATCGCTCTAGACAAAAAGAGCATTTCTTTTTTTCTAAATTACATAAGACTTCACCCCTTTACCCATTGCTGGATACTTAACCTAAAATTTTCTTCATCTATTTGATTACCCATGTCTTCCCTTAAATGAGAAGCACCTAGAAGTAAGAGAATGTCATACGTTTTTGTATCCACCCACTACTATGCAAAGTAAGTTTTCAATAAGTATATCTTGAAATAATTAATTTGTTAAAAGTACACATCTGATTTTTTATTTATTTGGTGGAAAAGGTTTTTTAGTGCCCTTGCCATTAAGAACATACTAAATGAAGAGACTAATAATGTCAAGGTATATTAATGGATTACAATTCAGAGTGTCCACCTTCAATCTTATACTAAGACAGATTAAAAATGGTAGCTTAATTTTTAGATAATGAGTTGACCTTCCACTAAAGTGTAACCATTAGGACTACACTCTGAACTGGTTAGTTTTCTTCTTGACTGACTTTGCTCCTACTCAGGCAGTGACCCTCAGTACCAAAGCAATTTGTCACACAAGAGAGTTTTATTGCTTCTCAGCTGGGCATAGTCAAAATTCCTTGCCAAATGTCAAAGCTGTAAATACGAATAGATTGTGTAGATGTTCTTTTGAAATTTAAGATTGAACTGTGACCTCTATTTGGGGGAGGAAATTCTGGGTCTCCTCTTTTTCCAAGTATGAAGTGGACTGTTTCCTGCCGGAGGCAATGATCCACTGGGACAGATTTAAGGGAATTTGAGTATCATCCTGCAGGGTACCTTTGACAAACAAATGATCTTATAATCCCTCAAATTACCTCTTTCCCCCCTCTCCTGGTCTCGTTGGTTCATGAAATTCTAACTAGCAGAATCATGTCGTCCACTGAATTAAACTTGTTCCCAAGGTGCCTAGGTAAAAGTACACGTAACTTATGTGGAATAGGTAACAGATCGACAGAGATTAATTCCTCAGATTAAACTCTTCTTGAGGAGACACGCTCAGTCCTGAGGGAATGAGCCACAGCGTGAAAAATGTCTGGGGTCTGGGTAGCGCCAGGCAAGGCAGACTTATGTATTTGGTCCGGGAAGTTAAGTATGGGCAGAGTGGCTGACGGGCTTTGCCCACCGGGGTGACAGGCCCAAACACAATTCTCAACTGGACGCTTTGAGGCCAGGAGCAAGATGTAAATATTATTAATGCTTCTTGGGTTTTGAAAATATTCTGAATCGCTAATGGTATGATGTCAAAGTGACATGAACAAAGGATTTGAAAGGGAAAACTATGAATTCCATCCCATAGCTCTTTCCTTAATTAGCTACTGATTACTTGAGGACATTTCCTTATTGTAGCAGGATGATAATTCACTCTTTATGCCTTTGGTTCCTCCTTCAGTGTTTCCTGATATTTCAGCCTTCTTCACAGTCAAGTAACAGTGAGCATTTCTGTACTAATTTCCCTAAGCTGTTGACTTTTAAATTAGACTTTTGCAACCCACAAAGAGAAAATAGTTTGAGAAAAGAGGTTTATGGATCTAAAAAACCTGTGTTTTGATCATCAAAATTCAGATCCATAAGGGTACTGACTATGGTGTTTAAGCCATAGCACTAACTATGTGGGTTTCTCAAAAGTCAGAGTATCCTGGTCCCAAGAGGCAAACGAGGAATGAGGAGGTGTATTAGAACCTCAAGACAAGTTTGGGCATGAGATAGTAGATTTGTGTGCCACACTTTCTTCTGGAGATGTGGAAAGTGAGCAGCCAAGATTTCCTTGCCTCTCCATAAATAGCTAGGAGTAGGGTGGATGGAACATTGTGTGTTTGTTTAGGCAGGGGACCTGAGACAGCATGGCCAAGTTTCACCAGAAGGGCATAAGTGATAGGATGATGATGTCAAATGCCCTTTGGAAGAGAGTGGATGTAGCCGATACATTCAGTGGACCTGAAAACATCTCACAGTTGGAAAGAGGGAGTTCAGTGGTAGATAATGGCATGAATAAACAAATGTTTCCGCATTTGCCAACATCAAAGGATAAGAACAAGCCAGAACTGATGACAGACATGTCAGTGGATACTGTTTGGTATGGACACATAACGACAGATAAACAAATCCTGCTCTCCACTCCTCCCACTTACTTTACTGGTATATATCCTGCTCATCTCTGCCCCCATAAAGCTGGAGGAGGGAGAAAAGGCAGATAAAACTGTAAGTTAATTGAGTCTGATATGCATATACTACAATCAGCTTTTCTACCTCAGTTAAAATGGAGAGTTAGGGTAGAAATTCATTTCATTTATAAAACAGATTTTACATACTTAAGGTCCTGGTTTATGAAATAAAGGTCAATTACATAATTAAATTTGGTAATATGTGTGATACAACATTTTGAAAATTTGAGGCATCAGTTAAATACTTAAGAACAAATAGAAACCATAAATGTGTTGACCCTTCTAAATAACTGACATTTTCTTTTAACTGTATAAGTGTGTTGGTATAGACAGGATTTATCATATACATATCAAAGTCCCTTCCTCTTCTTCCCTTCTTCCTTCCTACCTAATAGATCCCTGCGTTTGTTCAGGTATCCATTCTATTCTTCTGGCTGCATCTATCTGGGGAGGAGGGCCTCACATTGTGAATCATGATCACTGAAAGCAACCATGTTGGACCTTTGCCCTTGCAGTGATTGGTTTCTGTGTGAGCCAATTATGACCCCTAAGAAGTGAGCATAAATCTGCCAAGAGGCTTATAGGAAACGTTTCTGTTGTCAATGAAATTTTTGAGGGAACATGTTCATGTTTTAGCTCAGAATGTTGCCATGCAAACATACTATCTGTAAAATGATTTAACCTGATGACATCGGAACGGGAAGACTAAGATTGTTGATACTCTATATAACCCAGCACTGGAGGGGAATGATCTCCAGAAGTTGTGTTGAACTATTCTATTTAAAAGCATGGTGAGCCAAAGTTTTCTGTTACCTGGAGCTGAACTCATATTAACTTTTCATTTTAATATCATTTTTAGGGTCCCAGATAATGTCCCATGAGTGAATCTTCTCTGCTCTTAAAATTCAGTTTAAGATAGCCATCTCATGTTCTGGCCAGTGATGTCAGCCTCAGTCAGTTGAAAGCAAAAAAAATTCTATCACAGGGCACCTGGGTGGCTCAGTCGTTAAGGGTTTGCCTTTGGCTCAGATCATGATCTCAAGGTCCTGGGATTAAACCCCACATCAGGCTCCCTGCTTAGCGGGAAGCCTGCTTCTCCCTCTCCCACTTCCCCTGCTTGTGTTCCCTCTCTCCCTGCATCTCTCTCCATCAAATAATAAATATAACCTTTAAAAAAATTCTATCACATATTTTGCTCTGCACATGACCAACTGCCTTCAAAGATATTAGATGAGGACATTAAAAAATAAATCAAGACACAAAACCTTGCTTAATTTTCTGGGAATTACACTCACTCAACCTTACCCTTAGAGGTCCGGAAACAATTTCCCAATGTGCTCAAAGAAAATAGTCTCAGCCTCAGACACAGATAGGAAAATTTAAAAGCTATTAAACTGAGCCAGTCTCTTTCTTTATTTCTGGCTAAGGGAAATTAGTCAATTGAGGGAAACATTTCAGAAAGTACACAGTTTTAAACCAAAATGTCATTGTTAATGATTTTCTATCATTGTTGTAACCTGTACTTTCACAGTAATTGCCATTCTCTGACCCACTGGTCAAATGATATCTTTCAGTTAGGAAAAATTATGTCTCTGTCAGGTATTAATAAAGCACAGCACTGTATTCTTCAACTCACTATTAACAATTACAGATCTTTATCCAGAGATGAGTCCCAAGAACAAAGTGCTATCAAAATTTACTGTGTATATAAAGCCATATCATATGCATTGCTCTCTGCTCGGTAATATTACAGAAGAACACAGAGAAAGGAAATGATAATAGTGTCAAATGTGTAACACAGTTGAACTGGTCTCTAACACCTGACGAAGTGGGAAAAAAATGAGATTTGGTACTTCAAAGTTATAAGATAGGTGGAGGATCTCTTGCTAATTCACACTCGCTTGCTAAAAACCAAATGAAAATGGCACTGGCTAGATGATAGACAATAAATGAAAAGAGCTCCCCGGGTATCAGACTGGAAGGGGTGGCTAACTCTTTTTGACAGTACCAGTGAAATTCCCTTGGCCAGACATGTTCATTTAAAAGATTTTCAATTCTTGTTCACTCTAGGGTGTTTCATAAGTTGGAGCTTTACCATCCAGAACAAGCTACTGAGGCCAACTGTAGCTGAAACCTCTATAAGGAATGAAACTCAGAATCTTTTCTGGCCATGTCTGCATTAGGAAAATCCTTAAGTGTTCTGAAAACATCAAGTACTATGAAAGATAAAGAATTGAAAGGAATTACATCTGGATCAATAGCCACTAAAGATGATTCAATAAACTATGGTCTGTAAAAATGAAAAAATGACCATAATAGGTTATTTTTCTGAATTATTGCTGATATGCAGTCCCTCTGCAGATTCTTTGTGCCTGCAGCTGATCTGTTTAGCCACAAAATATCATGTAAGTGATTCTGCAATTATGCCTAGAGAAACTGTTTAATTACTTGGCAGCGAAGGATTTCTAAGCTTCACTATCTTGCTTTATCCTAGATTCTTTTCCCATCTCTGCTTCCCTTTGCAGATGATTGAAGGAGACTTTCATACTATCAAATATGGCTCCTGAAGCCAGAATGTATTTGGGTACACAGATGAGTCAAATAGTTAAAGAGAATTGATGAGCAACAATGTCTTTGGAAGGAGCACAGGCATCAGAAGTCCAGGGGTCCCGTCTCAGTCTATTGCTTAAGAAGGTTGACTGGAAAAGGAAATAGTCAAGAAAACCAAAAGACAACCAACAGAATGGGAGAAGATATTCGCAAATGACATATCAGATAAAGGGCTAGTATCCAAAATCTATAAAGAACTTCTCAAACTCAACACCCAAAGAACGAATAATCTGACCAAGAAATGGGCAGAAGATATGAACAGACATTTCTGCAAAGAGGACAT
>CM052900.1:62290821-62319245 GCA_028534135.1 Potos flavus | reverse complement strand
GCAACGACGTGGATGGAACTAGAGGGTATTATGCTAAGCGAAATAAGTCAATCAGAGAAAGACAATTATCATATGATCTCTCTGATATGAAGAATTTGAGAGGGAGGGCGGGGGGTTATGGGGGATGGGGGAGGGAAATGAAACAAGATGGGATCAGGAAGGAGACAAACCATAAGAGACTCCTAAACTCATGAATCAAACTGGCTGGGGGGTAGGGGAGGGGAGGGATAGGGTGGCTGGGTTATGGACATTGGGGAGGGTATGTGCTATGGTAAGTGCTGTGAAATGTGTAAACCTGATGATTCACAGACATGTACCCTGGGGCAAATAATACATTATGTGTTAATAAAAAAAAAAAAAAAAACAATGACATTAATAAGAAAAAAAAAAAAAAGAAGGTTGGCTGGATCCTTGGGTATATTTGCTCATCTCTTTCTGGGCCTCAAAATTGTCATAGAACATCTCAAGAACTATTTTGCATTCTTAACAGTAATAAAACTTTTCCAATTTATGAACATCCTTCTGTGACTCAACTGCCCTGACTTTATTCATGAAACTCTCATGAGTATACCTATTTCCCCTACTACCCTTTGTTGTTTCAAGGTTTACTACACACACATGCACACACACACACACACACACACTCTCTCTCTCTCTCTCACACGTACGCGTTGGCATTGTGAAAATTTTTCCGGTATTGCCATTCTTAGGCAATACTGAGTTAAATAAGTCCTGCAACAATAATTGCCTCATTCCACTGAAGCAAATATTAAAGATAAGTCTTACAGATATAAATGTAGAGAAATATATATATATAGAGAGAGAGAGAAACAGAAATAACTTTATTGGATACCTAATAAATGTTGCATTTACTCAATGCATCGTGTAAATTGAAAAAAAGCTGCCAGGTCCACATAAAGCTCTTTGAATGAATAAAAAGTTTCTAAGTTTAAGAATGTCAACTTCTTACACTAGTATAAATTTAACAAATTAAAAACCAATAAGAAGAGCTCTATAAAATGCAAGATCCTTTAGGGAAGAAAATGTTCTTACTCATTGCTCTTTCTAGCAGAAACAAGATTACTTGTGTCTAAATTAAGTACAATTTCTACTTAATTTATTACTTTGTATTGTACTCAGAGATACGCTAAGCATGAAATCATCTTATAAACATAAATTTCCTTCTACTCTGAAGCTACCGATGCGACAGAGTGGAATAATGTTGAGTATTTTTCCTGAAGAATTTAAAAGGTGGAAAATAGATTGAAAGTTGGCCATTTGTTTTACTCTCTAAATGGCAGGCTTGTCTATTTCCAGAGTTTACAGGCATAAGAGCTAGTTAATTCTGATCCAAACTTAGAGTGAAGTACCTTCTTTCTACTTTAAGTGACATGCCTCGTAAGTTTTCAGAAGTTCTCTCGATCTTCTTTCTCGTTTATAGCATTGGGTATCCTGTAGTCAATTCATACTGTTGTTTAAGTATTTTACTATTCATACACAAATATTCACTAATCTTCCTTTAAAAGACACAAATGATCTCACTGTGAGGCATTGAGCATGAAATGCCAGCATAACTGAGCAAGATTCTTTTGATTAAACTACTCTAAAGTGATCTAAAGCTAGGTAAATTGTTTCTTCTTGCGTCTCAATATTCTTATCAGTAGGAGTTAAATATCTGTCCCCTGTCTGTTCCTTGGGAATGTTGGGCAGGAAATATAACAATTTTTGTTTTAAATGGCTTATCATCACTTGGACGTACAGCTGTCGAGCCGGGCAACCACGAAAGAAGCGCTCGAGGATGCATGAAATGACAATCACGAGTTCTTAGAATTACAGGTAGAGAAAAACACGACAGGAATGCAGAATTAAATCAGGCAGTAAATAGTTTTGCCGAACACATTTTCAGGGGTGAAAGAACTCATGTAGGGATTGTCAAAATATGTTGAAATAAAGCAGATTAAAGGTGAGGATATAGGTAAAAGTAGAGCTTGGACTAAGGAGAATGTGGGTGGCTGAGCCAATGCGTTTAAAGAGCATGGGCCTTGGAGTAGCACACCCAGCTGCTGACCTGATGCAAACACGCCGTAGGCATGTAGCTCATGGGTCTTCAGCTGGTTTCAGGTCTCTGACACATAATAACCCGTATCTCATGGCTCTAGATGTTACCTCAGCTCCCCTGAGATGATAAAGTAGACTTCTTGGTCTCCAATCTGGGACCATTAGGCAACTCTAGGTTAGATGGAAGACTCAACTGAACTCTTACTAGAAATCTGATCCCCTTAATTGGGTCGACATTTCAAGTATGGAAAGACTTGAGTGAACATTGAAATGATGAAAGCAAGGATTATGCTATCTGAATACTTTTGCATCAGGTTTAATACAATGAGTATGTTTGTAATTTTTCTCATAATATAGGACTTAAGGGAATTTGATTTAATTTAATTTTTATTTTTTTAAAGAAGATTTTATTTATTTGAGAGAGAAAAAGCAGATCAAAAGAGAGTGAGGTGTGATGAGCAGGGGTGGAGGCAGAGGGAGAAGGACAAGCAGATTCCCCACTGAGCAGGAAGCCCAGTGCAGGGCTCAATCCCAGGACCCTGAGATTGTGACCTGAGCCTAAGGCAGATGCTTAACCTATTGAGCCACCCAGGCGCCCCCGGAATTTGATTTAATTTTAAAGCTGTGGCTTTAAGTTACATTACAAATTTGACTACATTTATAAACATTTTGAAAAAGGGACTTAATAGTCACTGTATGTATGTAATTGCTTCATTTGTTTACAGGAATAATTTAAGTACTTGCAAAGTTTTTTTTTTTAAGATTTTATTTATTTCTTTGAGAGAGAGAGAAGGAGCAGTGGCGAGCGGCAGAAGGAGAGGAAGAGGGCTCTCCATTGATCAGGGAGCCTGATGCAGAAATACATGATTTCTGAGGTAAAAATGTATAAAACATATGGAATTTAATTGATTTTTTCCATAAATTACAGTATTTGAAATCAGAGCAATGGTCAGATGACAAAGTATGTTTTATTTAAGAAAGTACAGGTAGAGAGATAAGGGTGAGGAGGGATATGAGGTAAAGTGTTAACACCCAGGTAGAACAGAGTTTCTCAAACATTGGCATGCAGCAGAATTAATAAATGCTTATTAAAACATGGATTTCTGGGCCCCACCCCTGGTAAGATTTTACTTCAGAAGCTTTTTTTGTTGTTGGAACTCAAGAATTTGTACTTTTAATAAGCTCCTGGGTGATGCTGCTGTTGCTACTCTAGGTATCACATTTTCAGGACTTCTGGTGCAGAAGGCTTAGGAATATTTCTGCAAAGTTGATACCAGGCTACCATGAAGTGTGGGGAAATAGTGAGTAAGGGTAGATGAAGCTGGGTAGGGAGAGACAGGCAGGGGGCTATTAACCAGGCTCACAGAAATCCCAGACGTGGTGAAATGTTATAGATAAGATATTAACCAGAGTGAAATCCACCTTGTTTGTTCTAAATATAGATGAGATATTTTCATAATATTTACAAATCCACCTTGTTTGTCCAAAGTGTTCTAGACAAGGTATATACCAAGTTCCCTGGTCAGTTTTCTGTAAAAGACCCACCAAAAAGCCCTCAGTGGCAACCCATTCATGACCCCTCTCACTCTAGAGAGCTCCTTCTCTTTCCTTTCTGTTCTCACCTTCATTTAATAAACTTTCGTTTCACTTCATTCTTTTGTCCCCAAGATTCATTCTTGGACTCCATGAGAGAAGAAACTTGTAACCCTGCAACAATAGATATCTCTACTTCTGTGACTATTCAACTGCTTATTTAGGTTTCTTTCAAACGAAAATATGTCATTCCCCAACATACTAGAACCATCTTGACCTCATTTCTTCCTAAAAAAAGTGATCTGAGTCACATTGTTATTTATTCTCATGCTCTCAAACAAGGGTCTCTCAAGAATCATGTCACTGGAAATACAGTCTCAACTCATCAAGTACTCTAAGTGCCTTAAGAGTGACATTTGGAGAAGGAAAGGAAGGGTGAATTGGGGGAAATCGGAGGGGGAGATGAACCAAGAGAGACTGTGGACTCTGATCAACTAACTGAGGGTTTTGGAGGGGAGGTAGGTGGGAACTTGGCTGAGCCTGGTGGTGGGTATTGAGGAGGTACTTGTATTGCATGGAGCACTGGGTGTGGTGAACAATGAATCTTGGAACACTGAAAAAATAAAATAAATTAAAAAATAAAAATAAATAAAAAAATAAAACAAGTCAGGATTTTAAGAGTCAAAAAAAAAAAAAAAGGATGACATTTGGAGGCAGAGGAGTGCTTATTTCCCAACAATGCCTTGGTTCTGATTTTCATGTGTGTTTATTTGTACAACAAAGTTCTCCTCGTGTGTCATTGGTCTGATTGGACCCTATGTCCACTCTAAAGCTAATTCCAGGTCTGGATCATGCCATTGTAATGCTGTTCATTGATCTGCTTAGGATAGCTTTCTCATGAGCCACTCACTGTGGTTGAAGGAGTGGAATTACTGCTCTCTTCCTACCATATAACTGCTACACAGTAAAAGACACTTAAAAGGATCTTGGGGGACCATCTGCATATGTGAAAGGATCTCTGTGCAAGTGGTTTTTGAAAGCTCCCAGGAGAATCTGGTGCAGGGTTGGAGGAGGCAGGAGAGGGAATGGAACGAAGGATGCAGCGAAGGGAAAGAATCTGATTTCAGGCAGAGTTCCCTTGATAACAGTGTCAGCAAGATCCTGCAGGGGAGCTCTGTGGTGTAAATAACACTGTAAATAACACCTTTTGGTCATCAAGACCTGAGACAAGAAAGCTGGATTTTCCTGCTTTTCTGGCATCCTTCCTTAAGAGGCTCAGGCCACCCCAAGGAACGGAGGTGGGGTTGTGGACTCCAGTAGCCTGAGGGCAGTTCCTCAAAAACAATACAGGGATTCTAGGAGATGTAGGTGGGGCACTAGTGAGTGTCCACAATAAGGTGACAATCACAGAGTCTGCCACCAAACTAGAAAAAAATTTCTTTTTACATTTCTCAACGTGTACAAAGATGAAAAAATGGGATGCAGGCGGGGGAAGGTGGTAGAGAGATGGTTCCTGAAGTTGAAAAATGCTGGAGTAAATAAAATCAAATAGAAGACTTTTCTACAGGTATTTTAGGAGTCTTCACGACACATATGGGCAGTTTTGTGAGTCAAACCACAAAACCACTTTTATAGGAATATCTCTTGGGAAACGTTCTGTGAGATACAGTTTGGGAAAGGCTACTATGAGCAAGAGGCTGTTATGGGCTTTTGAAGTGACATATTCAGACCAGGATTTAAGGTATGAATTGAAAAGAGATGGACTAGAAAAGGAGCAATCAGAGACACTGCGGAAATCCTCTTGTCTCCTGCAATGGTATAAGAAAAATACAATGAAATCATTAAATAAGCAAGCAGTATGGGAAACATAGGAGGAAAATAGTTTGACTATCTTTTTTCCAGTTTTATTGAGATATAACTTACATACATCACTGTATAAGTTTCAGGTGTGCAGCCTAGTGATTGGACTTACATATATTGTGAAATGATCATCATGATAAGTTTGGTTAACATCTATCACCTCACAAAGATACCAAAAAAAGAAGAAAGGAAGAAAAAAAGAAAGAAAGAAGAAAGAAAGAAAGAAAGAAAGAAAGAAAGAAAGAAAGAAAGAAAGAAAGAAAGAAAGAAAGAAAGAAAATAGTATTTTTCCCTTGTGATGAGAACTCTTAGAATCTAATTCTCAACAACCTTCCTCTAAACCATACAGCAAATGTTAGCTGTAGTCATGTACATTACACCCCTAATATTTATCTTATGACTGGAAGTTTGTACCTTTTCACCACCTTCCTCCAGTTTCCCCTCCCCATCCCCCACCTCTGATAACCACAAGTCTGATTTGTTTTTCTTTTTCTTTTAAAAAAATGTATTTTGGGGGCACCTGCGTGGCTCAGTGGGTTAAAGCCTTTGCCTTCGGCTCAGGTCATGATCTCAGGGTCCTGGGATCGAGCCCCGCATTGGGCTCAGCAAAGAGCCTGTTTCCCCTTTTCTCTCTGCCTGCCTCTCTGCCTACTTGTGATCTCTCTCTCTGTCAAATAAATAAATAAAATCTTTAAAAAAATTAAAAAAAAATTTAAAAATGTATTTTTTATTGACACGTAATTGACATATAACATTGTATAGATTAGAGGTGCATACATATTGGTTTGATTCATTTATATATTGCAATATGATTACAACAGTAGCATTAGCTAACATCTTTATCATATCATGCATTTTTTCCTTTGTTCTGTTGAGAATGGTTAGGATTTAATCTCTTGGCAAATTTGAAGTTTATACTACGGTATCGTTGATGATAATTACTATGTTGTGAATTAGCTCTCCAGAACTTGTTTATCTGCTGGTTGTAAATGTGTACCCATGAACAATGTCTCTTCAACACCCCCATAACCATCCCTCCTAACCACCATTCTACTCTTTGTTTTTACAAGTTTTTTGGATTCTACCTGTAGGTGATACCACATAGACTTTGCCTTTCACTGACTTATCTCACTTAGCATAATGTCTTCAAGGTCCATCCGTGTTATTGAAAACAGCAGGATTTCCTTCTTTCTCATGGCCGAAAAATATCCTGTTGTATACCACATCTTTTTTCATTCATCTGTTGACAGATAGTTAGATTGTTTCCAGTGGCTTAGCTAGTCTGAAAAATGCTTCAGTGAACATGAGTATGCAGGTTTTTCTTCAAGATAATAATTTTAATACCTTTGGATCTATACCCAGGAGTAAGATTGCTGGATGCTATCAAACGTGAGTATCTTGTAGTTAGAGTTGTCATGACTAAAAATCCCATGAGACCCTAAGGAAATGAGAGACTCTGGGCTCTGTGGCTCAAGTGCCTCCATAATTAAAGAGGGCATGACTTATGATAGAGAATGCATGAGAAGGACTACTTTGGCAGGTAAGGTTAAAGTTTGAAAACTTTGTGGGGATATGAGGTAGACAACTGAAGGTAGAGGTTTAGCATGGAGATTCATGCTTTTGGGTATGTATTAGTCTGCTGGCCTTGTCTAAGTAAGTACCACAAATATGATGGCTTATACAACAGAAAGTTATTTCCTCTCAGGTCTGGAGGCTAGAAATCCAAGATCATGATATTGGCAGAGTTGGTTTCTTGTGAGGCCTCTCTCCTCGGCTTGCAGATGCCCGCCTTCTCTCTGTGTCCTCACATGGCCTTTCCTGTGTGTCTCTCCCTTTTCTTATGTGGACGTCTGTCAAAGAGGATTAGCACTTGCCCCCCTTCTAACCTCATTTAACCTTAATTACCTCCCTAAAGGCCCTACTTCCAAATATAGGCACATTGCGGGTTAGGGCTTCAACGTATGAATTTTGAGGGTACACAATTCAGTCCTTAACAGAGCGCCCAGTAAGAGCCTTAAGAACTGCAAAGTTGCCCAGAGGAAGTCCTCACTGATATGGAACCTTGGGAAGCTCCAGCCTTTGAAAGAGGAGGAAGATGGAGGAAGGGCAGTCCTCTTAACTATCAAAACTAACAGATTTGAGTGAACACACAAACTTCTCCGTATCTCTGTCGTGTCACCTGGAAAAAGGAACTGATTATTGTCTTTATTTATGGAGATATGTGAAAATAGCATGTTGTATCAGTCAGGGTCCAGTCAGGAGACAGAAACCACATTATGTTTAGAAACATGAAGCTGAATATAAAGAATGATTAACAGAGGATTGGAGCCATGGGAAGTTTGGTGTGGAGTGTCTAGGAAAATGTTAATATACAGATAAGAGAATAACTGCAACTCTGAGGGCTGAGACAGGCCACTCAAGGAATGCATTCCCCAGGCCACCACCCCGCCTGGGATATAGACTGATGGGGAGGGCCGACATGAGACTCATTGATGGCAGAGAAGGCACTCAGGTGTCTCACTGTTGGGACTTGCTGGAAGTTTGCCTTCGGGGTGCTGCAGAATGTCTCCACAGGGAGAAGCCAAGTCTGAGAATTTGCTAGGTGCTGAGGAAGCTGTAGGCCACTGGGTGCTGCTGTAGGAATGCTATAGGGCTCTAGCACGTTCTTTGGGTGACTCAGTCCAGGAAGTCTCCAGGCCAGCTGCCTGTCGGAATAAAGTCCGACACTGGCATATAGTAAGTGCTCAGTAAATGTTAGCTCTTGACTGCTATACTATTACTACTACTGAAATTCCTGCTATCCCCACTCTTGCACAGTGGTTAAGATCTAGAGCTTTAGAGACTGCAAGCCTGTGTTCACATCCCTTATGTACCCCTCATCAGCTGTGGGAAATTGTGCAAGTGACTTAATCATTCCAAGCCTCAGTTTTATCACCTGTGAAAGAGAAGGAATAATTATATTCATCTCCTGTATTTCATGTGAGCAATAAATGGGAACATAAAGGTGAATTGCCTTACATGGTATCTGACATATAGTAATGGATTTTATAAGTGGATTTTTAAAATTTTTATTTGTTTTAATAAATACTAGATCACTTGCCTCCTATTGAATGTGCCTTGGCAATAAGTGTAAAATTAAAAGAAAGAATGTAGTGACATGGTAAATACATAAGTTGAAAAAAATGAAAGCTAGTGAATTTTAATGTGATTAATCCATCTCATATGTTTCTTGCATCTGAGTTTACAAGATTAATTTTAATCTGATGGCTCACTCATTCAGTGTATTCCATGGGTAAGAGTTCTAATTCAATTCAGAACTTTTCAAATAGTCAATCTGTCAAGTGCTTTAGAAGTCAAAAGCAAATTTATTGATCATTCATCCCTCTAAATTCTCACATCAAGTTCTAGGATATAAGTTTTTGCAGCTCCATGCAAGAAAGTTGAAATGACCAGTTCATTAACTAGTTCATGTGCAAACTTGTATACTGGCATCTTCTGCATGACCCAGTGAAGAGCTTAACAGAAAACATACTTCTTCTTCGCCTTAGTGATTATATTCTTCAATTACCACATATTTTTAGGCATATCTTGAAATTGGGGGACTCATAGACCTGGTAAGCCATCTTGGTTACTGTAGCAAGGGGATTCAATTCCAATTCACATAATGGTGTATTTCTTGGTTGATCCATTATGGATATCTACTACAACTGATAGCCCCCTAATCTCAGCTCTGCTCAGCAAAGTGTAGACGAGTCCAAAAGCAGAGACTCGTCATTGTCAAAACCAATGAGTTTAGGTGAAACCAGTAACTAGTTTAATAACTAGTTATTAAACCTGTAACTAGTTTAATAACTAGTTATTAAACCTGTAACTAGTTTAATAACTAGTTATTAAACCTGTAACTAGTTTAATGACTAGTTATTAAGCCTGTAACTAGTTATAGGTTTCACCTAAACTGTTATAGAGTTTAGATAATTAGTTACAGAGGCCGTCTCCTTCTACAGGAAGCCAAGGACTCTGATATCAACATGGAATCAGTCTAGCTCAATTACCCTTCTCTAGTTTCATGACAGAATGAATCTATTTCAAAATCACAATATATGACTACCCTGAGACAGCAGTTCCTTGAATTCTTTATTCTCCGTGCTTTAATTTCATTTTCTACAGTTAGTGCTCATAAATTATTGATTTCAGTAGCAGATTTCATCTGACCTACCCAAATATCTGTAATTTTTTTTTAAAAAGGGAAAATAAGTCCCTAATATTCTGTTTTTAAAAATTGCTATAGTCTACTTTTTCAAATTTGTGGCTGGTTAATTGAAAACAAGTCATGATCTCCAATTTACAAAATATTCATCCAGACGTGGTTTGGAGTAATGGTAGAACCTCCATGGCAAAACAGTCACTAAAACATAAGTCCAAACAGAAATAAGGTAACGAGTTATAATGCTTTTGTTAACTGTAAAGTTATAAAAGGGCACCATCGCTTTTCACCATGGCACAATGGTAGCATTAGAAAATTGGTGGAACAAGAAAAAATAGTTTTATTTCCCTGTAGGAAAAATGTTGATATTAGGTATTGTGTCATCAACCAGGAATCTGACTGAAATAAATTATATATGATAAATTCTCATTTCTAAAAGAATAATATACCTTTTATTTCTATGTCATTTATTTCTATGCCAATATATATACATATATCCTAATTTATACATAAAATCCTAATTTTAGAAAATACGTATATATATTTTATATGTGATATATACGTGTACATATATGTATGTATGCGTCGAAGCATCTATAATCAATTCATACATTAATACAATTCTCCAGGATTGGGGTGCCTGGGTGGCTCAGTTGGGTGAGTGTCCGCCTTCAGCTGAGGTCATGATCCCAAGGTCATGGAATTGAGCCCTGAGTGGGCTTGCTGCTCAGCAGGGAGTCTGCTTCTCCCTCTCCCTCCACCACTCCCCCTGCTTGTGCTCTCTCTCTCTCTCTCTCTCTGTCAAATAAATAAATAGAATCTTATATGATTCTCCAGGGTTTACAAAGTATGTGTAACTATTGCTTCGTTTCCCTTATATGCTGTATCTCAATATCCTACAAATGTATGGAAATGGCTTTTAAAACATGCAATGTCACTGTATTAAGAGATAAACTAAAAACAAACAAAACCAGAGAGATAAACTAATAAGTTTTCCTAGCATGTTAAAGAGAGCTGTAGATTCTTTGATCATCCTTCCACAGAGAGGTGGGGCAGTTTTGCTTTCCCTGGAATCTGGGCGGCCTGGGGCTGCTTTCCTGTACTCAGTGCAGAGGCACTGATGCTCTGCCAGCTCAGGACTTACCCTTCAAAAGGACTATCAGCTTCCACCTCAATTTCCCGGAACCTGAATTACCTTGTAAAAAGGCGATGTGGTGTGTGGGTATGTGGGAGAAACTACGTGGGGCATCTTGAGAGTACTGGGAAAAGAAGAGAGGCTCAGCTGAGCCCAGCCTTCCAGTCAAGGTAGAAAGCACGTGAGTGAAGACATCTTGGAGTCTCTAGTGACACGTACTGTCCAGTACAGTAGCCACCAGCCACATGTGGGTATTGAGTACTCAAAATGTCGATAGTCCAAATTGAGATGTACTTTAAAAATAAAATACATATGGGATTTCAAACAATATATGAAAAAAACCTCCATTAACTTTTTTAATATTGATTATATGTTTAAATAATATTTTAGCTATATTGGGTTAAATAAAAAATACTAATCAAATTAATTACACTTATTTAAGCTTTTTAAATGTGGCTAATATCTCTCTCTCTCTTTCTCTCTCTCTCTCTCTCTCTCTCTCTCTCTCTCTCTCTCTATATATATATATATATATATATATATATATATATATATGTAACTAGAGAGCACAGTTCTAGACTATCCCAACTATTAATTGGAAACTACCAAGTGATCCCAGTCAGTGTCACATGAAGCAATAGAACCACTCAGCTGAGCTATTCTTGAATTCTTAACCCACAACATCTATGAGATGTAATAATGTAGTCCTTGCATTAAGCTACTAAGTTCGGGAGTAGTTTGTTCCATAGCAATCAATGATTGAAGAAGTTATACATAAAAATATTAAATAACTCATAGTGATAATGCTCAACCTTTTAGAATCTAGAAGGAAGAAACATGTTTGCTCCAAGTATCATTTTCAAATTATGATCAATACATTTTAACCTACTGCTTTACTTTTTCTCTAAATTATTTGTAGCAAATACGGAGCCTCCAATTTATTGAAGGTTTTAAAATTTTCTCCATGAAAAAATAGGTCACAACTCTTTTTTGTTACCTACTGAAGAGCACACAGAAGTAAAGAAATAAAGTGCAGAAAATTAAAGCCAATATTTTCATTAAGTATCCTCAAATGAACAAAGCCAAATATCTCACTGTTTCATTTTTAGTTTCATCATTTGTATTAATATTTGTAATGAGCAACTGAAATGTCAAAAATAATCATTGTCCAGGATTCTTGAAGTCAGACTGGCCCAGATTTTTTTTTTAAAGATTTTATTTATTTATTTGACACAGAGAGAGAGATCACAAGCAGGCAGAGAGGCAGGCAGAGAGAGAGAGGAGGAAGCAGGCTCCCTGCTGAGCAGAGAGCCTGATGCAGGGCTAGATCCCAGAACGCTGAGATCATGACCTGAGCCGAAGGCAGAGGCTTTAACCCACTGAGCCACCCAGGTGCCCCAAGACTGGCCCAGATTTAAATATCAGTTTACTACCTTCTAGCTAGATGATGCAAAGCAAGTCATGGAGCTTCTACGAACCTCAGTTTTCTTAACTCTACCATAGGAATGATAACAATTATCTGCTGGGATTGTCATGAGGATTACATGACCTTATGTATATAAAGCACTGTCAGGGGCCACCTCAGGGCCTGGCACAGAGTGACACTCTGAAACTGAGAGCTCTAATAATGATACACATAGCAATTATATATATAAAATACAAAACATTACATATTCATTATGGTATAATTATGATAACTCAAGTTATTATGAAAATGTCATAAACTTGACTTCCTCTTGCTCATCTCTTAAACAGGTGGAGCATCATGCATGATTCTCACAGTGCCCAGTAGATGTGTGGTAAGGGAAGTGATCAGACCTCTCAGGTCACATCCCATTGGTCACGTAAAGATTGAGTTACTTAACAATGAGATACCGCTCTCTCTCGCTCTCTCCCTCTCTTTCTCTTTCAATCTCAAAACCCAGATGTTTGGCATCTTGCCAACATCATCCAAGATCTTCTGGAGTGGGAATGAAATGAACGTAGAGAAAGAGGAAGCAGTTTTAGTGAAAGCCCCACAGGGAACAAACCAATAAAAAATCAGGAAACTCAGCACAAGCCTGACTTATGTCACTGCCTTTCCCTGGTTCTCTGACTCATTTTCCCAAACCCCTAACACACATGCATCCCTATTCATGTTAGCTTGCTTTTCTTTTTCAAAATCAAGCATTTCTTAAAAACCTCTTGCTATTTCAATCTCCATTCCACCTCTTTGAAAGAGCTTCAGAAGGCATTCTTGAGGGCTCATGGATCTAAGATTGTGAAGCTCTGTTGCTTCATCATTTCCCTGATGGCCCCTTTCTTTTCACAATAGTCAAGAAACATTGATTCTACCTCTGTTTCAGTCTCTGTTTCGAGAAGAAGGAAGGAAGGAAGGAAGGAAGGAAGGAAGGAAGGAAGGAAGGAAGGAAGGGAACCTAAAAACAAAAACATTGTGGTCTAACCTTCTTCCACAGCTGGGGAAGTCACAGCGGTTTTGTTAGTTTTGTTCCTGTCAGGAGGCATAGCTGTGCAGAAATGATGGTGGGAACACAGGAGAAGCACGTTGCGAATGGGGGCTTTGGGACTCGAAAGGAGACCAGTCTGGCAATCAAAAGTAGATTTTGCTTAGATAGAGAGGAATTTCTTCTAAGATATTACTTCCTCATTGTATTTTCATGGCAATCCAAAAGGAAGCCAAATGGTGTGCTGAAAACTGCCCTTTGAAAATAAATAACAGGTTGTTCAAATCAACTCTTTCCCTGAAGCAGATTGTGGAAGGCTGCATGGCGGCCATGGGTGATGGCCACACCTCCCACCTCTCCCCCCTCCCCAAGAGCACATTCATTCAGCAGACACAGTGGGTACAGCCCTCATGCTGCATGTCCCAGGGCTGCATGATGACCGCGGAGGTCCGGAGGTCCATGGGATCTGTCCTAAAAGCGCATCTAACCCAGCTGGCAGTGAACACACTCAAGGGAAAGCTCAGCCATAGCTCAAGTGACTTCATATTAACCCTGATATCAGCCATGCCACAAATTCAGCTATGCAGAGTGAGGAGCAAAAGAATCACATGAATCAGCTCTCACAGTAGATAATGTGGCCAAGAAGGATTTTGTGGAAAAGGGGAAACCTCTTGAAGCCAATAAATAAATAAATAAATAGATAGATAGATAAATAAATAAATAATAAATAAATAACTGAAAAGTAAATCTTGTGTGCAGCTGCTCAGTTCCACAGATCTCAAATCTGTGTTATTAGAAGTGTACTTTATGGCATGCAAGACCAAAGCTGAGGGCACAGTTCATTCATCTCACATTGTTTTGGGTTACCTTTTAAGGTGTCACATGTTTCACCATAAAAGAATAAGAGTAAATTATGATAGTTATTTATGTATTTGTTTGTTTGTTTATTATTTTAAAAATAAGCTTCTTCTGGTCTAAGATGCACAGTGCCCAAGAGTTTTTACAACAGTGTGTCAGGAGCATCGACTTCCACTCTATGCAAAACTAATAAATCGATTAGTTATCTGCCTAACAGAGCTATGAGTAAACAATAAGTTGCTAACAAAATTATTGAATAAATGAGTAACTTGAATGAATTTATGTGACAGCAGCTACTACACTACATTATAGACAGGAAGCAATTTTTCTCTTGAAGGCATGGTAATTCCTGTCTCAGTGAGAAATGCTCTGTTTACATGTTCTATGGGCAAAAACAGCCTCAGCTGGCTACCTCCTAAGTGCCTGCAAAGTTATCTTCTGAGATTCCCTCTACAAATCCAGTGCAAGGTGGTAGAGTTGAAATGCCATAGCAACTTGTAGAGGAAGATAGACAAGGTAGCATATGAATGTCAAATACATTTCCTATTTTGTATCTGATCCAAAAGGACTGAAATCCATTTGTTCAACTGATCAAATGAACATATTTAAACCAAATGTCATATGTGTGGTTGGGAGGGGTTGGCCAGAAATTAAGCTCTGGGAAGGAAGAGTTGTATAAACAACCTTGCTGGGACTTAGGATCAAGGATGCCCCGACCTAAGGATTGGGTCTGTCTAGTCTAAATGTCAGACTTATCCATAGTGTAGCAAGCATTTTGAAATAACCTGATGCCAGCTAATATCCAGATTACATGGTCCCTCCCTTTGTACTGATCTGGGCCCACTGAGCACACTTTGGGTTAAATGTTGGTGTCCCGTAGAGTTCATCTATAGCTGGAGAAGGTGCAGGCCAGAGAACCCAACTGTCCAATCTCCTTGGTATCAGCTTACCACTGCATGAGATTGGCTGATGGGAATCTGTTTGGAGAAATGAGTCCACTGCATGTGCCAACAAAAATCACACAGTAATACTGAGAAGCAGACATGACACAGTGGGTTCTCCACCTTGTGTAGCTTATTGGTAAGCAGACAACATCTTCTTGGAATCGAACAGGTCTATGCTTACAAGCTAAATTAAAATGAAATATCAAAACATTAAACAGCTAATCATGTATAAGTGATTACTGACCTGGCACTACTGAGACAAACATAGCATAGTGGTTGAAAGCAAGATCTTTAACTCTTGACTGAATGAAAATATGCCTCCATTTCTTTATTTCTAAAATGGGGCTACAAAAGGTGATGAGGTGGTTGGGTTGTGAGGATGAAGTGATTTAATTTCTACAAAGCACCTAGAATAAGTACCTGGCCCGCAGTAAGTGTTATACAAATATTTGCTCTTATCATCAATTGCTTTGTTTTTTTCTAGGGAATTTTAGAAAAGAATGTAACCCATAAATAAGCAAAACGTTTTAAAGAAAACTTTATATGAGTTATAGGATTCAGAGGTAGCAGTAATTTAAATTCCTGAAGAAAAGAATAAGGAAGAAATGCCTGGATGGCTCAGCTGGTTAGGCGTCTGCCTTTGGCTCAGGTGATGATCCCAGGGTGCTGGGATTGAGTCCTACCATCGGGGTCCTTGCCCAGCGGGAAGCCTGCTTCTCCCTCTGCCTGCCGCTCCCCACTGCTTGTGTGGTCTCTCACTCTCTGTCTCATAAATAGATAATAAAATAAAATCTTAAAAAAAGAGAAAAAATAAAGAAAAGAAAAACTTATTTCACTCAACATAATCTCTTCCAGTCCAGTCCATGTTAAAATAAAAGTTGGGTATTCATCCTTTCTGATGGAGGCATAATATTCCATTGTATATATGGACCATATCTTCTTGATCCATTCATCTGTTGAAGGGCATCTTTGGCGACTGTGGCCATTGCTGCTATGAACACTGGGGTACATGTGGCCCTTCTTTGTACTGCATCTGCATCTTTGGGGTAAATACCCAGTAATGCAATAAGTCAAGAGCAGAAAGTCAATTATCATATGGTCTCACTTACGTGTGGAGCATAAGGAAAAACATGGAGGACATTGTAAGAGGGAAGGGAGGGATGAATTGGGGGAAATCGGAGGGGTGAAGAACCATGAGAGACTGTGAATTCAGAACAAGGGACTGAGAGTTTTGGAGGGGCGGGGGTGGGGGGAAGGGCGAGCCTGGTGGTGGGTATTGAGGAGGGCACATATTGCATGGAGCACTGGGTGTGGTACATAAACAATGAATCTTGTAACACTGAAAAAATAAAATAAAAGTATTTGGGAAGAAAAAATAAATAAATAAATAAAATCTTAAAAAAAATTAAATTAAAAAAAAAAAAAAGAAAAAAAAGAAAAGAAAAACTGAAAAGAACCGAGTTGCTAAAGTTTTCTATTCTCCTTAGATTTCTGAAATCGATTTCTTTTTTTTTTTTTTTTATTAAGTAGGTTCTACACCCATTGTGGGGCTCATACTCACAACCCTGAGATCAAGAGTTGCATTCTTTACCTACGGACTGAGCCAGCCAGGCACCCCCTAAAATCAATTTCGGAAATAAATCACCAAATGCTGTAGTGGGTCACAGATCATCTACATAATAATGTGTTTGCCAAAATACGGGTTTCTCATGTTGGTTCTTTAGTTTCAAATCTGTCAGTTTTAAATACATCCAAGATCTCAGGCATTAGTACCTTTTCATACCAATTAGATTTATCTGCAGAGTAGGAAAATAGCTCATATCTTGAACCTGTTGTCTAATGTGGGTTTAAAAAATTTTTTTTGTAACCCATAACTTCCAGTGGTGCTGCTTTGCTGTTCTTCCGTTTGAAAAGCATAGAAATTTCTAATGCTGACAATGAAATCAAAAAACCTGCAGGGAAAGTTCCTAATTAGATTAGTTTTCCACATTCAGATTCCAATGGAGAAAATCACACTTAGAGTTGAGTAGCTTATTAATAGAAATAATGTGTGTGAGAGAGAGAAAAAAAAAAAACGGACTGAATTATCACCTGGTAATGAAGTGGAATGAAGAAAACTCAAGTCTGGATAGAAATTGTTGCTGATGTGAATCTGGTGAGTATGTTTTGAGGCTGAGAGGGAAGGGATAAAAAACAGCTGGGGCTTAGCAGAGCCACACAGGATTTGCCGAACTTTCCAGCAGCAACAGCAAAAGAAAGCAAACACTCATAACATAGGGGGTCAACTAAACTTTGCCAGGTAACATGCAGGGAAGGAAGAACTCAAATGCTCTGGGCCAACCTCCCACCACACCTATTATATGTGTTAGTGTATAGTGGATAATCAGGGGTGTGGTATAGTCAACTCAAAAAACAATAGGTGAAGGAAAATTAGACCTTATTTGAAGCTGTGATCTGTTCTTCATTCCTACCAATTTTTTTTTTTTTGTATATGGCGTAGAAATCTGGGTCCCACTCCAGAGTGTAAATAAATAATGATAGAGGTCACAGGACTAAATATATTATCTTTGTTTGGTAATGGAAGAATAGAGAAGCTTTTCATCTGAAATATTTTTTTCTTTGTGAGCTTGATATTAATTTAGGATTTAGACCAATGATACATTATCAGCTTTTTGGGGTTCCTATAAACTGCAACATTCAGCTCTCCATAATACATTGTAAATACTGATGGGGGGAAATGCTTTCCACCATAACCACTGAAGACACAGAGTTGTTACCAAGTGGCAAGGAATTTTCATGATCAAAGCATCCCCACTGTACCCTCCTGTGGGGTCCACCTGCTTTTTGCTATAGTCTGGGGAGATCTCGTGAGCTGGAGTGAAAATTTTCCCTTCACATGCAACCCTGTTTAACCCTCATTTCCTGATTTCTGTGCTGCAGTCAGAATTGTCCAGAAACAGCTCTGTCATACTACTCATCTGTTACTTGGAGAAGATCTCCCCACTACATAGATTTGAATAGGGGGACCATCGAGGCGAGGTCCCAGCACCCCACTCTACACCCAGGTGAGTTAGCAAGTGCTCCTGGGAGAGTATTTGACCTACTATTTAAAACGAGGGAGCTCTGGGCATATACCTCAACACAGCTCCAGATACGCTAGAAAAGGCTGAGAAGACAGAGCACAAAGTATGAAGTCATCTTCAAATCTTTAAAAGAGAGAGTACCTCTTTTCCTTTCCTAAGATTGTTATGCGCAAAAATGCTATTATCTATACTGCAGTGCTATTTGTTTTTAACCACACACATACGCACACACACACACACAAAACATTTCCCGTATCTAAATATACATCTTGCCCAAACATACAAGAAATGGAGCTAAAATTTCTTTTTAGCAAATTACAGGCTCTGGCTTTCTATAACTAAGTCTGGAGAGATCATATTGCTTCTCAAGAGGGAGCTTTGTGCCCTTTGCATGCCAGCATACGGGTGGTATGTGCTGTGTGTACAGAAGGAAGTCCTTTGATGCCATGAATACTAATCTCTACACTCTGCATCAGTGTTACTCCTCTGGCCTTGGTAGAGCTCCACGCCATATGGCGCGCGGCTCCCCTGGGCTCCGCGCACAGGGTTACGGTTATGACAAGGGAACGTGTTAGCAGGCATTGCAGGGTGATGACAAGGTTACGGAGGCACAGGGTGTAGAATGTGGTAGTGACAGATGGTTGTCCAAAGGACCCTGAAGGAAACGAAGGATGTCCAGATATCCCCCGGGTCCCTGAAGTCTTCCCCCAAGGGTCTTTGTGAACAGCTTATTTTTCTCGCACCTTCATTACCCACTTTTAATCTTGCATCATATTTTGCCAATTCTCTTTTCTGGTGCTACACTTTTCAATAGAGTGGCCACTTGCTACATAGGGCTATTTCAATTTAAGTTTAAATCAAGTGAAATCAAATAAAATTTATTGAGGTCAGCTAAATGACGCTAACCATATTTCAAATGTTTAATAGCCGCACGTGGTAGTGGCTACCATATGTGACAAAAGAAATTAGTGCTCTTCCAGAATATGAGTCTCCATCCCCCCAGCTTGGATTGAAATGCCACCACTGAGCACAGAGCCTGACACGGGGCTCAATCTCAAGACCCTGAGATCATGACTTGAGTCCAAACCAAGAGTCCGACGCTTAATCAACTTTGCCACCCAGGTGCCCCAGAGCCTGGTGTTTTATAATGGCAGTCCTGCTCTTCAGTCTATAACCTCTGCCTTCATTTCTACCCACACCCTCCAATGACCCATCCACTCCACATACATTTCCTCAAGTTTTTAATTGTTACTATTCAAAGCATTTCCTTTCAACACCCTGCAGTGCCACTCAAGACCAAGTTCTTGGGCAGTGATTCAAAAATCTATAGCTATTGCTTGAAAGACCACGATAGTGAGCCAGATAACTTAAGAATTCAAGAGATGCTTTAAGGCAAGAAAGAATGATCATAGTCATTCAGGATTTTATAAAGAACCTACTTACTGCATTTAGATTCCGCAACATCAAATTATCTAAGGTCAATACTCCTTTAATTTCCTTTGAGAGGTAATTAAAGCTTATGAAGCACTGCCAGGAAGGAAAGAGATGATATATACACTAATGATAGCCAGTGTTTATTGAACACATAATGGATGTCAGACATTGGGTAACCACTGAGTTGTTAATTAGGTTATCTGGATTAAATCCATAGCAATCTTTTGATGTAGATATTATCTCTACTTTACACTTTAAGAAACTAATGCTCAGAGACATTATGTAACATACTCAAAATAACAGGGCTAAGTAACAGGGACAAGATTTGAATACACATCTTTCTCACTCTGGAGACAAAGTCCTTAAGTCCTATGCAATTTTTCTGCTTCAAGATGGCACAGAGGTCTATCTAGCTACTTTATATAGTATTTCCTTTGATTTTTCCAGCAGTCTTGTGAAATAGTTTGGGCTTCATATAAGACCTAACACACAGTGTCTACTGAATAAAAAGCATATCAATGAAATTTTTCCAACTTGCAGATGACCAAACTGAAGCTCAGAGGGTTAAAGTCTCCAAGAAATAAAATGTTAACTGGTGGTATTGAAGTGGACTGGAAATCTCCCGATCACAGTGGAGCTGACACCTGTTGTCACTCTTATCAAAAGTAAATAAAAGAATATATAAAACAACAGTTGCTATTGCAGGAATTGTCTCTTCAAGTCAACAAAGATTTCTAGTTCTGGAGAAGAATGGTAAGCTTGCCAATAACTGCTGGCTTCCTCTCTTGAAACCACTCTGGAGAGGGCACAAAAGTGAGGCAGTTAATTAATTTCTGAACATAAAAACCATGAGGCATGCCTGGAGAGAGAGAATTTTATTCCTGTTTGGAAGAGAAATGTTAACTTAGGATTTGCCGAAGATAGGAGACCGGCTGAAAAGAGGCCACCCTTGTTGTGCCCTCTTTTCGTTCATACCCTTATTCTACATGTAGGGTGGCCATGATCTACCCTGTCTCTCCTGTGGAAAAGGAGAGCTACGCATCATCCCTAGCCAGGGGAGACAAGGTCCTATGGGAGGGCGCTGGGGCCCCACAAGGGTGAAGCTCTAATAGCAGGAGATGCAGTGGGGATTGTCACCATGGGCAACCTCCCCTCTCTCAGTCCCCCTAACTGTATCCCATGGATGAAGAAATTATCAGAGGATGGCATGATTGCAGAAGAGCAGTACAGGGGCAGCTGTTGGGGTTCCTCTGGCAGGGGAGGCTCATCAGATGGAGAGGAGAAGAGGAAATGGGGACTTGCTCAGTTTAGATCACAAGACCAGAGGCTCCTCTATCCTGACACCCCACTCCAAATCCAAACTTTCTATGGGAGAAAACAAGCTGGGGTTTCGGATCGTTTCCCTTCTCCCAGGCCCATATCACCCGCCCTGGGTAGCAGAGAATTCCAAGGGAAGGAGAACTCAAAGTGTAAAAGAAACATTTGAGAAGGATCGGCATTTTAAAGAGCAAGAAACTAAACCACCTAGCAGGGGTCGCAGAATTAAATGACCAGACCGAACAGGAATTTCAAGTAAGCATAAATAAATATCTTCAGCGATATGAGGAAGGACACAGGGACAAGAGGCAACTGTGCAAAGTAATAGAATGTTCAAGTGGGTTACTGGGTGTTAAAAATGTAACTACTGAAATAACACAATGGATGGGTTAAACAGGATGTACGTTGCAAGATATGCTTGCAGAAGTCTTAGGACCGCATCAGGAAAGGATTAAGTGGTGGAAAGAATGAGGGAAATATCAAGAAATAAAGGCAGACATTGAATTGTCCATTGGTATTTAATAGGAACCCCAGAAGAAAAGAATTAACAAGTGTGTATGGGGGGGCAGGGAGAGATATATAAGAAAATATTTCCTTCCAACTTCCCAGATTCAAACAAAAACAGATAAGAAAATCTAAACAGGATAGATACAAAAATCTCAACTGCTAAGCACATCAGAGTAATATTTAAAAAATTGATGATGCAGAAAATTCAAAAATCTTCCAGAAAGAAATAGGAGATCATCACTTCAAAGAAACAACAGATTTCACAATAGTAACTCTGGATAGAAGAAAGCAATGGAGTCACAGTTTCAAAACATGAGACAAAGAGCTAATGTCCTTTCTAAATATGAAGATAAAATAAAGATATTAAACCAGGCACACTAAGCCCCACATGGCTGACTCTCCAAAGACCCTCAGAGAGCACTCTTGGAAGAGTTCAGAAAGAAGAGGAAGGAGTGTATGATAACATATAAGAGTGGCTCAAAATTTAATAGTTTCATGATTGTCTCAATAACAATGCAAACACATGTGTGTATGAAACTCTAAAAATATTTTAATGTGTTAAGTGTGGGGAGAGGCTAAAGGAAAATTACTAACCAAGAACTTGTCTTGCTTGAGAAGAAGACATAGTTGTTGGTAAGCTCTAGAACATGTTAAAAAAATGCACAAAATAAACAAAAGTATTATCATTGGGAAATTGCCATGATAGTAGCAGTAAAATGTTGAACTCTAAAGAAAAAAGGAAAATTCATAAATCCAATTGAAGATTCGAAATTATAAGACAAATAAAAAGATGTGTGGTAAATAGGGGCGTCTGGCTGGCTCAGTCAGCAGAGCATGTGACTCTTGTTCTCAGAGTCATGAGTTCAAGCTCCACTTGGGTGTAGAGATTACACAAACAAATAAATAAAAAGATGTGTGGCAAATAAAAATAGGAAATAAAATATAGAACAGTTTTTAAATTACCAAAAATGCTTAAGTTAACAGAGAAGGACTCAGACTGAATAAAAGTAGAGACCATCACTATATTATTTAAAAGAAACATATTTAAACAAAAGGCGAGAGAAAGTTCGAAAATAAAAGTGGAAGAAAAGATATACCCATGAGATATGAACCAAATTATAGCCAGGGAAAGAACTGAAATGTAAGACATAACGCTTGGTTTTAAAAAATCAGAAAAGACAAAGAGTGTTAGTTGTTAGGAAAAAAAGCAATAATCCAGAAGATAGGGGCGCCTGGGTGGCTCAGTGGGTTAAAGCCTCTGCCTTCGGCTCAGGTCATGATCTCGGGCTCCTGGGATCGAGCCCCGCATTGGGCTCTCTGCTCTCTGCTCAGCGGGGAAACTGCTTCCCCCTCTCTCTCTGCCTGCCTCTCTGCCTACTTGTGATCTCTCTCCTCTCTGTCAAATAAATAAAGTCTTAAAAAAAAAAAAAAAAAAACAATGGAAGAGGATAGTGATCCCAGAAACAGACTAAGCGTGGCATGTGGTAGATACATTATGGAAAATCACTAGGGAGGGGTGCCTGCGTGGCTCAGTTGGTTAAGCATCTGCTTTCAGCTCAGGTCATGATCCCTGGGTTCTGGGATCAAGCCCCGCATTGGGCTCCGTGCTAGGTGGGAAGCCTGCTTCTCCCTCTCCCATTCCCTCTGCTTGTGTTCCCTCTCTCACTGTTTCTCTCTGTCAAATAAATAAAATCTTTAAAAAAAAAAAAAAGACTTTTGAGAAACACATTGCGTTTCTTCCCTCAGAGCATCTACCATGTCAGACCATTAGCCATACCCCCGAATGCTGCCTACAGCTACCACACGGCCGGCTCTCTCTCAAGGAAATCATGGCGGAAACGCGTCAAGTGAGAATTCTGTCTCCGATTTTTAGTGACTGGGGCATCTTATCATGAACATATCAGCAACTGTTGGCCAGGATGAGGGAAAAGACACTTCTATGAACTGCGGGTGGAAATAGAAGTTGGTATGCCTCAGCGGAAGAGCAATCTAAAAGTACTTAAAGAAATTAAGTAGGAATGGAACCTAGCAAGCCCATCCCTAGGTCTATCCTAGCAAAACACCTGTTCAAATCCATTGTATTAATCATAGCAGTGAGGAAGCAACATAAGTGTTCATCACTGAAGGAAAAGATAATTAGTATGAAAGGCACATACTCTGGGTGGTCAGAAATAATGAATTCTTTATTTATAGCAACATGGCTATATCAGAAGGTTTTGAAATGGAAAAGAAAAGGCAGCAAAGCAAATGGAGACCATGGCACAGTGCAATTTATGTCATTGGAAAAAAAAAAGCACACAAATATCCTGACAGTGTTTCAGGATACAGCTACATGTATTTAAGTAAACACACAGGATGAATTCGAAAGCAGCATGTTCAGTACATGAAGCTAGAGATGGGAAGGAGAAAGAAAACATATGATCCAACAAGAGAAGAGCTTTCAGAGACATATGACAAAAATCCGTCACATGCTTCACTCGATTCTGTATCCCTGAGGCCTCAAAATAAATAAATAAAGTCAGGGGGAGGGGCAGGGAATCCAAACCCACAAAGATACCCATCTTTTTTTTTTTTTTTAGATTGTATTTATTTGACAGAGACACAGCAAGAGAGAAAACACAAGCAGGGGGAGCGGGAAAGGGCGAAGCAGGCTTCCTGCCAAGCAGGGAGCCCGATGCGAGGCTCTATCCCAGGACCCTAGGATCATGACCTGAGCCAAAGGCAGACGCCTAATGACTGAGCCACCCAGGCACCCCAAAACTCCTATCTTTAGGATGGCGCCAAAGCAGCCCAGGTTGCAGCTCAGAGCAGGAAGTCTGGACCTGGAGTGAAGTGTCAGATTTAAAAATGCATAGTAATGTTTACAGCCTTTGGTCACAGAACCTCTGGTAGAGCTTCACGGTGTTTTAAAACAGATATACCAAGAACTTACTGGAAGCTGACTACATTTCAGAGGAACAAAAAGCACATATACTGAAAAAAAATGATTTACGTGATGCCCTTCTGAACCTTCAGGGTAAAGGAAACTCAATTCGAGAAGGGAATTGACAGCGTGTTTCAATGAATCATCGTGCTAAATGCTTTTTTCCTTTTGACAGTCTCTAAGAAAAATGTCAAAAATATTACCTAAATGGATCACTAACTAAGGCGTTTATAATTTATTATATCTACTTCTTAAGGGACAAGTCTGGTCTCACGACTTCTAATTAAGCTGTAGATTTACTAAGCATGGCCCTCAACCATCAGTTGTTGTTTTTTTTAATTTTTTTTTATTTAAATACCACTTGCTTTGGGTCTTTTTTTAGAAGCTTGTCTAGCTGGTTTTACATTTATTTTTTACTGGGCAATTAACTATCTTCTTACATTTCTAATAAATCTGAAAACCTTGTACTTATATTGTCTTCACTTGCTTGCTTCCTAGCTGAGAGAAAAATCTCAGAAAGGATTTAACTATTTCCCTCCAAAATGGCAACTGGGATAAAACAAATTCCCAGCACTTGAAAGTATTTGTCTGGCTTGGACCGGTTGAGCTTGTTTCACAAAGCAAAAGTGAACGCAATGCTGGTGGCACAATAAATTAGTGTTCTGGTTTGATAGATTAGAAATCTTTCTTGACCCCAAACAATGTGTTTTTATCTTCCATCTTCACCATTGCTTGCACCATCTAGAAAATGGACTTAAGTTACAGTTCATCTTGTCTTTTTATGCGATAATTCTACATTAGGTAATATTCTAACAGAGACAAGAATGACGCATTAGGATTTATCTACGAGCCAGGCAAAAAGAAAAATTTTACATAGTTATTTTTGATTCAGACAACAACAATTCCAGGGAGGTATTAGTATTATTCTACATGGAAGTGAAGAAACTGACTGTCAGAAAGGTGAAGCTACTCACCAAGGCCACACAGCTGAGAGGGGTTTGTGACTCCAAATTAAGAGTATTAACCATCACTACTTATAGAGGTTCTCTTTCTGCATCTCGGATAGGTCCATGAGAGGGGCCCAAAGCCCCCCAGTCTGCTCATAGAGTAACCAGCATGTTCTGAACCTGGGTCTCTCTTTGGATACATCTGTTGGCTCTTAGAGCAGAAGATAGCAAGATTTTTTCCTCTCATTTCATATTCTCACTTTCTCCTGAGTGGCCCTGCCTGTTCAAGACCTCAGGACACTATGCCCAATCTCTGGATTGGAGCAACTCTTCTGTCTTTCCTTTACCTAGTTTGGGTCCTTACATTGTTTTCCCAGTCCTGCCTGGGGGGACTGCTGAATGCTGAGATGAGACCCTGCTCTCTTGCATGTGGTTATTGCGTGAGGACGTCTGGAGACAAGCCCATCCTACACATTTTGTCTTGTCCCTGCTCACAGTTTTCATCTTCCTTTGACTTCCTGGCCCTCACTCCAGACATCGTTCCTTTCTTTCATGTGTCATGTTGAACCTGATTTTAAGCTCAGCCTCTCCTAGGGTCCTACTTGGCTCCTACTGATATCCTCGTCCTGTGACCAGCCATGCCTCGTACTCATTATTTGGATGTTTACACAAAAGCTTTCATGCAGCTGGGATGTCCCATTGTTCCCTCTATGTTTTGTGTGGTTTGGTTTTGCTATTTATGGAAGATTATTGGTAAGGGAACCATATAAGTGAATATGTCCTCTCCATCTTTAATAAAATTATAGTTCTAAATCTTGCCCACCTCTTCTAATCAAGAACACTCATGCCACACACTCCCACCACTATTTTTCTGAGAGAGTTAGTTGTGTAGTAGCTGTGAGCAGCATTTGGGATGCATAAAGGCAGGGGAGAGGTCATAGCCCAGCTCCCCCTCTATTTCCTCTGAGACTCCTGGTGCCCAGTATTGAGGGAATATGGCCAATGGTCTGATGTGGTAGATGCTCTTAGGGGAGAAATGCAATGTATTTTTTTCTAAATCTTACCCTAAGAAATTGTTGTATCATTGTACTAATTTATAAATATAAGTTTTGAAAACTTTATGTAAAATAGTTTTTAAATTAGAAGTTATGAATAGTTCATAACTTGTTGCTCCAAGTGTGGACTTGAGCCTGGAGGCATAATCAACATTAGGGAGTGTGTCAGAAAGACAGAGTCTCATGCTCCTTGTGTGACCCATGGAATCGGAATCTGTGGTTTTTCAACAACTTCCCTAAGCGATTAGTGTGTATTTTCAACTTTGAGAAGAGCTACTCTATTCCTTCCTAAGAGAGGTTTCAATTTAAACATTAACTGAAAATGTAGGTATGTAGGAATCTGGAACGTGTTGACATGATAAAGGGAAAGGATTCCATATTCATAAACAGCATTCAGACCAAATGGGTTTGTATGTGAGTCGTCTCTGTCTCACCCACTCTGCTACTGAAAGTATTCTCTGGCTGGCTTCCTTTCATTCTAGGGAAATTGCTAGTTTGGTCTGTTGACTTTGATATGCAGACTTGGAAGAATGGCCTTAAAAGGTAGGAACAAAGACCAGGGGAGAAAAGGAGAAAGCAGAATAGCTTCTCAGGTAGAAGAATTGAGGAGTGCTGGGGTGCAGAATAAAGGGGAACCAGTCAAGATCACAGGTTATGAGACATCCCCGTTGGACCAACAACAGCAGCAGACGTCGACTGTACTAGAATGTGTGGTGAGTCTTAAAAGCAGAAGCCTGATGGGAGAGGGGAATGACTGCATTTGCAGAGAAAGTCAGACTTCAGCTAACAGGAGAAAGGTTTGAGGACCGCACTGGAAACACATATGAACAATCTTTGAGTACTTCCTGGGAAAGAGGGAGGATGAAGAGAAGACCAGAGCCCACACCAAGGTCATGAGCTGTACCATAGACCATATATAGAATGAACTCTGAGGGTGACGATAATTCCTGTGGGTACCAACACAGTCAAAGCAATTGTTGTGATTCTGTAATTTTAATGCTGATCTTACTCTAAGCTAGGAATAATCTAATAATAATTACAAAGAAATTATGCTTAAGATGGTTTGGTATTGGATGAAAATTTAATAATTCTTATAATACCTATAATATACATGTATATGAATACATATATGTGCATAGATACACATTATATATAATATCAATATGTAACATAATACCTATACATAGTATAGGCCTATAATATGTAGTATACATATATGCGTGTGTGTATATAAATGTGTATAGGTGTATATGTGTAAGTGTATATATGTATATATATCTTCTATTTGTACCACCATTTTTTCTCAAGAATTCCCAGAACTTGCAAAATTGCAGACCCCTGGCAGAGTCTGTCTATAATACGCATCCTAGAATATGTCCAAATCTTAGCATGAGCCCCCTTAAGCTTTAGAGTGAGTACTCTAACTACCTTAAAATATTTCCAATCCAACACTCAGAAAAAGGTTTTCCAAATAAAGAGCACTAAGTGTTATTACCTTCCAGTAACAGATAAACAGAAATAGTAAGATAAAAAATTGTAACGTAACTACAGGACCATATAGAGAATGATCTCCAAAAAGCTTATACTTAAGTGATTTTTAACTTGTTTTAAATTGAGGATCTCAGATTAAAATCCAAATGACTTTCTGTAGGAGTAAATTACATGTATATAGTGCTTGAATTGAGAAGTTTTCCAGATAATGGAAATCACTCTACCTTGTGACCAGTGTTGGTCCAGTCTCTTCATTATTGAAGGAAACACACTTTCCTCTTGGTGATTTCACACTGTAAGTGCAGATTTAAAAGCAGTCAGCTGGGCCTGTGGCTGCCAGGAGGGACTGCAAATGTTTTCTTCTTAATGCCATTTGGGCTTAACAGTTTCTATTTTACACGTTTGCAGGATTGTTTTTTTTTTTTTTAATTTTTTTTTAATTAAAGCATAATGTATTATTTGCCCCAGGGTACATGTCTGTGGATCCTCAGGCTTACACATTTCACAGCACTTACCATAGCACATACCCTCCTCAGTGTCCATAACCCAGCCACCCTATCCCTACCCGCCCCTACCCCCCAGCCACCCTCGGTTTGTTTCATGAGTTTAGGAGTCTCTTATGGTTTGTCTC
>CM052900.1:62081921-62290321 GCA_028534135.1 Potos flavus | reverse complement strand
CATAATGTATTATTTGCCCCAGGGTACATGTCTGTGGATCCTCAGGCTTACACATTTCACAGCACTTACCATAGCACATACCCTCCTCAGTGTCCATAACCCAGCCACCCTATCCCTACCCGCCCCTACCCCCCAGCCACCCTCGGTTTGTTTCATGAGTTTAGGAGTCTCTTATGGTTTGTCTCCTTCCTGATCCCCTCTTGTTTCATTTCCCTCTCCCACCCCCCACAACCCGTCATCCTGCAGGATTGTTTTAAGATATGCAAGAACACTTCCATCATGTTCCCTCTTTCATCTTAAACTTCAAGTGGATGAATCTCCAGGTTATAAGGAAATTGGCCCATCACCTTTAAAAGCTTGATTTCCCACCTTCTTATAGCATCTGGCACTGAAAACACACACACACACACACACACACACACACACACACACACACACAGGCACAGTTGTCCTTTTGCTATTATTCTGTGACTCCCACTTTGTAGTGGGTTTCTTATGTAACCTTAGTGGATTACATAATGTGCAGAATGTTATTACTGCCCCAGAGAGACAAAATGGACAGTGCGTCTTTTTGTTACCACCTGTGATTCTGATGAGAGGGCTCAGGATAATCCTCTCTGTTTTCTGTGCAGCATCTAGAAAAAGGATCTTCATGGTTGTAGCTCAAATCTTGTACTTTAAAATTTAATTCTCGTGGTGTTTATTTTTTTTAATACAGATTTTTTTTTTATTTATCTGACAGAGAGAGAGATCACAAGTAGGCAGAGAGGCAGGCAGAGAGAGAGGGGGTAGCAGGCTCCCCACTGAGCAGAGACCCCGATGTGGGGCTTGGTCCCAGGACCCTGAGATCATGACCTGAGCCGAAGGCAGAGGCTTTAACCCACCGAGCCACCCAGGCGCCCCATCATGGTGTTTAACTTCACAGAATTTGTCTCCATCATCATTCCTATAAATACTCGAGTTGTCGAAAAGCTATAATTAAAACTTTAAGTAAACGAAATACTTAAAAGCCCCCAAATATTCAGTAGATTACATTGAGAGTCAATATTATTCTTGTTTGAGTTGGCACATACATCTCTGAGAGGGCTTTTAGTCTTCCCACTTACCCTATGATGCAGTTTATGCTGACTCTCACCCACCATCCACCCCAGATCTATGTGGGTGCATCTTCCCTAGCTTGAGTGATACCTGGGGATCCTTTCATATAACACATACAGATCTTTGGAGATGAGCATGAAATCCTCTCTGATCCAGCTTCGCAGAATGGATGTCTCCTTTTCTCTCAATTTGTGTCTCTGTGTCTCCCTCTTCCCCACCTCCCAAGAATCTATAAGCTGTGTTTTGTTGCAAATTGCTTATCCTGGTTTCGCAATGGTGTCCATGCCAGGGCAGAGGTAGATTTGAGAAATATTTCTAATGATTAACAAATCTCTTTTGTTTTTATTCCTTATTAAACATCTAAAGTTTCTCTGTTCTCATATTTATCCCCAAAGATTTTTTGCTTCTTCAATAAACCATGGTTGCTGACTAATTATCTTGTCCTGTGTTGTAAATCAGACATGACTGATGGCCATGAACATTCTATTTTCACCAAATACTAACCTTTGAGCAGAATTCCTTTCTTTTTCTTTCCCTTCCTCTTCTTCTTCCTCTTCCTCTCCTCCTCTCCCTCCTCTTCCTCTCCCTCCCTTTTCCTTCTCCTCCTCCTCTTCTTTTTCTTCTCCTTCTTCCAATCCCCTATATAAAATTCATTTCACTTGGAACAACACACATGTTCACTAGACATCTTCGCACTGGCCTTGCTTCTTGGCTTTCAGCAGTTGAGTCCTTCCCATCCTCTAATAGCTGGTGTTCAAAAACCTTACATCAGGTAGGAGAATTGAAATTACATTTAGTAGTTCAAGGAAAATACTAAGAAGTTATGTGATAATAGTGAATTAGATGATAGATAATTGGAGAACAGCCCTACCATGAGAACTAGAGTATCTGGAAAAGATGTTTAAAAGCAAACAAACAAACAAACAAACAAACAAATGAAAAAACCCCAAAAACCTTGTTTGAAGGCAGCAGGACTTGAGCTGCCAAGATCCAGATAAAGAAGCACACAGAGGTGCCTGAATGTTACTTTTGTTTTCTTGAGGAATCTGCTGACTAAAATATGGTAGATAACAGGCAGGTAAGAAGAAAAGGCAACAACAGCTTGAGAGGATGAGAAGCTGAGTAGAGTTACTGACAACGTTACAGATGTAGTGTGAAAAATTGGACCCTAGAGTTTAAGGCTTGCCAAGAAGAATGCATGCTTGTGAATACCTCGATTGTTCAATTTAAACACTCTCAAGGTTTATACATTAGGAATAGGAATGAACAAGATGTAGACCATTCCCCAAAATACTGAAGCCCTGGTTGGATTAAAATAATCTGCCTCTGACCTAATTTCCTCTGATCTAACTGCAAAAAAACAAAAACAAAAAACAAAAACAAACCCTCTTTAAAGGAAATTAACAACATCAAGTGTCTTAACTTTTCTCTGCAATTTATCAAACAGAATGGAAGATATTCAATCAAAAGTTATCAAGCAAACAGATGATAAGACTACATGATCAAACACAAGGGGATATCAGAGACAACAAAACAGACCCAACAGAGATCTTGCTAACAGAGTTATAAGACAGGGTCTTAAAAATAACTTTGATTAATCCATTCAAGAAATCAGATGTCAAGATGTAGTTCAGCACTATAGTTGAAGCTAAAAATGACTAAATGGAAATTATTAAACTGAAAAATAAAATAATAGAAACTAAGAATGTTTTTGTCAAAATTAGACACAGCTATAGAGTGAATTTTGAACAAGACTTTAGACTTTACATAAGAAGAATGTAACCAGACCAAATTATTGAGTGGGAAATGGATGAAAGTTACAAAACGGAGTATCAAAGACATACGAGATGTAGTCAAAAGTATGGCATATATGTAATTGGGCTTGCAGAGGGAAAGTAGAGAGAAAATAGTGCAGAAAAAGATATTTAAAAACAACATGGCTTATAATTTTCCTACAGATATCAGGCATCAGATAAAAGGCATCAGACCACAAACTCCAGAACCACTATGCATGCCAAGAGGAATAAATACAATTAATTTATTTCAGGGGCTATTGTACTAAAAATATTGAAAACAAAAGATAAAGAACAAAAAAAAATTTTTGAAATACAACTCCTTAACAATAGCCATAATAAGCTTAAAACCTTACTTCTCAGCAAGTATAATAGAAGGCAGAAGATAATGAAATTTTATGCCTTATAATGATATCTTTAAAAAATGAAGGCAAAATAAAGACTCTTCAGACAAAAAAGCAAAGAAATTATCACCAGCAGCCTTGTACTAAAGGAAAAACCAAGGGGAGTATTTTTACGAAAATAGAAAATGATCTCATAGGGAAGCCTGGAAACACAGAAAAGAATGAGTGAAGAGCAATGAGAATGGTAATTATATGGATAAATCTAAATGATCATTTAGTGTAAAAAGCAATAATATCTTGATACATATCTGTGTGTGTGTGTATGTGTGTGTGTGCATGTATAATGAGAAGAAATAGCATAAAATGTAAGGAGGGGGGCAAATGGATTTATTTTAAGTTTTATTCTAACTTTCTTATAGTACTGGAAATGGTAAAATTACTGAGTAATATCAGAGTTCATAAGTTAAAGATACTTGTTGAAATCTCTAAGGCATCCACTAAAGAAATAGTTAAAAAAAAAAAAAAAACCCGAAGGCTCATAAAGGGAACACAATAGGATAATAAAAACAATCTAATTAATTGAAAAGAAATTTTAAAAGAACAGAGACAGAAACATAGAAAAGAACAGAAGTGCATCTGTAAATAGAAAACAAATATAATGGTAGATTTAAGCTCAAATATATTAGCAATTTCATTAAAAAATAAAGATCAAAATTTTAGACAAAGAGAAACAAAACTAAGTTATATTCTTATGAGAAATACATTTTAAATAAAAGAATAGAAAGTTTTGAAGTTCCAGGGTGTTAAAAGATATACCATGAAAATGCTAATCAAAAGAAAACTGGTGTAGCTCTAGAAATATCAGATAGGCAAGAAGAATTTCTAGAAATAAAAAGGAATATTTTAAAACTATAAAAGTGTCAGTTGAGCAGGAAAATATAATGATCCTAAATTTGTAGGTACCAAATAGTAAAGCTTCAAAATATATGAGGCTAAATTGAAAGAACTACAGAAGTGGAAATAAACAATCATTGTAGAATTTTTTAAAAACTTCAAAAAATGAAATGAGGATTTGAAAAATATACCTAATAATGAGACCCTATTCTATTTTAAAAACATGAGAGCAACAATTACAGAGTACCTATTTTTTTCAAGTGTCCAAGATAGATTTGTTAAAATTGACATAAATGACAATTGTCAAAGAACTGAAATCATGTGGACTATTCTCTCTGGCCATACTGGAATTAAACTAGAAGGCAATTTTTAAAAAAATAAGAATCCATCTCCCCAACCACCCCTCAAATAAGCAATACCCTCCTATATAACTCATGGGTCCAAATCCATTTAGAAATCATAATGCAATAAAAAATAAATAACCAATACCCTTCTATTTAACTCATGGGTCCAAGTCCATTTAGAAATCATAATGGAATAAAGAATATACTCAACCAAATAATAATAAAAATAAAACATATTAAAATGTGTGAAATGTAAACAAACCCATCTTACAGGGAAATTATGTCGTAAGTGCATAGATCACATGAAAAGAGAGCATAAATATCAAATATTTAAATATTTAAAGCCATTTGTAAAAAAAAAAAAAAAGCAGCTAGGGGCGCCTGGGTGGCTCAGTGGGTTAAAGCCTCTGCCTTCGGCTCAGGTCATGATCTCAGGGTCCTGAGATCGAGCCCCGCATCGGGCTCTCTGCTCGGTGGGGAGCCTGCTTCCCCCTCTCTCTCTGCCTGCCTCTCTGCCTAATTGTGATCTCTCTCTCTGTCAAATAAATAAATAAAATCTTTAAAAAAAAAACCAGCTAATTTAATTACAATAAACTAGAAGAAAAAAACAGAAAATAGTAGAAATTAATTAAAAAAAAAAATACAAACTACATATACCCGGAAGCCAAATGTTATTTCATTAAAAAGAAATAAAACTGACATGGTCCTGTCAAGACTAACCCTCCATTCCACCAAGAAAAAGAAAAAAAGAAGAGGGAAGGAAGACAGTCAAATATATCAATATCTGGACTGTCAATGGGACCATTGCTACGGGTCTTAAAAACATTAAAACACTTAAAAGAATATACCATATAATTCCATACACATAAAATGCCAGGACAAGAAAGATTAGTCTGTGGTAAAAAGAAAATCAAAACAATGCTTAGCTTGGGGGGAAAAGGTTATTCACTGGGAAGGGCATGAAGAAACTTTCTGAGGTGATGATGGTATTTTATATCTTGGTCGGAGTTTGGTTTGCAAAGTCAAAACTACCGAGATCGTACATCTAAGACATGTATAATTTAACATAGATTTTACCTTCAAAGAAAAAGAAGCAAAAAAAAAAAAAAAAAAGGAACATAGATTAATACTATGCACTCTGAAGCAGTTGGCAGAAATTATACTGACATTTGCAACTTTGAAATTTGTTTAAAAAAACATAAATGGAAAAATGGGAAAAAACAGATGAGTAGATAAATAAGTTCAGTGAACATACATTGTAGAATGTAAGTGGTATGTATATGGGTGTTCACTATAAAATTATTTATTTTCCTATGTGTTTGAGATTTTTATAACACAATACAGGAAGAAAAATATAATGATCAACTTTATTCCAATAATTAAAAAATTTAGCACAACAAATATAAAAAGAAATGGAAAATCTGTGCAAATTCCTATCCAAAAAAATGAATTTATATTTAAAAATCTCCCTATAGTAGAAAATTCTAAGTTGGTTGAAAATCCAGAAATAGACGGATGTTTAGAAGATAATTTGATTTCTTTCAACAGTGATACCACAGAGCAATTGAAAACGCAAAAAATAATTTTCTCAATAAAATGTTCTACGTAAATCGGATACACAGAACATAAAAAACTATCTTAACCTCACTCCAAACAAAAAACTCAGTTCCACATTTACAGATCAAATGGGAATGGTAAAACAAAGTTTCTAAAATACAACAGGGGAAAAATGTTTTATAACCTTGTAGTAGGCAAAGATTTCTTATACACTACACTAAGGCATTCCCCCAAATTACAAAACATAACAAATAGAAGCAAATTAAAGCTACGCACTTCTATTTATCAAAAGGTACCATTCAGAGAATACAGCTTCATGTCGCAGAGAGGCTTATGTCTACCAAAGAAAGTCATTCAATCCCTTGGCTTTTAGCCATCAATTGATTGGTGCCGGTTTAAAACCAGTTCTATGATTATCTTAGGTTGGGACTAAGATGAAACACTAGTGCATCTTTTCCTCTGTTGTACGCCATTAGTCATCAGGGAAATATAAATTTAAAACCATTCCCATCAAAATGAGTAAAATTAGAGACAAACAAACCCAGTGTTAGCAAGGGAGTGGACAGCCAGAGCTCCCATTCGGTGGGACTTGGTGCAGTAACTTGGGAAAACTTTCTGACAGCTAAAGCTGAACACACACACACTCTAGGACCCAACAGTTCTGCTCCTGGGTGTACACGAGGGTTGCCCAGCTTACGGTCTGGGCCAAATGTCCAGGAAAGTGCAGGGAAGGGAAATCAGGCAAAGCCGGACAGTCTCCTTGAGTTGAGACAGAGCTGGGAGGGTAACACAAAATCTTGAAGTAATAATAGAAAAAAAATTAATAAAGTTAAGGATATTAAGTAATCCTGAAAGACAAACAACAAAATGGAAAAATATATTTGAAACATATAACACACTCATAGAGCTCATCCTCTTCATATGTAAAGAGCCCTTAATAATCAAAAAGAAAAATAAGAAACAACCATGAATGGATAATTCACAGACAAGAAAATGAAAATGGTCCTTAATAATGAAAAGGCCAAGAAAAAAGGCACATGAAAATGACATTAAGATGTTGATTTTCACCTATCAGACTGGCAAGTATTGGAGAAGCTGTGGGAAACAGGCATCCCCACGTACCTGAATGGGACTTTTCATGGTATAAGCTCTCTGGAAGGCAAACTGACATTATCTATCCAATTCCTAAAAGCATGTACCTTTGATCTTATAATTCCTCTTGTCAGAATGCATTCTAGTATGTCAACACATGAAAATAGCGGCAGGGCAAAGTTACCACAGCATCATTCACAAACACAAAAGATTAGAAACAACTCAGGTGTCCAAGTACAGATAAGTGATTAGACATGTGCCCATGCAACTGCAAGATATGATAATACACAGATTCTAAAAAAATGAGGGACCTTATTATGTGCTAGTGGGGAAAGACCCCCAGGATGATGATGCTAGTGTTAGCTTAACAAAAAAATTGTAGGAAAGCATACATAGTGTGCCATCATTTGTGCAAAAATTGAGGAGGTAAAAGAATATTGATGTTGACTTTATATGCAGGAAATATCTCAGTAAAGACAAAGGAAAAATAAAATGGAGGAGAAAAGCAGGATGGATAAGGAACAGGAGTGGGAAGGCATCATATCACTGTGTTCCTTTATATCCTTTCTGAGATTTGAACTATGTGTCTGCTGACTCTACACGTCTACATAAAATGTAAATCATCCTAAAGGTCATTACATGGAGAATGATGAATATGTTTGTGTTCTGAAAAATAAATCCTTGTTAGCTATTATGGTGCACTCTTCCAATAGGACTTCCTGGAAATGATAATAAATGATTACATATATTTATCTCCTTAGCGTATTAGACATCAATGTGATCTGGTATGTGAGACAAGAAAGGTGCGTAGAGTGCAAAGCACGAATTGGATTATTGCCACAAGCAAGACGGCTAGTTGGTAAATGCAGAGACACAGAAATGTGGAACAGAGAACACTGAATATCTGGGTATGTCTGGGACACATGAAGAACGAGTCTAATGGTCCTGGAAAAGCAGAGACAGCCAGGTTACAGAGGATTTTCAATGGAAAACTTGGTGTGAATGGGGTGGTTCTCCATGGAGCAATGGATATGCGGCATGATATGTTTCCAAGACAACTTAAACTTGGCCCCTTTATTCTGTCATTTTTATATAATTGCAATCTTTCCACCTTTTTGATAAACACCTTAGGATATCCATGAAACAGCCACATGCATAGCAAAATACTTTCAATAAATTGCATGTTTTCAAGAGCACTGCTACAGAGGAAAAGCCAGGGAAGTCTTGTCTGGCTGAAACAGTTTGAAGATACAGTGGTGAATAGAGCAGTTGAGGACATGAACACGCTTGGAACTGATGTAAGCAACAGCCATGGTCCTTCCTAGCCCCTGCATTTCCTGGTGATGGACAATAGTAGGATAACTAAAGATTTTAATATGCAGGAGGTCAACATACATCATCTGTCTTCTTCTTTGGATAACTATAGAGAAGAGCTTTGAAAGGTCCTCTGGCAGCTGGAGAAGGACAAATGCAAGAGTCTCAGCAGCATCTTCATAGACTTGTTTATACAGCGCCTCAAGTGTCCGGCTGTTTATGAAATTTTGATAGACACTGCTGACCACAAGAAACAGTAAAATCATGGCTGAACATTGTGAGATGTGCCATGGGGAGAAAAGAAAAGAAAAGGAGGCAGAGACAGAGCACCAGAAAAGAGTTGGTCACGCCAACTCGTGCCAAGGCCAGCTTGTGCTCCTCAGCCCATGGGCCAGCCAGCACCAGGAACCCCATCCACTCCAGCCCCCATGTCTATACCCAGGAGGGAGGGAAACAAGAATATCTCAACTGGTAATATTTCCAGAAGCCAAGCCCCAGGGAAAATTCACACGCTGACATAGTATTGCAGATAGAGGTAAGTTTTCTCAACAAGCAAGTGAAGTCATCATGTTGTATTTGGCAGAAGTGTATGGCCTCTATGTACCTAGCATCATGCGAGGTTATACCTTGAGGCATCTTGAGATGCCTCGAGAACTGGGACCATATTTTCTAAATGGCACATACTTCCTCACCATGCCATACCTCCCCAACACACACACACACACACACACACACATCCCTACACACTTACATGCACACACCACCTCAAGGATCTAGATGTCTTCTCTGACCATACCTTCTGCATCTGAATCATCAAACTGACATGTTGTGCCTCAGAACGTGCATAAACATAGAAAAGAACTATTAATGACAAATCACCTGGATAACAAAGCATATTTACAGTTATGCAACTTAAAACTTCTTTCCTTCCCTATTTCTAAATTGCATAAGGAAGACAATGACAGCACTAGCTACAATGTTGGAGAGCTCCCGTGGAGTGTGCAGATCCACTGATCCACTCTGCTGCACTCTGAGTAAGTCAGCGTCCTGCTTGCCCCAGCAGTGCTGATGGGGGCCCCTACCAGACATGCCCTCCTTGTCCCAAAGAGGAACAAGCAGGGATCCCTCCTGGACATGTGCAAAGGGCTAAATGGAGCCAACTTAGCAAGGAATATGCTCTAATAACTTGAAGGGGGGAGGCAAGCCTGAGTGTGTTGGAAGGTGCTGATTCACACCCATCCTTGGAAAAGATGCCAAAAGCTCAGTGTCCTCAGATTTTTTTGCTCTCACTACTCAAACTATTTGGAGTGTTTGAACAACTTGCGAGGCATTTCTATGACAAGATCTGGTTGGGATCAGATCATTTGATTAGATTTTATTATTTTTTTACTTATCTAGTAGATTATTATTATGTTTGTTATTAGGTATGATAATTCATTAATAGCCAGATGTTACACTAAGTGCCTTATATATGCTGCTTCGTTTACTCTTCTGTCAACCCTGGGAGTTAGGTACGCCATTATCCTCATTTTTTTAGAGATGTGGAAAGTGAAATATCTTAGCAAATGTCACACAACCTGTAAGTCAGAAAACTGGGATTCAAATCCAGGTAATCAGACACCACATACACCACACCACCACATACACCACATACCACACCACATACACCACATACACCACACCTAGACCACACTTGAACACCCTGGAGTCAGCAATCTATCCAATCTGGGGCAGGAGGCTCACGCACCTGTGAAGATGCACCACAGCGGGGGCTCATTCAAGGTCATGGCATCTCAGACCTCCCAAAGGAATGGCAGGCAGCAGCATTCAACTGAATTTTCTGTCCAAGAAGCAGCACAGGGAGGAAAATCACAACACTACCAGAACACCTGTTTCAAGATACACAACCAAGACTATGGTGGATAGAGAGGCGCTGTCCAGCTCTCATGGTGGAGCTGAATTTGCAACGGATTCCTGACGTTTGGTAACCGCCTCCTAGGACTCCAGGCTTGCTGCCTGGGCTCTTATAGTGGGGCCCCTGAAAGACACCCCTATCACCGTCCTTTCGTGCAACTCAGCAGAGGCCTTCTGACCGCCTTCCAGGCAGGCTTTCATGCACAGAAATTGATCAGATGTTTGTTAACTTCTAATAGTTGTCTGAGGAGTTAATCCTTGCAAAAATAGGTTGGAATCTTTTCTCCTTATCTTAAGATTAACTCCAAGCAACTCAACTGGGGAAAGCCAAAGCACTTTGGAGGCCCAAATGCATGATTTCTGTCACACAGACTTCTTTGTTTGTGGAGGCACTGGCCTGAAAATGGGTTTGGAGGGAAAATTTTTTTCATTTTGGTTTATTCTTTACAATGAAATAAATCTTTCCTTGGCCTATAGATAGGTTACTCTTTTTGGTCTTCACTTCTCAACTTAAATACTTAGTGGTAAAAACAAGCAGGGTGACAGTGCAGGCAGCTGAGAGAGCTTGTGGCCTTCAGGAGTGGCCACCAGCCATGCCACCAGTGAGGGCAAGGGCTGCACTGTCATCTCCACCTGACAAAACAACACTTCGGGGGTTCATGACCTCAATGGCTCCATGGACAGAGACACTAGAGTCTCATCAGCAACACATCCAGCAATTTTGCCAAGAAGTGTTTATTTTACATATGTCCTTTGGATTATAGACTGATTTCTTATTCTTAGCTCTCTCTCCTCCATTTCCTCCCTCTCCACCAATGAAAACTCATCAGCCCTGAGGGACAGTCCTCCATTTGCTGAAAGAATAAGAAGAGAAGTGGTGGATGAGTCCAACAGGGAAAGGAAAAGAATAGTGAGAAGCATGGAAGAACATTCTAGCCACATCTACTGGAGGAAGATGCAGGGATGTGGATGTGGGAGGACCAGAAGAACCTTTTCTACACATGAAGAAAACATGGCAGTCTAGCCACAAACACAAGCACAGTTCAAAATAAGTGTTGTAGCAGATATTCAGCTGCCCTAGAAAAATTCAAGACTCTGCTCACCACAGCTGTGTTTGAAGAATAAATTCAAAGTAGGAGAGTTTTGAATTTGCACTTTCTTGATAAAATTTCTCTATTGCAGGGATAAGAAATAAAATTAGACAGAATTTAGAAACACATTAAGAACATCTCATTGTGTGACTAGAAGGCCTTTCTAGTTATTTTTTTTTTAAGATTTATTTATTTATTTTAGAGAGAGGGGGTGGGGGAGGGGAAAAGGGAGAGGGAGAGAGAGACAATCTCAAGGACACTCCCCGCTGAGCACAGAGCCCTACACCGGGCTCAATCTCACAACCCTGAATCACAATCTGAGCCAAAATCAAGAGTTGGACACAACTGACTGAGCCACTCAGGTGCTCCTAGGGCCTTTCAACATAAGCATGCTCTCCTCTTTATAGACCCTTAGCCTGCTCTTAATCTGATGTGAATAGTGAGCATTTTCTCAATGGTAAAAAAAAAAAAAAGTCCTTTCATTACACTTTAATCAAGATGCCCATCAACTACCCATTACATTGTACCTATCTAGGACCAAGTCATCCAAGGGCATAAGAGCTATATGCAAGCATGAGACTTGGGGGCAGCAGGGGTGAATATAGAAGCTTACAGACAGTTATGAACTCTTCCTTCTTCAATAGTAGATCCATTTCAAGATAAGCTTTTCTTATAATATTAAATAAATTTCAAATGTTTGTTTATATCAACACTCCCCCCCCCAAAAAAAAAGACAAATATCAAATAAGTGGCATTGAAATTTTTAGGAAATTCAAGTTACATCGCAATAAAAACACCAGTCAAATTCAGTAAATATGACAATAGGGACCTTGGATATTATTCAAATTAATCCTGCATTAATAATAATGGCACAAGTTCCAACTGGGTGCAAAACTGATGAGACAGTGTCAAATTGTGTTAATTATTTATGAGATTTAGATGGTGCAACTCAGATTGGACACCCAGCAATTAGAAACTACAAGTTATTTCCATGTTTGTATTCCATTTTCATTTTTCCTGAGTCCTCGATTATGGTCAATTGCTGGTCAATTTTCACACATGGATTTTTAGGGTGCAAGCAGAAGTCTTTCTCCTTGTTGCCACCTTCCAACTGTGCTTTGCTGCATCCACTGCCTCTGTCCCTGGTCATAGCTCAAGTAGATTCCATAGCCTTTCTGGTCACTTTCCTATTGACAGTATTAGGGAGCTCATTTCCATTTTAAAAAATCACAACTTCAAATGCTTCTAATTCAACACTTCTCCCTTCCCCAACCCAGGCCTGGGAGTAGAGAAGGAAAAGTATGTCCATATCTTCACTCTTTTTTGCCTTCCTCTTCTATCCCTCCTCCTCTACTCTCTCTTTTGCCTCTGCCTCCTTCAGGATTGGAGTGACAGGAGACAGAAGAAGGAAGGGGCAGAAAGGATTTACTCTAGTGAATTTGTGGCCACTCTAAAATGTAACAGACACCTCAATGCATGTTTGCATTTTTCATCGTATGGCTCTGTTCTGCGTGCTTCATAGATCGACTCTTTGTGGACCTACAGATGAACTACTGTTGTCAGGAATTCCTCCCTCTGCCTGATGGCTTCTCCACCTTCTCCGAGCATCTCTTATGGTACACCTCCACCCTTTTGCTGCCTATATCACCTTGCCTGTGTAGGAAATTCTCAGGATGACTCAAGCTTGCCTACATTCGCAGGGTCTCCTTGACCCAAAGAAACAACTTTGTCCTTCATGATTCTGTTTGCCTGCTCTACCATCAAGATGATTCCAGAAGCTTCTCATCCACAGACTTCTTTAGGTAAGAGGCATATCCCACTTCCCATGTCTCTCAAAATCTTAGGCCTAATGGGTGCTCTTCCATCTCTTTTCCTGTTCCTTGGCAACGGCTCAGCTAATTTTGGCAGCTCAGTAGATACTTTTTGAAGCTAGAGGTCCAGCTTCCCTTCTGGAGCACTCTCACTGTCTGAGAGTGTTGTCTGCCATTGTTGGACTGGAAGCCAAGACAAAGAACCATTAAGCAACTCTTTCCAAGGAAATCTTTTCTTCCCATTATCTTCCAACTAATCTCCTTGACTCCTTTTCTAAATTCAAGATAAATGATGGCTAAGCTAGATCATTGTGTGTGCCTGTGGGGGTAGGTAGTGGTCACCCTTAGTATGTTCTGCATAGGGGGTCTGGTCCTTTTCTTTATAATGTGTGGCCACCTACTATCCTTTGCTTTCAATTTTCTTGGAGAAAAAGTCCCACTTAACATCTGCTATGTACACATTACATGTCCAACTAGATATGAGGTCTGAATGGTGAGGGATCCTGTCGCATAGCTCTTTATATTATCCCCAGTTTCTTGTTCAGTGCATTCTGTGCATTGCCTTGGGTACCCATCTACCATGTTACAGATGTGATTTATGTAAGATAGATGAGAAGAAATCCCCGCCTATTGCCTAGAGCAATTTGGATACCTTGTGTTGAAGCATGATTGGTCATGTAATGATTCCCTGATTTTAATCAACTCAGAACAATTAACAAATAGCCAGTTCACGTGACAATATGAGAATAGGGATTCTACTAGATTTTTTTCTTTTTTTTCCTACTAGATTTTTAACAAATGTTTACAGAAATACAAACCTTTTCTCTTAATCACTGTTGTGTGCTCACTTTCCTTACCAATCTGCCTTCTATTTTTTTCTTTCATGGATAATTAGTTTCCATAAGCTCCATAGTCAGTACACTATTGCAAGTATCATCATTACACTTGCAGAAACAACTACTAAAACTGCCCTTTTCAAGGATGACTCACTGTGGCATAGATCTTCAACAAATAGCACAGAAACCTAAACAAATAGGAGCCCAGTTATTAATTTTTGTCCAGGATGAAAACAAAGATGGCGGTGCTGACTGATGTTGATAATGAAGTCACACTGACTCTAGGTCTTTCAACTTGAGAGAAACGAATTTTCTGAGTCTGTTTTTCCACATCTTCCCTTGTGCTGCCCTTCAACATGGAGTATATTATATCCTTTTATTCACTAAACTCTGTCTTCCACTCTTAAAATTCTCTTTTCCAGTCATTTCTAAGAGTTAGGAAATAGCCCAGACATTGAGTTCTTCTTCCTTCATTTCCCAAATGTCTATAACAAGGAAATTATAACACATAAGAAAAGAACACATCCGCTCCAAAAAAAAAAAAAAAAAAAAATAGGAATGAGCACTATCCACATGAAAAAAAAAAAAAAAAAACTACTAAGGATTTCAGACAAGTATAATGCTTAAGGAATCAGACTGAAAAAGCAATAGAGAGGTGACAGACAAAAACCTTTCTTGAGAGAGTACACTCTGTCTCAGAAGTCAACAGGAGACATTGCCACTTACCCTAACATGATCCGTAAGAGCTAGAGATGAGGTGATTCAAAGGGTATCAGAAGGACACAATTTGAACTCTCTCTTGCTTCTGAGAACTAGTAGCAAAGAATTCGTAGCAGTATATACAAAAAGGCCATTGGGATTTCATGGTAATCACCTAGTTCTATATGGGAAGAGCCCAAGAGTTATTTCTAGTATGAACAATCATACCAAGTAGAAAAATAACTTTTTTGGAGGGGCAGGAAGGAAGGCTTTTCTCCCCATCATCCCCAATTTGTGTCTCCCTGTAGCTCTAGCCTCTTTAGGTTTCTCCTAGGAATTAGAAAGATAGCAATTGATTTTGCATATTCATATTAGTTACCTCTTTCTGAAATATTGATCTATATTCTCAACTACATTTAAAACGGCCGTATGTTTCTGACATTAGAATAAGCAGTTGTGAAGAGGAGAAAATGTAGACCAAAAATTATTTATTCTTGCTAAATTGAACACGTCAATGGGAACAGTAATACGTTTGTGGCAGACATTGTTGGTTGCCATGCCAACCTCCTCCTTAGCTGAGTCCCACCCAACCCCAGTTTCACAAATGGGTTCTGACCCATCCTGTGCTCTGCAATGATAAGGAACAAGGGAGTAGGGTAGGGTGCCAGTAATTTTTGGATACATATACACACATGTTCTGCTTTGCAAAGTAATTATATCAATGTCATTTGGAAGCAAAATGTTCAGCCCAAAAAGAAAAGATATAGAATCAAAGAATCTAAATAAGAAATATATAACCTTATGGGGCGCCTGGGTGGCTCAGTGGGTTAAAGCCTCTGCCTTCGGCTCAGGTCATGATCTCAGGGTCCTAGGATCGAGCCTTGCATCAGGCTCTCTGCTCAGCAGGGAGTCTGCTTGCCCCTCTCTCTCTGCCTGCCTCTCTGCCTACTTGTGATCTCTCTCTCTCTGTCAAATAAATAAATAAAATCTTTAACAAAAAAAGAAAAAAAGAAATATATAACTTTAAATTTGAATTGAAAATATCATTATGTGCACAGGAAGTATTTTTATTTCTAAAAATTTCTTTGCTTTGCCTGCTCAATATTCTAGAAGCAGTAACAAACCCAGTAACAACAACAACCATAGCCCAAATTTTGGTCTGTAAGAACCATTTGCCATGAAAATAAACCAGTTTTAATTGGAGAAATAATTAATTCCATATATGGAGCAAGAAGTGTATTGGATGAGGTTGGAACATTTTGTAACATCAAAATGGAAGGAAATTTTGATGGGTACCAGATTCAGATCAAAATACTAACAGAAGCAAACTTGAATAAGCTCTTAAGAGTCAAAAATGGAACAACATAAGCAACAAAAACAAGGAATGAATTGAAGCATCAAATATGTTTTTTTAAAACATGAATTTGAAATGATGAGGGAAAGATCTTATTTAGCTTTGGAGATTGTTAGGCCAAGTCTTTATTCTAAAATTTGCCAACAAAAGAAAACAATGAGTGATATACCTTACCTTTCTTAAACAGTATTTCAGGATAAAAAGTTGATGAGGAGAATATTTTCTTTGTTGAAAACTTACAGCTAATAAAAGTGGTAGGAGTGACAGAATCAGAGTACCACCATTTCACAGTGTTAATGAAATAAAGAAATCATGGGCCTAGGCAATAATAATCAACAGCGGCTAACACCACTGGGTGAAGGGATAATGGCAAAGTTTATAAAAAGATGCCTGAGCCAGATAATACCTAAACATGTTCAGCCATCTTCTGATGATGAAAAGAAGAATAACTCAGATCATGTGCTTCCTGATATCATGCAGGTAAGTACACAGCATCACCTAAGAAGTCTTTTCGCCAAAGAACTAGACTTGATCAAGCCTCTGACTCTAATGATATTTGAATTGCAGAGGACAAAAGGAACACATTGAAAGACAGCACAAGTGTGCCATCAACCAAAGACAGATGGTGAGAAATTTTACAGGCAAATGCCTATATTCTTCAACAAGGAAATTTGGGGGGCAGGGGGGAAAGAACTGGTATTGACCTACAGAAGCTATCAGCCAAATGCAATATGGATCTTTAGAACTTGATTAGAACAAAATAAGTATACAAAAAAAAAAAAGAATAAAATAAGTATGCAGAGGCTTTTATGAGACAATTAAGAAAATTCAAACACCAACCTGATCTTTACATGATATTTTTTTAATTACAATTATTTTTTAGATGTCATGAAGGAATCGTTGTGTTTTAAAAATTCCTGTTAGCAATATAGGCAGGACTATTTACAGTTGGAATATGTTAAAAATCTTTTCTCTTAGAGATATATGCTCAAGTGTTGACAAAAGAAATTATACGGTTCCAGAATTTGCTTTAAAATAATTAGGTTAGGAGGTGTAGGAAAAAGTTTTGAGAGAAGGAACATGAATGGAAAGACATCTATATGTTGGTCATTGTTGAAGCTGGGCATTGGATTGAATATATTATTAATTGCTTTTTTATATATAAATATTTTATAATAAAAAGTATAGAAATACTCATTAGTGTAAAAAAGAATGAAGAAAAATATCTCTAGGAGTGTTTAACTTCCTTTTAAGACTGCAAATAAACTGAAATTTTTTGAGTAAAAAAAATGGTGTGAAATCTAGGCCCTATCCTAAATTTATATTCTTTCTTTTTTAAAATAACTAAACACATTTTTATCCTTTGAATTCCATTTTATTCCTATTTGTCTTTTTATTATTGTATCTATAAAGGATTTGAAATTTTCTTGCATGCCATCACAGACTTTTATCTTTCCAAATAGACACTCATGCGTTGAACAAGAAACAGATTCTCCTTGGTCCATCACCTATTGTAATATTTGACATATTTTAGCTAATAGTAAACATTTGAAAAGTGGATGACTGAATGAAAAAAAAGTAATGAGTGCCTACATCTATTTAGAGAGAAAGAAAATATTTAAAGGAGAAAATCAAATTTGATTTATATGAAAGTAAATGAGTAAACAACATATAAAGATCATAAATGTACCAACATTTTTTAAAGTTCCTCAAGTTGTGTGTGTGTGTGTGTGTGTGTGTGTGTATGTGTACACTAACACAGAAGAGCCTCTAGTGATAGGAATAAAGATCAGATGAAATATTAATGAAGGCTATTTATTTTATCGTCCTGCATAATAGTAAATGGAAATGCCTCTATGTCTAAATACAACATAAAGTGAGCAAATAAGGTAATACTGAAGGTGACTTTAAAGGTGAATTCTTTCTGAAATTCCAATTTTGTAGAACTAGTGCATTCTCAAGGCAAAGTAAAATTGCTCTTTAGCTGAACCAGAGATTAAAGCTGAAACTCTGTCAAGGGTGGTTTAGTTCTGCCCAGTGAATGGGATGTACCGTCCCTGAGGGAATATAATTCAGTCTGTTCTCTCTTCAATTTGAGCACTAGTTAGCCAAGAGCTCATTCCCTGAAGCACAGTCTAGACTCCTGTACCATACATCCTAATTTAGAAAGCCACTTGTCAAGCGCTTCTCAAAATGGGAATTGGCCAGAAAGAAATCTCAGAGCCAGAGCCGTTTTGGGAAATTGGAGTTGGCTTTTGGCTCCTCCACTTTCCACCTTGGTAAGTACCCCATGAACATCCTTGCCCAGACTCTTTGCCTCTCTCATCCCCAGCCCCTCTGACTATATATCCTCCATCCCCATCCCACCATCACCATTCCAAGTCAACTCACTTGAATCCATCTCATGTACATCTTTTCTAACCGTCTTTATTTTTTAAAGATTTTATTTGTTTATTTGAGAGAGAAAGAGAACACGAATTGGATAAAGGGTGTAAAGAGAAGCAGACTCCCCACTGAGTAGGGAGCTCGATGTGGGGCTCGATCCCGGAACACTGGGATCATGACCTGAGCCGAAGGCAGACGCTTAACTGACTGAGCCACCCAGACACCCTAGTAACAGTCTTTAAAATGCACATTATTCTGTATATACACTGCTGCATTTTACACTAACGTATTCTCCTCTTTTCTTCTCCTTCACCTTGATACTCGAGCCTGAATACCTAACTCACGCTAATGTTCACCTGATCCTAAGGGGCAACATTAAAATGAGGTGATACTCCAAGGGCTTTCAATGAGGCATCAGACCTTTGATCATTGTCAGGACCCTAAAGGAAAGTTCCTTAATCATGCCAGCCCATTATCTTTATTAAAAAGTTGTAGTCACCATTACCTTCAAACAAGCTCTGAAAAATAGGCTTTGACTCCTAATGTCAGGAAATGTCAAACCATTCCCTTTCTCCCAATCTTACCTGCATGAGGATGATTTCATTAGGAAACACACCTTGGGGTTTTCAGTCTGGGTTTTTATATTTTTATTTTCCATGGATAACAGAGTTTCCTTGTGCAAAAAAAAAAAAAAGACCTATAGCACAAAAATAGAAGAGATAAAATATATATGGGGAGTAAAACCACAAAAACTTCTGTTAGCCAATAACCTAGTAAAAAATTGATCTCAGTGCAAATTTTAATGTTACTTTCTCACGTGTTGAAGGAAGGAAGAAAAGGAAGAGGGAAAGAAGACAGAGAGAGGGGGAGGAAGTGGACAATCAGAAAACAATGGCAAAGGAAAAAAAGGTGTTTTTTTTTTTTTAAGATTTTATTTATTTATTTGTCAAGGAGAGAGCGCACACACAAACAGGGGGAGCAGCAGGCAGAGGGAGAAGCAGTCTTCCCATTGAGCAAGGAGCCTGATGAGGGATTCGATCCCAGGAACCTGGGATCATGACCTGAGTCCAAGGCAGATGCTTAACAGACTGAGCCACCCAGGCATCCCAAAAAGGGTAATTTTGTGAGACAAACATATACACTTATTTTTATATAACAAACAGGGAGACTTACTTTGTGTACTTAAAAATGTTTACTTATAGAATCCTCCTAAGAGCTATAACAGGTAGAAACGATTATCATCTTCATTTTACAAATGAACAAACTGAGAATAAGAATTTCAGTACTTTATCCAAGGTCACACATCAAATAGTAGAACCTGTACTTAAACACAGGCAGTTCACTAAAAATAAATCATTTTCTTTATAACATAAGCGAAAGCACTAAATAAATATATTACTGAAGCTTATAATCTGGAGCAAAAGTGTAATAAAAAAAGACAATATCCTTCTAATAAAAAGTTTAGTAAATTTAAGCAAATGATATATTTTCAGTTGCATGATTCAAAATGATCAATTATAGAGGCACCTTGATGGCTTAGTCAGTTAAATGTCCGACTCTTGATTTTGGCCAAAGTCATGACCTCAGGGTCCTGGGATCCTGTCTGGCATAGGGCTCTGTCCTCAGCCCCCCCTTGGGATTCTGCTTGGGATTCTCTGTCCCTCTCCCTTTGCCCCTCCCCCCACTTATTCTCTCTCTTTCTCTCTCTCTTTCTCTCAATCTCTAAAATAAATAAATCTTTAAAAATAAAATGATGAACTATAAATAAAGTGTCAAAGATCGGAGAACCCTCCAATTGTCTCTAAGTATATTGACAAACTGCTCTAGATGAAGGAAAAATACTCCTAAATATTGTTTAATCACACCAACTATGTTTGCCAAGAAGATAGATCTTCTTGATGTAAGAAATGTGTTTTGAAAACCCAGTTTGAGTGCATTACGTATTAATAAGTGATTCTAACAAAGATTTCCTCAGACATTCCACTGAGATAATATCAAAAATGTATCCACTGTTGTAAGCTGACAAGAGCTTCTGAAAGAATCTTTTGGTTAAAAGTATCAGGGAGACCGCAGGAAGTCCTGACAAAGTAGCAAATTAGTCATAATGTCCTTTGTGATCTGTAATAAGCCACATGTCCCCTAGTCTACTTCACTGTTGTCGCTAACAATAAATACGTGAAAATTGTTGTTTAATGAAATGGAGAGAGTCTAATTTGCCCAGAGATTTTGGAAGTGTGGTGATCCATCGCCCTTCCTTTACCAGAACTGTGGTTACATTCACTTTGATCTTGGATCTGCTTGGTCAACAAGGGGAGAGGGCAGGAGGGCATGTATATACAAAGATCAAATAATTTTCTCCATATAAATGCATGTGTTCAAATATTTAAGAAATTTTGTGCATCAACGCCCTAGAAGTTCAGTGTCAATTTACAGTCAAAATTGAATTTTAGTCTAAAGCAATATTTTTCATTTACCAATGACGCCAGCTGGTCTTTAAATGTGTCTGCCTATTCTGTGGTTATGAGCAATGCCTTTGACTATAATTCACAAGGGCTTTTAGAAAGAATGAGCCCTTCTACAAACTGTCTACTAATGGTGCTTCTGCTTGACTCACCCCATGCCTTCATTAAACTGATCCATTTATGTTTAGAGTTGATCCTTTTCCCTTTGTCTAAGATGTGAAACAGAATTTGCTATTCCTTGGTGCTCTGGACTTTGCAATCTGTGTTTATAATGATGTCCCCGAGGCAGATCTGGCATTCTGCAGTTTTCTCACAATAATCAAAGAAAAACAGAGGCTGTATCTACCAAATTTTGGAGCAGCGTTATCAACAATTCTTGTCAGGATTGGACATCCCAGAAGGTGAGGGGAGCTAGAAGCCAAGTCATAGTCACACAGAACAGACAAGAATCTTCTGCATGAACTTGAATCATAAGAAGAAAACTAGGTTCTTTTCAGATCCTCCCATAAAACAGGAAAAATGCATGATGCCAACAAATTCAGAGACGCAATGAATGGTGTGTATTGCAGATCTAGTTTCAATAAACTTAACATGCGGTGGTTAAAATAGAGACACTCATGGTCAAGTTAGTCATTATTTTTCATTTGGCTATGATATGTTCATACACCACGAATAAAATCACTTGTTGAGGAAGACAAAAAAAAAAAAATCAGTATCTCCCACATCAGGAGTTACTTCTTTCAAAAGTTTCCTTGGAAGAATATCTGCCATTCAATTAACACATTCCTAAAGCACTGACCTCTCATTACCAAGATTCTGTTCTCCTTCCCTGAAAGAACAGTCTCAGAAGCATCTTGGTAATGCCATTTAAATCACAGCCAGTAATCAAAACCCAGTCACAAATGTTAAGCATTTTCACTGAGAATGTATTTTGTAGAATTTTATAACAAAATGCTAGGATGAAATATGACATATTTTCAAGCAAAAATGCATTTTTATTTGTAATTTTTCATATTTGCTGATGTGTTCAGAGTTAACTTTGCCTAAATATGTTACAGTTCACAAATGCCTCGGGGTACAAAAGAGATTTCTTTGTTTCTCATGCTTTTTATCCTTTAAAAAATCCTGAACGAGTTATTTATTTATTTTTAAACCATGACTAAATTTTCAATATAGCTATTTAATTTTTAATAGATCTCTTGCCAAAAAACAAAATCCCATCTACTATTAAATAATTAAATAAACAAAAGTGAAGAGCATGCCATCATTTTTTATTGCTATTGTAAGCAACACAGAGAAAGCAATACATTATTCCAGTATCTCTTTTTAGCCAAAGCATTTTAAATGCCTTGGGATAAAGTGATACTGGAAACAGGCCCTCATGTCAACTTTTGTGCCTATCTATAAGCACTGGAAAATTAACAGTAATTCTTAGCATCTTTACAGATATTTTGCTCCTTCTAGCATAAGAGTAGAAGTCCTGATACAGACCAATAAGTGACAGTAATACACAGAAGCTATTATTATTATAAGAGGGACAAACATAACATTCAAAAATGTATTAAAAAATGAGTGGAATTAACATCAACCAGATTTACTTATTTATTTGTTAGCATCATTCATCTCTTCTACCATAAGCTTGCATTGATCATGAATTCTTCTAGGAAAAAAGCTCAGAAATAAGAATTGACTCCTGACATTAATGAGAGCTCTGTTGTCTGAGAAAATGTACTACAGGGAGAAAGGGGATGAGAACTTGGCCATAGATCACGTCAACAAAGTTTAGCCAAACATGGATGCAAAGCAATCGCATTCCAGAGTTGGCAGTGCTCTATAGAGAAAGCACAAACCCTTGGTGTTCTGTTGTATGGGGGAGTCTGGCTTCTATCAAATTACAGAATCAGAGAAACCAGCTTTCTTTATATTTTGAAAGGAAATAGCACTCATCCTGACAACGGGGACATTACTTGAGTCCAAAGTTCATTTTAAATAAATATATATGGTTAAACAAAATGATCGGACATAAGTCAACAGAAGGATACGTTGCACTGGGAAAGCTGCAAAATGAAACATGAGATTCAACAGCCCAGCATCTCATGTGGGGAGGAGGGACCCCTGACCGTTCACTGGCCCTGTCATGTAATTCAGAATGCAGCCTGCATGGCAAAACGAGACTGGTAATATATCGACTTAGTGGTCCCGTAGTTAACAGAAGGGAACATTTACTTAAATTGTAAATACTCCAGAATCCAGATTTGGCTTAGTATTAAAACATGGATTAGGTCATGTAACATTGGGAACGAAGTGTGGGATTTTAGTATTTGCCTCCTTAAAGTTTAATTTTACCTTGTAAATATTTTCCTCACTTAATGTAAAAGATATTAAATAAATCTGGAAATCAGAAAAATCCTATTTTGCTCTTTGTGAATTCAGAAGTGTCCTGGAAATGGCCATGTATTCCACAAATGTCCCTCCACTCCCAAGCTACTGTCCTAAAATGCCAACGTTTCATGCAGTCACACTGCAGATACTAAGAAACTTTGGCATTCTCATTAACTGTAGCAAGTTTCAGAAAATGAGACATTTCCTACTAAATCAGCTCCAATTTATTTCCTGTCTTTTGTGGGATATTGCAACCCATTTATCGAATTAGTTTTGTTACTATAGTGATACACTCAACTCTTTCCGACTCACATCAAGATTATTCGTGGTTTGGGAGATGCATCAGAGTTTGCTAAGACAAAACTTTCAGAAGGAGACTCAACAGACAAGGTGCAGTCTACAGATCGTGTAAGAGTTACAGGACATTTAAAAAGAGATGTCAGTATTCATTCTTCCCACATTATAATTCGTCATCCACTCCAGCCCTGAGGGCAGTGGTTCCAGGAGGAAGATGGCAGACATTGACTGTTACGATGACCTACCCCATTCAGTGGCTGGGAGTAGAGGAGCCATGTGCTCAAACATCACTGTCTAGAAATTCTATTTTGCCATCGCTTACCCCACCACTGCCACATTGAACCCCTTATTCTGATGGGATATCTCAGGTGGTTTACTGTGAGAAAGGTGGGGTTAAGAAATAGGTTCAAGGGAAGGGCCAAGAGACAAGAATTCAGAAAACCAACAAGAGGGCCATGCATCAGGGCTGTGAAGAGTGGAGCATGGACTAGATTAGCTATTCAACTAAGGAAATGGTTTGGAGGTGGCCAACTTTTAACCGATTTTAAAAAGTGAAACCCTAGTACATGGTGGACAATGAGCGTATCAACTGTGTGGCTTTTAAGTCAATCATATTACTTTTTATGTTGCCTGCTCCATGAATGTGCTTAGCACAAACCCAAGTAACTTTCAATATCAATATTTCAAAATTAAAGATATAGTGGAAAATTTGGAGAAATGAAGGAAAAAGGGAAAAAGAGGAGTGTGAAAAGTGAAAATAAAGTCCAATGATATTTAGTCTGTTTTCTTATTGCATTTATTTTTTCCCCAAATACTTTTATTTTTTCAGTGTTACAAGATTCATTGTTTATGTACCACACCCAGTGCTCCATGCCATATGTGCCCTCCTCAATACCCACCACCAGGCTCACCCAACTCCCCACCCCCACCCCTACAAAACCCTCAGTCTGTTGCTCAGAGTCCACAGTCTCCCAAAACACGGATAATCTTATTGCATTTCTGCTTCAAGATGCTTTTTCTCACTTTCTTTCTGGAAAGGCTTTCAGCTTCTGACACACATTTAGCACCCTCTCCTGGTCCGTACCCTCTTCTGAAATCCTTCTTTTCCCACAAAACATTTTTTTACATGTGCCCTTTAAAGGTTTTTATGATAAAATGTTAATTTTTCAAAAAGCCACAGTCAGCATCCCGCAATTTCACCTCCAGGATTCTGGATTATGGCTGTCCACTGACATTTTCTTGATTATTTGTTAAGACATTGAGGCAAGACCATGTTCATGCTGTTCACGATGTTAAATAAAAGTAACCGTGGTAGAATCTGTACTCGTGAATGCTTTTGCTTTCCTATTTTTCTCCCCCAGTTTTACTGAGATAGAATTGACACAGAAACTTTCAGATTCTTATGCTATAGACTTTGTGCCTGAAATTGCCTTTTTATATCTTGAGGTAATTAGGTTGCAAAAAACACTCATATATATATATACATTTTTTTTTTGAGATTCCAATTTACAAAAAATTACCTAGGGTTGTCTCCACTCGTAAAACATTGAAGAATCAAGAATGGGCTCGAGGAATCCATAGAGACTCTCCGAAATCTGAGATGACCAAAGTTCTTGAAAATTGTTGTACAAAGCTGGAAAAAAATCAGTACTTCCAAGAAACTACTAGAGAAAGGGAATCTGGTTACAACAAGCCTCAAATGACACAGTCGTTTATATACTACATGAGAAGCAGGGGCAAAATGTCAAGAGAATGTTTTTAAAAGTGAAATAAAAGAGAAACAGAAAAAAATGAAAGAGGAAACTATATGGAAATACACAGAGTCTGGACTGGGGAAAAAGAAAGAGGCAAAGTGAAAAGTGAGGCAGCAATGGGTGTAGCCCAAACAAAAAGCAGCCTTGAGAAAGGGATCATCAGCTCTTGGTGTCCTGTGGTTGTCACGTCACAATGGCTTCAGGCCAAGGAGCATGACTCATGGACATAGTTCTCATTGTCCAAGTGGTAATCTTGTACTGGTCTGCCATTCAGAGACTCTGAGTGCTTCATCCCACAAAATCTTTTTCTTATAAGTTTGCAAAATTAAAATAAGATCTTATTGAATAATACTTAAATTCTCTTGATTTACTTAGAATCACAGTTTAAGATTCTCATTCTTTTTATGAATTAATGGCTTTGTGATTAATAATTTAATGCTGAGGGGCAAAGATTGATAATTTTGTAGAGAGAAGTTGAAACCCAATCTGTTCACTTATATTCCCTAAAACAGAGAAAAGAGCTTGCATGCAGGTGATTGGCAAGAAAGACAAGAGAAGGAGCTGGAACCAGATAAAGAAGGATGGGAAACCAGTAAAGTGTACGCGGTTAAGGCTACAGTTGTGAGGGGCCTCCCAGAATTTTCCAGTGAGGCTGAGAGGACCAAGCATTTACCCACCAGCTGCCATCCCCCATGGCCCAAGGGCTGTCCCTAGGAGAGTTAACTCTCTTGCCTTTCTCAGTTGTGTTTGGGTCTGGGCTGAAAAAGCTTCTGTTTCTTAAGGAAACAAACAAGATAAAAGGCCTGTGGTAGAAAAGCAGAGATGGACGAGAGTGGTGGGCATGAGACATGCTGTGTAGGCACACAGAATGTTCACCACAGCTTCAGACACAGCCAGAAATGCCTTAGCTCACCCTCACATGACTCAGATTTGCTCATGCTCCCCAACAAACTTTGTCACTGACCAAGGTACCTCAAGGTGGTGGCCAGGACAAATGCTAACAAACACACAATAAGCAGTAAGAGAAGCTACAGTCCTCACTGATGCAGCTATTACCAACAATGGATTGACCACCTCCTTCCTCAACTGCAACCCCTAGAGATTTCTGTCACCCTCAATCAACCCTTCAACTGCTCTAGGTGGCTTAACTGACTAGATGATCCTGACTCCCATATCTGAGGGTCTGAGAGCCCCTGGTTGCTTTGCTTGGTTGCTGCTGTTGCCCATTGGTTATTGTCACAGAGCATGGGAACACCGAGCAGTGATCCCACTGGACCACCAGAGTTCTAGACGCACACCTCCCTGCTCCTGGTATGTAACAGCAACACCAGCTACTTATGACAATTGTTGTTAATTACCCCAACCAATGACTCCTTTCTTTGTTAATCTGCCAGCATGAAGATTCCAAAGTAACCAAGTTACCATTCCAGCTACAAGTTAATAGATCCCTTACTCTCTCTCCCTTGGACTCTAAGGACTCCAACCCAGCAAAACCTAAAATTGTGCAGATAAAACTCACAAGTTCAGCAAGTAGACTACTAAGAGTGATCGTAATGGAAGCCAACTGTATTTCCATTCTTTGTTCCTGGACCCATGTATTTTAACTATCGGGGGCACAGCTCTACAGGACCACATAATGCTATTGTGTGTGTGTGTGTGTGTGTGTGTGTGTGTGTGTGTGTGTGTGTGTGTATGTATATATATGATTCTAGTGAACGAAGACACCACTATAAGTGTGACATCCTGAGCTAGCTTTTAGAGCTGTCTCCAATAAATCACTCCATATAGAATATGATAGAAAGAATGACTCCCCTGGTCCTGCGCCCTCTGTCACACCTCTACTACTGTAAAGTGGGACCCTTAGTCTAAGATGATGTCACGCAGGATCTCATGTCAGTACATCAGGCATTCTCTAAGCATTCAGATAATAGTGCTATTCTATAGGGCATCCAGAAGGCTTTTTAGATGTTCTTGCAAGATCCCTGCAATCAATATTGTGTCAGAAAGGAGGCAAACTAACCTTACCCAGGAAGAAGGGTGACTGAGTATTGCTGCTTTTCCCATGCAAATGCCCACTGTTTGTGGTACTCTTTGTTCTCAGGTATTGAAAAGAACACATTTGTCAAGACTGTGGCCTCATATCAGGTACCACAGGTTATGTTCATCTCTTTCCATAAAGAAGCCATCTGTACAGCACACCTAACTGGGTCTGACATTTGGTTAAGTTTTGTAGTTCACTGTCATCTCTCTGGTTTTCACAGGGAATACAGTAGTGAATGGGATGAGAATCAGACGGGAACTGCCACCATCACATCCTCTGGTTCCCTGAGAGGACCCTAATTTCTTCCATTAAACTCAAGCTGTGTTATTGCTTCTGATTTTTCTATCTTGGCTGGTAGAGGCAATATCAGAAGTCTTTTTGGCTTTTCCTACTATAAACTCTTACTCTGTGGGGTATGGGACAAATGTGAGGGTTCTGCCAGCAGCTAAGTATATTTATCCCAGTCATGCATGGAGAGAAGTGGCTGAGAAAATGACCACAGGGTGGATCTTTGTTCCCATTTGATCCTCTGGGAGGTGGACACGGGCCAAGAGTTCATTCATCACACGATCTTCACAAACGTCACCCTAACTCTGAGCCACATTATGTTTCAGACTTCCTGGTAGGAGTACCTGCTCAAAACTTGTATCCAACAGCCCTCAAAGGTCTACACATTCTTCCTATCCTGGTAAACTGTTACTCTAGTCAGGGACTAGAAGTCCCTTTGGAGGAGTGTGGAAATGTTATGTTAAATGCTAATGGTAGCATTGGAGGTCCTTCTTTGAAGAGAGCAGGTCCCTCCTTTAACTTATGGGAACTGGCTCTGAGAATAGCTCAGATCTAGAAGCTGAGCAAGAAACTGCTCTTCTTCAGTGCAGTCACGACACTATCCTCTTTTCTTTTCTACTAATTCTTTTTCTAGTTATACAAGTCAAGAAGAATCGTAATTGGCTGTCTTGTCCCTAGGAACATGGCAGTCTATTAGCTGTCGCCTTAGATTCTTACAGGTCAAGGAACCCTGGTTGGCACTTTGGCCTTCCTGCCTATTACAAGAAAACTACTTCAACATACTGCTTAACAACATTAATTAAAATGCATTCTTTTATGTTGAAATTAGGCCTGATATTTTAATGTGATTTCCCCAAAAAGAATTTCTAATGAGAGACAGGTGAAGTTGTTTTATTTGGGATACAGTCCTAAGAAACACAAGTGAGAGAACAAAGAGAATGAGACCAGGTCTCATTCATACAGAATGTATCCCAGAATTTTTCCTCCAAGGCCATGTGTTCATCTCCTCTACCCCACTGGTTGATAGTTAACATACCATATATTAATGCCCCTATATTTCTAAGCTTCTCTCTCTATAGCTTCTCTCTCTCTCTATATATATATATATATATAGAGAGAGAGATGGAGACATGAAATTTGATAAAATATATAACATATATAACATATAAGATTATGTATAATAAAATTATATCATGTAATATAGTTAATATGATATACGATTAAATAATACAATATAATATAGTATAGTATTATTTTATGTATTATAAGAAATATCATTCATAAGGCTGGTCCATCTGCAGTTGGCAGGATAAGGTAGGAAACACTTCAAATTCAGTGCTACAATCTATAATCTGTTTTTTTCTCTCTCTCTCTGTATGTGTGTATGTGTGTGTGCATGTGTGTGCAGTATGAATAAGAAATATTCCATTCATGTAGTTATTTTTTAAATAACTTGATGCAGTACATGAGATTAATGGAATTTTTTTAAAGATTTATTTATTTATTTAAGAGAGAGAGCACGGAGGGAGGGGCAGAGGGAGAGAGAATCCTGATGCAGACTCCCCACTGAGCAGGGAGCCCAACACGCAGGAGGCTCCATCCCAGGACCCTGAGATCATGACCTTAGCTGAAATCAAGAGTCCACCACTTAACCGACTGAGCCACCAAGGCACCCCCAATTAATGGAATTTTAAATCAAAGCACAGATTTCAAGGTTGAGGAGTAGAGAGTAAAAGATCCTGGTTAGCGGTGAACGTCATACATGGATGATAACATTATCATTAGCTGTTATCTGAGTATGACAAAAGGATTCCTGTCTTAGTCCATTTGAAATGTATTTAAAAAAAAAATACCACAGACTGAGTAACATATAAACAACAGAAATTTGTTTCATTGTTCTGGTGGGTGGAAGTCTGAGATAGAATGCAGGCAGGGTCAGGTTCTGGTGAGATTCCTCTTTCGGGCTGCAGTCTGTAGTCTTCTCCTTGTCACCTCCGCCGTAGAGAGAAGAGAGAGGAAGCAAGCTCTCTCTTGACTCTTGTAAGGGCCAAGACCTCATCTAATCCTAATTACTGCCCAAAGGCCCCACATCGTAATATCATCATGGGCGGGGCAGGGGGAGACACACAAACATTTGGTCCAAAACAGGTAAGGGAAAAGTTTAGCCTTTTTTCTTGGTTGGGGGAAAAAGGAGGTGAATCATTTCAGTGTAAAGAAACTTAGGTTTAAATGTGACTATTAATATGAGCTTGTGAGCACTGGCAAAAGCACATACATAATGAAAATTCCCAATTATCAGAGTGGAAAAAAGAAAGAATGGTATCAGTCCAGCAAAGTAAGGAAAAACGAAAAAAAAAGAGTAACCAGTAAAAATTTAAAATAGACATAAAGGAAGATGGAAGAAATAGGACAACACAACATTAATTACAATCGATGGGAACAAATTGAGTCATTTTTAAAGATAACTGCACTTCAGATCTGGTGTAAAAACAAAATCTAATTAGCATTTTTTTAATAATAAGCCTTAAAGAAAATAAAAGAGCAAATACATGTTTGACAATTGCAACCCACCAAAAAAAAAAAAAAAAAAAAAAAGCTGAAACACAAATATCACTAATGCAAAGAGAGAGCTTTTTAATGAGAAAAGATTCAAATTACCAAGGAGTCAAACTCATGAACCTTTCTGCATCAAATAACATGGTAGTAAAATAACTGTAAAACCACTTAGAAATATCAGGAGAATTTGGTAAAGTCATTAACATGGGGGCAGGTTTTAATATTTTTATCTCCGATATAAAAAAAAAAAAATGTAAGAAAAGTAAGTAAGAATATGGATGATTGGAATCACCCTATTCAGTGTCAACCCAGAAAAGAATTTACATACATTGTTTCAAAGATTCTAGCTCTAAAGCTTTTATTTAGGGAAAAAAATTATGATCAAAATTCATATAAAAGATGTCCATTGTATTATTTATGGAAGCAAATGTTGGAATGATCATTAGATAATCTGAAGATTGAATTCCTCCAGAGAATTTTTTTTGTTCATTAGTGACCATAAATCGGATACTGCCCCAGAGTATGCATCATCAGTGACAACTCCAAGAAATTTCTGTGCCAGTGGTTCATGGGTCACCCTTAGGAATTTGCTGCATGCTGTCCAACAGCTAAATAAACCTGGTAACTTTTATTGATTTTTAGTTTTAGTTTTGGTTGTGATTGCCTATGGTTTACTAAAATTCATGCATTGAGCACGTATTGCTTCTGAAATTAGGGAAGATGCTGCAAAGGTAATATTTGTCATTATGAATCTATATCTGTAGAAAGGTAATATTTCCCCATCTCCATTCTTAGATGAAGTGTCTCTTCAGAGGTTTCTTTCAAAGATTAGAGTATCTGAATGTTCCCTTTATGTTAGCTGAGAACTCAGAATTGCGGAGTCTAGATTCGTTTTAATTGGATGTGATTTCTTCTGCGGTGGTAGGAGTGGTTCACCTTTGGAAAAGACCATTTTACTAATTGCAACATGGTCACAACTGGTTGAATGAAATGGGGTCTGTTTTCTGGACAATTCTCCTTTCTCTTAATCATATTTCTCAATGCATGTGTTGATTTTCTTGTAGGGAGAGAAATCTTAAGGAAATTTTCATCAACCTTCTAATTCAAGAATTTGAACAACACAAGACCATATATCTAAATTTAAAATAATGTGAAATTTGGCACCTAATGAAAATAAAGAATACTAAGGATGCACAGACCACTTAGCTTTATAACTTATTTCCTGAGTAAATGTAAAACTCCGCTTCCATTTGGTTGTTTGCACTCTTGCCCAGGCTTCAAGTCTGTTGTATAACTGTTTCATAAAGTGGGAGAATGAAATATTTAAGAAGATTTTTAGAACTCAGAATAGTGAAACCAATTTCTGGGCTTCGTACCCAGTTTCATTTTTGAGTGCTTTTCATTATTTTACATTTCATTATTTAAAACTCTAGCAGCAATATACAGCTGACTAATGTCACTACTCTCATTTAAATCATAGCATTGTTTTAGAGGGAATTCCTGTAGGACTGCCAATTCCAGCTTTCTGATGTGGGCTGTAAATATAGTTTTTAGCTCTAAATATGCCCTATCACGTTTCTTTTTTAAGGGTAAACATTCAACAAATTGCATTTGAAGTGGTGATAGGGATAATTAAAAGAAATAAGGCACATTTGACTGCATATATAGGAGTCATAAACCAATTTAATTAGCTGTAAATAGTTACCTAAGCCAGTGGATCAGAGGGGATAAGAAACAACTTCCAGAGAAGCCATAATGAACTAGCAGGAAAAGATCTGAAGGTCACAAGTGACCACTAGCTTCCACGTACCAATAGAGTTACATATTTTATTAAAATGGACATGAAAAAGAATATTACAACACTGAAATCTAGAGACTAATAATCATGAAAAAAATTAAAACCTGTTAGAGAACTACCCTAAAATATTCTCCATGTACTGATGGAGGAATAGATAATTCTGATTTTTGTTAATGTGTCCCAGAGTACAGAAAATGATTTAAAGCTTCCGAATTTATTTAGGACCTATATATTAAAATCTGACAAAGATAGACCAAAAAAAATTATGGCCAACTTTCACTTATGAATACAGATGCAAAAATTCTGAGTAAAATATTGGCGAGTGAAGATATAAACATTTAGACTGATTAAAGTTGGAAACATAGTATTTTAGCTTTACCCTTTCTTTGCCCTTCTAAAATGATGAATTATAAACATGTTTCAGCACTGATTGGAGGCAACCAAAGCAGAGCTCTGGCTGCTTTATGGAAAGGAAAAGTCATCTTTTGGTTGCTCAAAACTCAGGCAGTGGGATTAATGGATCATAAATTCCCATTGCCTGGCAATGCTCCAGAGAGAAATAAATTCAAGGTGCATCCACAGAGACAGGCCCCCTGACCTGATGTTCTCAGCTTGCAGATGTTCTGAAGTCCCAAGAGTGATATGGCAGCAGCAGAGAGCCACTGGATGAGAAGGGACCACGGGTTAGTGGGTGCCTGACTATAACCTTCGGAGACAGACAATCTATGACTATTGATGCTTCCTTAGGCAGTGGAACCTTGACACCCTGTCTGGAGGAGGTACGATGAGCCCTCCAATGGTCACAGACCTGCCAGGATGAGGGTTCAGAGTCAGAATGAACACTGAATTACAAAGACTGGCATCATATTTTTATGGACTCAGATGATACATACTGGCTTAGTAAAATAAGTCTAGTAGGGGTATAATGCACCATACTAGCCTAATTTTTATAAGACGTGCATTTAGAGATGAACTAATATAACTCTCCATATCAGTGTTTTAAGTAGGCTAATGTTATGATTATTCAAGAAATGCCAAAAAAAAGTTATTGATTAAAGTTACCTTTAATTTATGGCTAAAAATAAAGTTGTCCCCCCCCCCTTAGGAATGGCAGGATATTCTCTTATCTTGATCAAAACCCATCAGCTACAACCATATTTAATAACATAACACTAGGGCCATACCACTCTGATAAGAATAAGACATCAAATGCCGTTGTTTTTTTTTCTGCAAGTTTTAGCCAATGCAAAGCAGCAAGAATAAACACAAGGTGTAAATATTAAAAAGGGAGAACCAAGATTCCTATTATATTTGCAGGTGATACACGCTGCTTAGAAGATTAAAGAAAGATTAAACTCTACAGCTGTTAAAAAAAGATAGGAAGTAGTCAGCCACAGATAACTGGTTTAAAAAAATTATTTTTCATAATGATAACAACACATACAGCACAGAACTATTTGCAAGTTCTAGGTAGTCATCATATTAATGATAAGGAAATGGAGATACAATGATGTTAAGTAAATTTTTGCACAGCTAGTAGACGGAGGAGTCAGGAATCGAGTCCAGGTAGACTGGCCCCAGGAACCAGCCTCTTAACCACCATGTCTTGACATGTTTGAACACAATAATAATATTATCATCTAAATGCTTAACAGATGGAAAAATATTAATATGAAATGGTGGGTCCCATAAGAAAAATACAAATCTTATGAAAGTATAAGACATTTTTTAATGGATTGGTTTTTTTACTGGATAGACTTTCAAAAATTTATTTCCCAGAAATATTATGCAAAATATTATGTTTGTGCATGTGTAATTTTTTTGCTGAGAAGTGAGGGTTTTACACTTCCAAAAAATTGTCAGGAAGGTTTATAGCTCCCTAAGCTTAACTTTGGTTAGGAAAATAAAAGATTTGGGTAATTTGAGAAACTAACATCTTTCCAGATGGGAAAACAATATGGTAAAAATGGCAGCATCCCCCTTCCCCAAAGAAACATGAATTAAATACATTTACAATAAAAACACATATCACATTCTTTGGAGGGAAAGAGGTTGCCAAAAAGATTTAAAATTTCATATAGAGGAGTAAGTGGGCAGTGTAACTAGACTGCCTTGAAAAATAAGATGGAGTTATTCAAACATATTCTAAAGCTATTGTGACTGAAAATGCACTTTTATAAGAAAATCAAGATTCTAGAAATGAAATCAAATACACACATGGATGCACAATATATACACAAACACACATGCACACATATGTGTGTATATTTCACAATCTAGTAAAACTGTGTCCTTCAAATATATGGAGAAACTATAAGTTATTCAATAAAAGGTAACTGGAAAATTGGCAACTCATTTTGAGATAAGAAGTTAAACCATTACTTAATACCTATTCCAAAACTTAATTCCAGATGGATTAATTAAATGTTTTAATGATTTACATTATAACACTGTAAATACCCTAGAATAAAATAAATCTTTTTCAAGAACCATGGAGTCAGACAAAGTTCGAGAAAAATGTGACATCAAAGCAAGCAATTAAAAGGAAAAGCAATAAATTTGTCTACATAAAACTTAAAACTTTTGTATGACAGAAAAAACCTTATTAAAGTTAAAACATATGTAAAAATAGGAAAAATATTTGTAATATTTACACACCATGTAAAAATTTTAAAAGGTCTCACAACTTGGGGATGAAACCTGATTGGTCCTGCATTGCGGTAGCGAGTAGCCAGAAAAACCGGTTTTATACCTGTCTCGCTCTTCAAGGACAAGTCCCCTCCACGGATAGGCTTTTTTTTTTTTTTAAAGTTTATTTATTTGAGACAGAGAAAGAGAGAGGGAGCAGAGTGAGCGAGAGCACAAACAGAGGTAGTGGCAGACAGAGAGAGGGAGAAGCGGACTACACACTGAGCAGGGAGCACGGCTCCTGAGGCTCCATCCCAAGACCCTGAGATCATGACCTGAGCTGAAAGAAGAGGCCCAATGGACAGAGCCACCTAGGCAACGGGTGAATGGGCTCTTACAAACCAACCAATCAGTGAGGCCCAGGGCTTGCGACAGCCAATCAGGGATCGTCTTTCTAACCACACCCTACTGTATGCAAACTAATCAACAAGATCACACCGGTTTCTGCGAGTGGATGTCAACCTACTTTGACCTCTGCATGTCTTAATCCGTGACTTCAAGGTTTTCCAAAAATCCTATACAAAATTGGCACTGCTGTTTGGGAAGGACAGCCTCCGTCGCATGGCTGTGCTCCACTATAGTAAGCCAATAGCTTCAGCTTTCTACGTCAGATATTGAATGATGTCTCATCATCACTTAACATATGTGGGTTGCTAATTTCTATTACATACTGAGGTTCTTAGAAATCATTAAAAAAAAAAAGACTGAATGGGAAAACAAAGGATATGAAGATATATTTTACAAAAGAAAAAAATAAGACAGAAAAATATTTGAGAGCATGGCAATCTTATTGGTGAAGAAACTATTTAAGTCATAATAACAAGTTTTTTTTTTTTCTTTTCACTTAGGGAAGCAGAAGTAGCAGGAATTGATAATAATTGTTTTTGAAAGTACCATGAGAAAATAGGCATTATTATACATTGCTGCTGTAAATAAACAAGGTACACTTTTAAGAGGCAGGTAAAATCTTGGATGCATACATCATAACTGAACACTCTATTCTAATAATTCCACATCTAACAATTTATCCCAAGAGAATTGTCAGAGAAATATGCCACCGAGATGAATGAATTTAAATATGTATTTATTCAAAAATATTTATCGAGCTCCTCCTAGACTGTGTCTGGTAACATACTCAACAAAGCAAATATCTTGCCCACAGTCTCTTTTTTTTTTTTTTTTTTGCCCACAGTCTCTTACCCACAGAAGACCAAATCCTGCCTACTGGCTATTTTTATAAATAATAAACATTTTCTACTAAAACAGTGGACTTTAGTCATTTCGACAGGGACATACGCCTCCCAAAGCCTACACTACTGACTATGTGGTCTTTTCCAGAAAAATCTTATAAATAGAAGGTTGGATGATTAAAAACAGAATTCGGAATATCATTATTATAAAGCACAAAATCCAGAAAAACTAAGCAATGTACTCTCCAGCAGAAAACACGCTTGTGGTAAAGTTATGTTTTTTAAACAGCCTAAGGATGATGCGTATAAAATCCAGGATTGTGATAAACTAGGGATGAAAAGGGTAAATATGATCTAGAAAAGAAAATCACCAAGTGTTTGCATGTTAGCAGCAGCTCTTATTTTAGCTCTGACGTTTGCTTGTGGTTTCACCAGTGTTTTATTGTAATGCTCCATAACTTAAATAAATGTCACATATTCTTTTGTGAGTCAAAAATTACAAAAGAAAAGGGCACCTGAGTGGCTCAGTGGTTGAGCGTCTGCCTTCGGCTCAGGTGGTGATCCCGGAGTCCTGGGATGGAGTCCTATGTTGGGCTCCCTGCTTAGCGGGGAGCTTGCTTCTCCCTTTCCCTCTGCCATTCCCCCTGCTTGAGCTCTCTCATTCTCTCTGTCCAATAAATAAAATAAAATATATATATTTTTAAATTATGAAAAAGACAAACAAATGGGCACTAGAAAACTGATTAGGAAGTCTGTATGTGGCTTGGACAGCTGCACTCCCTGGTAACTGGGAGTCATCCAGCCCATCTGCTGGGTGACCCAGAAATGCCAGGATTCGGAGGTTTTTTCTTTGATGGCACTAGAGCTTTCTAGAGAAGAATTCCCCTGGATTCCTCCCAGGGCTGGCGGCAGGCCCTCACCTACTTACATGTTGTCAGTGGAAACCGGGGTGACCAGTCATATGCAGACTCCAGTTAATCCTGCTCTCTCCTGAAGGTCCCTCTCCCATTCTCTCTGTCATCTGAGGTTGATTTTTTTTATTCTTTCATTATAATTGTAATGGGGTCTCTAGGAGGAAATAATTACATGTGGCTAATTCACCATGTTTAACTGGAAGTTTATTATAGATAGATTTATAAAGTTTAGCTGCTATCTCACGCCTTTCCACAGGAAAGATGAGGATTTGCTCAGCTTCACAATTCTTTTAAGAATGTGCAAAAATGAGGGCATGCGGGTGGCTCAGTCAACTAAGCATCTGCCTTTGGCTCAGGTAATGATCCCAGGGTCCTGGGATCGAACCCCACATCAAGCCCCACATGAGGCTCCCTGCTCAGCGGGGAGCCTGCTTCTTCCTCTCTCTCTACCTCTCCCCTACTTTGTACACACTCTCTCTCAAATAAATAAAATCTTTAAAATAATGTGTAGTAACGATATTAACTTTAGTTATACCTTTCATTACTTTTCTCAATTTAAGCAGTAGCTGTATATTTCTTTTTCAGTTATGATCCTGATGATCACCATACAAGCTGATATGTTCATCTTGCATTTACCTTTCCTATGACGTTCGTATATATTTAGTTTCTGATGAACTTATTTTCCTTCTTGACAAAAGACTAATGTCCCTTATCATATCCTCAAGATGTTCCATCATAGCAGTTATGCTGATTGCTGCTTGGAATCTTCCTTTTTCTTGGCTGCCTGTCTTGCTGAATCCCACATTTTCCCAGTCCAGTCTCTAGCAGCTGCTTTCTAAGCCTGAGGGTTTTATAAGTGTCTAACTCCTTTGCATCTGAAAATCAGTGTTCTTTTTAAGTTCTAGGAAATTGTTTCCTATTATTTTCTTGATAATTTCCTCTTCTCACTTTCTATCTTCTCTTTTTATAAAACTGTTAATTGTATGAAATTACACCTGCTGGTTTGACCTTACCGGTCCCTTTCCCCCGCCTGGTAGTTATCTTCCCTTGCCTTTTTAAATTTTTTTCCTACCTCCTGGAAAATTTTGCCATTTTGTTTTTCAAGTCTTCAAGTTAAATAATTTTTTTGCAGTGATATTTTTAATTTTTGAAAGGCTTTTCAAATTCTTTGAGTATTCTATTCATCCTGTTCCCATTTTAGAAGAAATAATATCTTGAGTTCTTCTGAGTATTCTAATTAGAGATTTCTCAAAGTTCTCTCTGTTTTTCAAAATATGTTTCCTCCACTATTAGCTTTTCAAAAAAATTGAGATGTAATTAACATATAGCACTGTGTAAGTTTAATGTGTACAGGGTGTTGGTTTGACTCATTTAGATACTGCAATATGATTACCACAGTAGGGTTAGGTAGCACGTCTATCACATCACATAATTATCCTTTCCTTTCTGTTGTGAGAACAATTAAGATCTGGTTTCTTAGCAACTTTGAAGTTTATGCTGTGCATTAGATCTCCAGAACTTATTTTTCTACTGGTTGCAAGTGTTCACTCTTAACATATCACCAATTCATTTTGTTTGTTTTATTAGATTTTTTTACAATCTTCTGCAATCATCATCCATGATTCTCTTTTTCCTCATGTTGTGATTCTTGGAACATGTTCACATTTAAGAATAAAATACAGGTTGGCTGGTAAGGTTTTCTTTGCTATGTTCTAGGGAGGACTGTCTCCTCTTTAGGTCTACCTCTTTGAAGGAAGTGTTTCTAGAGTCCTGGATATGACTTGGTATCTTCTCCTGGACTTTATTATAAAGCCTCTATGTTGTCTGAGGGTGACCTGAGACTTGGTCTGCAGTCCCTTAAATGTCAGAACAAAAAGTTTGATTCTAGAAATAACAAGCCTATGCATTCATGCCCTGACTTATCAACCTTAGATACAAGCTCTTCACCTTCCCAGGAAGAGAGGTGAGAATTAGGATCTCTTCCACTCTTTATCTTTCTTTGCACAATTGCTCAAAGACAGTTCTCTCTCTACTCCTAGTTTCCAAGCCTGCTTTGCTTGTTTTTTTTTCTGCTTTCTGGTAACCTCATAACCCTCAGGCTGCTCTTTTATCGCTCAGAACCCCAATGGAGTTCAAGTTTCTTTACTCTTGGCTACCTCTTCCTTTATATAAAATCTTCTCTATCCTGAATAAAATTATCTTAAGGAACTAATTAATTTAAGCTAATATGGAAAACCACTTGATACTAAGAGATGCTTGAGTCAGCTTCCCTAGAAAGTATTTGATTTTAACTAACTCAGATCCATGGTTCAATCCATGGTGCACAAACATATGAGTGAGGATGTATTTGTTGATTTTCAATTCCAAGCAAGGTTTCCAAGAGAAGTGTTTGTCGAAATTGGGGGCTGGAAATAAGAAGTATGAAGAGTTTGGGATGTATTTAGGATGCTGAAATTAAAAATAAATAAACTAAGTGGCATGAATAAGAAGGAAATTCTACTTTCTCACTTGAAGAGAAGTCCTGGTGCTGGGCTCCTGCAAAGTCAGTTAATTAAACAGCTCTGTGATAATGCCAGTGAGAAGGATCTTGACATTTCCCTTCTCTGCCAAGCTCAAGCCAGCTCCTACATGATCACAAGGTGGCTACTTCCATTCTAGTAATAGAAACATCATGCTATTTCTCCCTCTATCTCTTTTTTTAAAGATGTATTTATTTATTAGAGAGAGAAAGAATACGTGTGTGTGAGAGAGGGGAGTGGCAAGGGGAGAGGGAAAGAGAGAATCCTCAAGCAGAGTCTCCACTGAACGTGCACCCCAACGTGTATATAAATCCCAGGACCCTGAGATTACAACCTGAGCCTAAGTCAAGAGTCAGCTGAGTAATGGACTGAGTTACCCAAGCACCCCTCTATGTCTCTTTTTGATCAAGAAACCCTCAGAAGCCTTCCGGTTGACTTCCCTTCCTTTCTCATTAACCAGCATTGAGTCACAGATTCTCCCCGAAGCTAATCACTGGCAAAGGGAACAAAATCACTCTGATTGGCTTAAATTAGTCAGGATTTACTCTTGAACCCTGTGTATTTGGTTGGGGGCTGAAAATCTTAACAAACTTGGAGCTCTGTAGCAAAAAAAGAAGGGAGAAATGCCTCAGGGACAGCTGGCAGCCAGTAGTGTCTCCTTTAGTCTTAAACATTGAACTGTCAGAGAACTAACTTCAGGAAATCAGCTTTCTTTTTTCTCTCAGTGGCTAGACATGGTGCATTGTAAGCTGAGACGTGGATATGGAGAAGACAATAAGAATACTAACAACATATCTTCACTCAGAGTCAGAGGCAGACACTCTTCATAAAATTATTCATCAGTTTGAAAAGGGAATCAACGATAATTGTTTTTCTGCAGCTATGAAATGAATTTTCTCTCTTCCTCCCACCTCTTTTGTTTCACTGATGGTGAATTCCAATACATCTTATACCACAAAGACTGTAGGCAGCCTAAGATATGGTTCTTTCCCTGACATTTTATAAAAGTTCGGTATACCAGATGGTCACAATTTGAAGCTCCTTATTCAGTTCAGGGTTGAAGGTACTCACTCGCAGCCCAGGCAGCCTGGTACAGCTTGATAAAGGTTGCCAAGGAGACAGGTGGCTGGTTTAATGATAGCTGATAACAGGCCTTTTAAAGGCTTCACACAATCAAGGAGGGAAGGCAAAGTGAGGTAGAAACCAAAGAGGGCTGAGCTGTGTAGGTACATTGAGAAAGTGTCTCTTCACTCTTGCATTTCCCCCTCCCAACCCAGTACTTAATGGTATGATGGTAATATCCCTTGCATGTGACTAAATAGCTTATTGACAGGTGCACAATGCTCCCTCACTAAGCTAATTTATGTTCTGCTCATGTCGGCCAGTGCACAATGCAATAAAAATTATATGGATTATAAAGAAGTGAAGTGAACTCTGGAGGGTCTCATTCAGTTAGGTTCTCTACAGAACACCATTTCATGTAAATTAATATTGCCAGTGAAATGTATACCTCTCCCAACCCCACCTGGGAGCAAAGGCTGCAGTGAGCACAACCTCAGATTCTCCCTGAATTTGTTCTTCATGATGTGAGAAATTTAATTTTTATATTCTCATTTCTTTCCATGGCTTGTTATTAGAATTTCTGAGTGCAGCAAAAACTATTTAGTTAGCCAATTTTAAGCATGGATTGAGAAGAAAGACCCTTTGAGCTAGATATTCTGTCTGTTAACACTGAAGTAAAACAAATAAGAGGATTTAAGAATATTCACACATCCATTTGGGGATTAGTTTTCTTTAAATCAGGTACTGAACTATTTACATAACAAAAGCTTAACATTTACCTACATTTTTCTAATTGATTTTATTATTCTTTGAATTTAAAGAAATAAAATAATAAAAATTAAAAATTAAAAATAATAAAGAAATAAAATAAAATGAACAAGTCTGATGTTCTTTTCAATTTTTTTTTTTTTTTTTTTTATTGGATAACACGTTTCACATTTAACGTCCTGGGAGTTTTCGGTCTGGGACTATAAAATGCTTTTGGCTTCCCCACGGTGAGGAGCTCAGTAATTTGGGTAACGTGAGATTGTTGATGCCCTCATAGAACAAATGCATCTTCTAAATTCTCTTGAAGAGTCTGGACTAATTTTTCTAGATTAAGTTTGTTGACACGTGCAGTTTACCTTGAACATCTTTCTGCTGGTAACTGCTGGATTTAGTGGTTAGTGGGCAAAAGGCTCTAGATCCGTCTGCAGCCCATTCACAATTGAAAGTAGGAGGTTATAATCCTCAAGCGTTGAAGGTTTTTAATTCATTTGGTTTTGGAACAACAATAAAGAATATGATAAATGTGTTATGATTTGGTAACCAAATCTCTGAAAAACAAAACCAAGTTTCTTAAAAAAATTTCCATTTAAATGGGTATGAAACTTTAAAAGAAGAATTGCATTTTCCTTAAAATGTGTACATGGTCAAAGGAAAAATTATGCACCATTTTCATAATTGTATCATATAAGCCACGGCATGAGGAAATAGTTGGGGAAAAAAGAATACTGCCTTATCTGCCCTTCTATTTCCAGGAAGACTGTCATTCTTTCTCCCTCACCACTTTTTTTTTTTTTTAATTTAAAATAGGAAGGAATGAAAACACAGCACCTCAGGACAAATCACACCACAATTCATTGTGAATCTCAAATATGTATTTAGATATTCCATATTTTGTTAATCTTATCCAATTCATTCATTTTAGTCAGCGTGTGTGTGTGTGTGTTCTTATTTTCCTGTGACTGGAACTAGCTAGCATTATACTAAACTTACTTGCTTATTACATGCCTCATCAAATAAGATGCTAAATGTCAGCAAGGCACAGATTCTGTTTGGTTGACTGCCTTATCCTGAGAGCCTATAACATTCTCAAAGTCTCAATAATTTTTGTGGAATGAATTTGGTGAATATATAAATAATGGAAATACTCGTGATCCAGACCATCCTGGTCCTATATTAAGAAACCTGGGAAGCAAAATTATTAATAAAATATTTTACCAAAATTTCTTAAAATCAGGATTGCTCAAATGTGGTGCCCTTCTAGGAATTAGCATGTTAAATACAGTGATGAAAGAGAGGACCTGCAATTTTATTGAAAAAGAATGCTTAAAAGAATTAGAAAACAACAAAAGATAGCATCTAAGTACTTAATAAATTATATGATTCATGATAAATAACAGAAGAGCTTAGATCAATATGCAGTGGAGTCAGAATGTTCAATAGACTTTTGGCATGTGTCATGGCTGAATTGTGTCCCCCTAAATTTCATATATTGAACTTCTAAACCCCAGTACCTCAGAATGTGACTGTATTTGGAGATAAGGCCCTTAAAGAGGTAATTAAAGTAAAATATGGTCACATGTTTGGGGTTTGGTTCAATAACTGGTACCTCAGAGAAGATTAGGATACAGCCACGCACAGTAAGAGTACCCTGGGAAGAGTCTGCCACCTACAAGCCAAGGAGAGGCCTCCGAAGAAACCAGCCCTGCTGACACCTTGATCCTGGACTTCTGGTCTTCAGAACTGTGGGGTAATTAATCCATGTTGGTAAGCCACCCAGTCTGTGGTACTTTGTTATGGCAGCACTAGCAGACAAATACAGATTTGAGTACTAGGAAGTAAGATGCTGCTGTAACAACTATCCAAAACCAGTCAAGTGGCTTTGAAACTAAGTAAATGGGTACAGGCAGGAAGAGCCTAGAATTGGAAAAATCCTAGATTGCTTGGAAGAGTCAGTTGATAGAAATATGGATATTAAAGGTGCTTCTGATGAGGTCTCAGATGGAAATTGGGAACATGTTATTGGAAACGGAAGAGAAGGTGATCTTTATTACAAAGTGGCCTGTAAAGAGGCAATTGAGTTAAAATTAGATCATATGATTGGGACCCAATCCAATATGACTGGTGTCTTTAGGAGAAGAGGTGATTAGGACATGGACACACACAGAAGGAAGATCAGGTGAAGACACAGGGAAAAGGCCGGCACCTCCAAGCCAGAGGAGAGCTGCTTGAAACAACCTGCCGACATCTTGGCCTCGGACTTCCAATCTTCAAAACCGTGAGAAAGTTAATTTCTGTTGTTGAGTCACTCAGTCTGTGTTCCTTTGTTATGGTAGCCTTAGCAAACCAATACAGCTGTCATGCTTCGAATGATCTAAAAAAGCTAGAAACTAATTTCTACCTGCAGCAGCAGAATACACTTACTTTCATCGGGGAATTTTCACAGTAAACAATAATTGTGCTTTGTTGCCTTTCCAACAGATGATTTTGATTTTAATGTAGATGATTTTTTTCAGGATTCTTCACTATTCTGAGTATGTAAAAGGCTGAAGAGATCCTTCATCTCTTACAGATATGATGGTAACGTAATGCTGAACCTCACATTATAACATGGGTCTTAATAACCAAGGTCATGGCCAATAATAGAAATTTGAAACAAATGAGAAGAACTAGAATTTAGATGGGCCACTGGGATTCTCAGCCCTTGGAATTTTGCATGTTAGTGTTGAGATCTGTAAAAATTTAAAAATGAACACACGGGAACACTGAAAATCTTCTAGTGACAACAGTTTCCTGTCCCACACTTTCAGGCCTGACCCAACAAAGAAACTGTTTCTTAAAATGTTTTAAACTATTTATTTAGTAATCATCTCCATATCTCCAAATGATATACTCTTATGGTTATGGAGTCTCCTGCTGTTTTAGTTCTGATAAATATTCATGTATAATTGTTTCAACAAATTCTTTTGTCAAATTCTATTTTCTCATTTTACTACTTCTGAAATTGCTGTTAAGTAACCCACTGGGCTACATGGATTGATCAGTTATCGAAAATTTAGAGAGAATCATTTGCTTTTACGTCTAGAGGATTTTCTTAGCACTATCTTGCAAATTATTTTGTTGTTATGGGTTTGGGCTATCATATTTTAATTTCCAAAAGCTGTTTCTTGTCATTAATTTTTTTTTTCATAGTAAGCAGGTCTTATTTAAAGGATATGTTTTTGTTATTCATGGATGTTTCTGTTTAAAGTTTTTTTAAGTGAAAATTTACATAGAGTAATCTATATAAATCCAAAGTACGCAATTTATAAGTTTTGACAAATGCATACAACCGTGTAGCCCACATCTTAAGACATCAAAAATTCTATTACCGCAGAAAGTTCACTTGGCACCTGGCCAATACACCATCTGCCCCAGGTGACTGTTGTCCTGATTGTTTACATGATAGATAATTTTTGCCTGTACTAGAATTTCACTTATATTTATACTGTTTTGTGTGTGATTTCCTTGACTTAACAAAATGTCTGTGAGATTCATCCATGCTGTTGTGTAAATCAGAAGATTGTTTCTTTTAACTGCTCACAATTATATGTTTATCCATTCTTCTATTGCTAGAGAGTTGGGCTGTTTCCAGTACTTGGTCATTATGAATGAAGCTGGTAAGACCACCCTTGTACAGGTATTATTGTGGATATATGTTTTCATTTGTCTTGGGTATACGCCTAGGAATGGAATTGCTTGGTTATAAAAGAATTTTATTTTTAGGTCTATGATCTCTCTTTAACTTCTACGTGTGATTAAGATAGAGTTCAAGATTCATTTTTACCATACAGATATTCAGTTTTCCCAGCTTTATTTGTGCAAAAGATTTATTTTCCCATAATATTACTTCAACACTTTGTTGAAACCAACCGATTATGAAATGTATCTATTTGGGGACTTTATTCTGCATCAATAATATATTTGAATATTCCTATGCCATACCAATTTTTCTTGATTACTGGTAGCTTTATAATAAGTCTTCAAAACAGATAGTGTAAATTACCCATTTTTGACTATGTTAGATTTCTTACCATTCTATATATATTTTTAAATCAGTTTGTTATTTTTCTATTAGAAAAAGCCTACTGTGATTATGATCGGCATTGCATTGAAACTATGTATCACTTTGGAGAGAATTAATATTTTAACAATGTTGAGTCTTACATTCTATGAACATGGTGTATTTGTTCATTTATTTAGATTTTTTCCTTAAAATCTTTTCTCAGCAATATTTTGCAGTTTTCAGTGTAGAAGTTTGTTATAAGTGTTACTAAGTATTTTTTATGTTGGGAGACAATTTTCCATGAGTCTTTTATGCTTTTGCACATTTTGTGAACAGAGCCATGGACTGATCTTTGGTCCAGACTATCTCCTGAGGGATGTTTGTATAGTGAGCAGCTTTAGAAGACACAGATAGTATCTACTTCTGGGGCAAATATCAGTGAGATTTACTACACCTTATAAAAGATTCAGGTTCCATAAGCTTAGGATTTCTCTCCTAGAATACAACCCCCTGCATTTGCAAGTATTACCAAGCCCTCTCCATGTTGCCCTCTGGGAAGCGGGACTTGAGAACTGGCACTAAACAACAACAACAAAATACTGACCCTGGCCTCTACTATAGCTGTAATAAATTGTTTTTTATTTCTGATAGGAATCTCCTGTCTTTTACCAACATCCGTGAAATTTCAAGAGGCTAACTTGTTTACTTGCAAGTAGGGTAATATCTCAGACTCTTCTTAGTTCCTGACATTATGGTTTTTTATGATATTGTAATGGGAATTTTTTTTATTATTCTGTTTTCCAAATTATATATTATACACACACGCAAACACAACTTGATAAGTGCATACCGATTTTTTATCCTGTCACTTTGTTAGTTCTGACAGTTATTTTGCAGATTTCTTAGGATTTTCTATGTAAAAAATTTTGTTGGCTGTAAGAGTTTTACTTCTTTTTATCTAATCGCTAGGACTTTCTATTCTATTTATGAGGCTTCCGATATAATTAAAATATCCTTGCCTTCTTTTCTGGCTTTTTACCATTAAAGATGTTAGTTATAGGTTGTAGTAGCTATTCTTCACCCAGCTGAAGCATTTTCTTTCTATTCCTAATTTACTGAAAGATTTTATAAAAAATGGGTATTGAATTTTTCCAAACGCTTTTTCTGCATGTAGTAAGATGATTGTTAAGATTTTTCTCCATTTTTTTCTTCAATATGATGATTACATTAATTTTCTTATATAAATCAACTTTGCAATACTGCCATAAATCATATTGGTCATTGTGTATAATATTTTTATTATAGTACTGGATTTGATCTACTAATCTTTTTTTTGTATGTTTTTTCAATTTAATTTTATTTTTTCAGTGTTCCAAGATTCATTGTTCATGCACTAGACTCACTGCTCCGTGCAATACATGCCCTCCTGAATACCCACCATCAGGCTCACCCAACCCCCCACCCTCTCCCCTCCAAAACCCTCAGTTTGTTTCTCAGAGTCCACAGTTTCTCATGTTTCGTCTCCCTCTCCGATTTCCCCCAATTCACCCTTCCTATCCTTCTCCTACTACTAATCTTTTACTAGTGATTTTATACATATGTTCATGAAGAGTATTGCTTTGTAGCTATCGTTTCTTGTAATGTATTTGTTAATTTTGAGTATGAGGTTATTCTGGCCTCATAAAACTAGATAAGAAGGGGTTCCTTTTCCTTTATTTTCTAGAGGGGTCTACATTAGGTTGGGTTTTTTCCCCTAAATGTTTGATAATGAAATGTTCCAGGACTGGAAAGTTCATTGCAGGAAAATTTTGATAACAAATTCGATTTCTTTAAAATATATAGGTCTATTTGGATTTCTATTTTATCTTGTATCAATTTCAAAGTTGTGTTTTACAAGAATCTTTTTTTTCATTTTACCAAGTTGTCGAAGAGCATAAGGTTGTCTAAAATATTCCTTTAGTAGCCTTTTAATGTTTGCTGTATCTGTTGTGATATCCATTTCTTTCATTCGTATCAATATTTTGTGATTTTTCTCATTTTTTTCCTTGATCAATCTTGCTGGCCTGCATTAATCTTTTCCAAAACTGACTTCTGGCTTTGATTTTTGTATAGTTTGCTTATTTCCCAATTCTTAGACCTTTTTTCTCCTTTGGTTTTTTTTTTCCCTGTCATTTATTTTTTGGGTAATTTTACTCATCTTGTTTGTCGGTTTGTTTTTGTTCTTATGCATTTGGATCCTTCTTTTTTCCTATATGCAATCCAAGCTATAAATTTCGAAGCAGTCCTTAGATGAACCCCACAGTTTTAAAATGTTTCTATTTTTTATTTGCATTATAATTTAATTCAAAATAATTTCTGATTTTTCTGATAATTTCTGAGATTTTCTATTGTTTTTTTAACCTATGACTTATTTGCACTGTATTGTTTAATTTCTAAATATTTGGACTTTAAAAAATTGTATTGTTATTGACTTATAATTAAAACCACTGTGGTCAGAAAACATACTTTGGGAAACTTTGTGTTATACTTTGTTTCTGAACATTCCATGTTCAAAGAAAGAACGTGAATTCCACAGATATTATGTGTAGCATTCCACAGATAGATGTTCATTAGGACAGGATGGGTTCTAGTGTTGTTTAGAACTTTTATAATGTTTTAAGTTTTCATCTAATTGTTCTATTAATTACCAAGGAAGGTATATTAAAATCTTTGACCATGATTATGGATTTATCTACTATTTTACTTTAGCTATGTAGACTTTACTTTGTATGTTTTAAAACTGTTTTATTTGGTTTTTGCACATTTATGATTGTTTTGGCTTCATCGATAACTAGACTGTATCAATAGGAAATATCCTTCTATCTTCAGTAACACTTATTGTCTTGAAGCATATTTGTTTGTTATTAGTATGGCTACCCAAGCTTCCTTATAAACAGTTGTTTTCAAGATATGTTTTTCCATATCTTTTAAATTTAACTTTTTTCTTTGTATTTAGACTTTCTTTTGAAGACAACATATAAATGGATCTTGCTTTTTCATACAGTCTGACAATTTTGCTTTTTAATTAGATTTTTAATCCATTTATATTAATGCAATTATTGATATGTGTACATTTCAATATGTTATTTTAATTTTCTAAAATTGGCTTTTTAGCTAAAGTACATAGCACTATCAATAAGTGGTCACTATTGGGATAAAATAATTTTTCTTCATTTACCACACTCTCCTAAGATTTAATATTTTACAACTTCACAAGAAGCCAGTCAGAAAAGATCACATATTAAATGGTTCCATTAATATGAAAGTCCAAAATAGGAAAATCTACAAACACAGAAAACATATTAATATTCACTTGGGCTTTTCCATTTCTGCAAAAAAAAAAAAAAAAAAGCTGTTGAAATTTTAATAAGGATTACATTTAATCTATAGATTACTTTAGGTAGTACTGACATCTTAATAATATTAAGTCTTTCCACCCATGAACACTGGGAATCTTTACATTTATTTAGGTCTTTTTTTCTCTAAACAATGCTTTGTATATTTCAGTATACAGGTCTTTCACTTACTTGATTAAATTTATTCTTAGGTATTTTATATATCTAGATGTTTTTATACATGTAATTTCTTTCTTAATTTCTTTTTTGATTATTTATTCCAGGTAAAAGAAACACAAATAAGTTTTGTGTGTTAATCTAGTATTCTACACCTTGGTTGAATTTATTTTGCTAGTATTTTGTTGAGGATTATGCATCTATAATCATAAGGGATACTGTCCTCTGTATATTTTTTCTCATAATGTCTTTATCTGGTTTGGTATAGGAGTAATACTGGCCTCATAAAATTAGTTTTAGAAAATATTCCTTTCTCTTCTATTTTTTTTGGAAAGTTTGAGACGAATTGGTGTTAAATATTCTTTAGTATTTGGTAGGATTTATCATTGAAGACATCTGATACTAGACATCTCTTTGTTAGGAGGATTTTGATTTTGATTCAATCTCCTTATGTGTTATAGATCTATTGAGATTTTTTATTAACCATTGCATCAGTGTAGGTAATTTGTGTGTTTCTAAGAACTTGTGGATTTCTTCTAGGTTGAATTTGTTGACATAAAGTTGTTCAGAGTATTCTCTTACAATCCTTTTTATTTCTGTGAGGTCAGTACTAATGTCCCCATTTTCATTTGTATTTTTACTTATCTGTATATTCCATTTCTTTGTCAATATAGCTGAATGTTTATCAATATTGTTGCTCTTTTCAAATAGCCAACTTTTGGTTTTGTTGAATCTCTTTATTATTTTTCTATTCTCCTTCATTTTTTTCTGCTTTAAGTTTTTTTTATTTCTGATAGCTTTTAGTTTGTTCTTCCTTTTCTAGTATTTCATGGTATAATGTTAGGTTATTGATTTTAGATCTTCTTCGATGTAGACATTTCCAGCTATAAATTTTCCTCTGAACGCTGCTTTCACTACACCCCTAAGTTTTGGTTTGTTGTAGTTTTGTTTGTTTGTTTGTTTGTTTCATTTCTAACTATCTTCTAACTCCCTGTGCAATTTCTTCTTTGACTCATTGGTCGTTTAAGAGTCTATTATTTAGATGTCCATGTACAGATGAATGGATAAAGAAGATGTGGTGTATATACATACACAATGGAATACTATGCAGCCATCAAGAGAAATGAAATCTTGACATTTGCAATGACGTGGGTGGAACTAGAGGGTATTATGCTAAGCGAAATAAGTCAATTAGTTTGATAAGTTCTTTATAGATCTTGGATACCAGCCCTTTATCTGAAATGTCATTTGCAAATATTTTCTCCCATTCCATAGATTGCCTCTTAGTTTTGTTGACTGTTTCCTTTGCTGTGCAAAACTTTTTATCTTGATGAAGTTCCAAAAGTTCATTTTTGTTTTTGTTTCCCTTACCTTTAGAGATGTGTCTTGAAAGAAGTTGCTATGGCCGATGTTAAAGATGTTACTGCCTATGTTCTTCTCTAGGATTTTTGAGCACCGGGTGTTATATGCAACTAATGAATTGTTGAACACTACATCAAAAACTAATGATGTACCATATGCTAGCTAACTGAACATAATAAAAAAAAAAAGAGTCTGTTGTTTAATTCCACAAGTTTAATTTTTTTTTTTTTAGTGTTCCTTTTGCTTATTGATTTCTAGCTTCATTTCACTGTGGTCAGAAAAGATACTTTGTATGACTTCAGTATTTTAAAATTTATTGAGACTTGTTTTGTGGCCTAGTATATAGTATATCATGGAGATGTGTTCCATGTGCACTTGAAAAGAATTATTTGTTTTGACTCTCTTTTTCTATCCTTTCACTTTCAATCAGTTTGACTTTGGATCTAAAATGAATCTCTTGTAAACAGCATATAGTCGGATTATGGCTTTTTTGTTTGCTTTGATTGTGTTTTGTTTATCCATTTTTCCAGTTTCTGCCTTTCTATTGAAGAGTTTAATCTATTTAGAATTAAAGTTATTAGTGATAAGGAAGAACTTATTTCTGCCACTTCACTATTTTTTCTATGTGTTCTATAATCATTTTATCCCTAATTTCCTCCGTTACATCTTTTATATTTAAAAGTTTATTTTTAAAGTTGTTTGGTAGTGAAACACTTTCGCATGTGGTTTGTAGATATTTTGGCTGTGTTTATCATGGAGATCACATTTAACATCCTCAATTGTTGACATCTACTTTGAATTGATACCAACTTACCCTAAATAACATACAAATAATTGCTCCTATATCTCTTCATCTTCTTTCCTTTTCTGTTGTCAAAAATGGTAAGTTAACTCTAGAAATCAGATTTTCTTCCTCTCTCAGAGCTAAGGTTATTTAGTGACTTTCCCAAATTATTCCTGCAATGACTATTGCTTATTTTATGTAGTCACTGAAGCCGAGGCTTTGTTAAGCCCAAGAGGAAAGCCTAGAGTCTTCTTCGATAATTTCTAAGCATGTGTCTCACTCTGGGAGTGCACATAGCCTTCTAAATTCCTCCATATAGGGACACCTGGGTGGCTCAGTCGGTTGAGCATCTGCCTTTGGCTCGGGTCATGATCCCAGGGTCCTGGGATAGAGTCCCACATTGGGCTCCTTGCTCAGTGGGGAGTCTGCATCTCCCTCTGCCTGCTGCTCCCCTTGCTTCTGTGCTCTCTCTCTCTCTGACAAATAAATACAATATTTTTAAAAATATATAAATAAATAAATAAATAAATAAATAAATAAATAAATAAATTCCCCCATATACATGAGTGCTTTTATATGTCCTAAGTTTTCAGAGATATTCTTCCAGCTTTTGCTCCTTAAGCATCCTTAGGAAGTCTGTTGTATGTTTTTACTGTAATATTTTGTTTTAGGGGTTTGTATGTTGTTAGTTTGGTTTGCAGTGTTTTTGCCCAATGCCTGCCACTCTTCCAGCCTGAGTTACTGGTTCAGCGAAACAAAGATCAGCACTGCTTCAACAGTCCCCAGACAGCTTAGAACAGACATATCCAATAATTCACATATAAGATCAGCTCTGCTCTGCTTAGAATCAGAGACCAAGATCCCACTCCGGGAACATGGGCTTTTCTCTTCGAGGCTACCAAGTAGGCTACCCCTACTTGCACCAGGTAGGGGTTGGGATCAGGACGAGGAAAAATGTTATAAAGCTTTTCTAACATCTGGAAGTTACCCTTTTCCTGGCTCAGTGTTTATTTGACTACTGTAAATCTTTGACTCTCCTCTAGCTTTCTTTTACTTTCTTTTACATTTTTCTTTATGTTGGTAATTGACAATTTTAGCTGGAGAATATGTAGGTATAGTTGTTTTTCATTACTAGCTCTTAAACCAAAAAGGACTTTGACCTAAATACACACTTTTTCTTCTTAATGTCTAGATGATATTTCTCAATTATGCACAATTATAGCTTCTATGCCCACTATTCTGGATTACCTCCTCAGGAATACCTATAATTATCTTAAAGACTTTATTTTTTAGAGGAGTTTTAGGTTCACAGCAAAATTGAGAGAAAAGTAGAGGCTTCCCATATACTTCCTTCACCATTATCAACATCTCCCACCAAAGTGGTTCATTTGTTACAGTTGATGAACTTACAATATGATCATCCATAGCCTAGAGTTTGCCTTGGGGTCTACTTTTGGTATTGTACATTCTATGAGTTTGGACACATGTGTAATAGCATGTGTCCTTCACTGGAGTATTCTGCAGAGTATTTTTACTCCCCAAAAAATCCTCTGTGTTCTGCCTAGTCATCCATCCCTCCACTCCAATATATGGAATCATTTTACTGTCTCTATAATTTTGCCTTTTCCAGAATTTTACATAGTTGGAATCATATAGTATGTACACTTTTCAGATTGGCTTCTTTCACTTAGTAATACACATTTCAGTTTCCTCCATGTCTTTTCATAGCTTAATAGCTCATCTCTTCTTGTGGTTTATGGTATTCCACTGTCTGGATGTATCACAGAGTATCCATTTACCTATTGAAGGACATCTTGGTTGCTTCTAAGATTTGGCAATTATGAATAAAGCTCCCATAAACATCCATGTGCAGGTGTTCATATGGACATAAATTTTGAACTCCTTGGTTACACACCAAAGAGCACAATTGCTGGATCATATGGTAAGGGTATGATTAGTTTTGGAAGAAACTGCCAGAGTGTCTTCCACAGTGGCTGTACCATTTTGGATTCCCACCAGCAATGCAAGAGAATTCCTCTTGCTCCACATCCTTGTTGGCACTTGCTGTTATTAGTGTTCTGAATTTGGCCCAATAGGTGTGTTGTAGTATCTTATTGTCATTTTAATTAGCATTTCCCTGATGACATAATATGGAGAGTTTTCATATATTTATTTTCCATTCGTGTACCTTCTTCAGTGAGGTGTCTGTTAAGGTCTTTGACCTGTAACTTAGTTGAGCTGTCCATTTTCTTATCATTGAGTATTAAGAGTTCTTTCTATATTTTAGATAATAGTCCTTTATCAGATATCCCTTTTGCAAATCTTTTCTCCCAGTCTCAGGCTTTTTTTCTCATTTTCTTGACATTGTCTTTCACACAGCAGAATTTTTTCATTTGAATAAAGTGCAGCTTATTAATTACTTCTTTCATGGATCATTCCTGTGGTGTTATATCTAAAAAGTCATCACTGGACCCAAAGTCATCTAGATTTTTCCCTAAGTTACCATCTAGGAGTTTTATTGTTTTGTGTTTAGATTTAGATTTATGAACCATTCTGAGTGATTTTTGTGGAGAATGTAAGGACTGTGTTTAAATTCATTTTTTGCATGTACCTGTCTAGTTGTTCCAGCACCATTTATTCAAAAATACTGTTTTTACTCCATTGTATCGCCTTTGTTCCTTTACCAAAGATTAGTTGTTTATATGCATGTAGGTTTGTTTATAGGTGCTCCAATACATAATATTTTAAAAGACTTATTTATTTTAGAGAGACAGAGCAGGGGAAGGGCAGAAGGAGAGAATCTTCAAGCAGACTCCCTGCTGAGCGCAGAGCCCCATACAGGGCTCTATCTCACAACCCATGAGATTCTGACCTGAGCCAAAAAGCAGGAGCCAGCTGCTTTACTGATTGAACTACCCAGGTGGCCCTCTAATATGTAATTTTTAAGTTAGATTTCTTTTCTCTGCCTTTTAGTTTTAGTTTCCTCTTTGCCTATTCCTTTGCTCTCCAGAAGATTTTCTTAAATTTTTTTTTAAAGATTTTATTTATTTATTTATTTGACACGGGGAGAGAGAGGGGGGGGGGAACACAGCATTGAGAGTGAGAGAGGGAGAAGCGGGCTTCCGCTGAGCAGAGAGCCCAATGCGGGGCTCTATCTCAGGACCCTGAGATCATGACCTGAGCTGAAGTCAGACGCTTAGCGACTGAGCCACCCAGGTGCCCCCTTAATTTTTTTAAAAAGATTTTATTTATTTATTTGACAGAGAGAGAGACAGTGAGAGCAGAAACACAAGCAGGGGAGTGGAAGAGGGAGAAACAGGCTTCCCCGCCGAGCAGTGAGCAGGATGTGGGGCTAGATCCCAGAATCCTGGGATCATGATCTGAGCTGAAGGCAGACGCTTAACGACTGAGCCACCCAGGTGTCCCAATTTTTTTCTCCATAAAAAATTGAATATTTGCACCCTTTCATTTCTTCTTCTCTAATTAGTTCTGATGCAGGATTTGAATCTGTTATCCTACTAATTCTTTGTGGTCATTATGCATGGCAATCAATTGTTTCAATTTTATATTTTTATGAGTTTTATCAAGCTGTTTCATATTGATGTCACTCTAAGTAGTAGCTCTCTGCTGTTTGCCTTCCCAGGTTTGATTTTCACTGTTCCAAGCAAAAGCTCCTAGTTTACCTTGGAGATTCACTTTAGTTTTTGTGACCTGAAAAGTTTCAGGGTGAGGCAGGAGTCGTGGGTGGAAGCCAATCAGTGAAATCATCTTCAGCTGCAGCAACTGATTCCAGGAAGAGCACCTGACCGGACCAGCCAATGATGCTACAATGGAATGTGATGGGTGAGAGGCGCTGCACTGTTGCCATGGAAACAGAACCTGAAAGGTGTAACTGGAGCTTTTGCAGCCATCCTTCTGCAGAAAAGAAGCTTTTCTAAGGATAGAACCCACAGAGAGGAAGATGGCTCTTTTCTTAAGGATACAGACAGCAAGAAATCTTTTTGTGAAATCACTGTTTGGGCCCCTCTGTGCAGTAGCATCTAAAGCCTGTATGTTCCTAGGTGTTTCACTTTGGGGAGCTAGTTCATTCCCTTTTTGTTAATGCCACATCTTATCGGGCTTTCTGTACATTGCAGCAGAAAGAATCACAATTAGTACAACCCATTCTCTTCTTATTGTTTTTGGACCTGTTTCATAGAGGTCACTTTTTTCTTTCTTTGTATGGGTGGATATTCATTTAGGAGATATTATAAATATTTTTATGGTTCTCACAATAACACATTTTAGACCTTTTGTTGTCCCACTGAGCCTTTAAGATTGTGCTTTCTATTCTTAGGTGCCAAAGAAGGTGAAGGATTATTTTTTTCTTACTGGAGAGATTTGGACAATGTATAGATTTTCCTTGGTCCCATTGTAGGGGTTAATTCTTGCCATTTCCACCTGAGTTCATCCAGTACTGCTCTGAAAAAGGACTTCCTTCACTCTTTCCATTTGGACCATTCGCTTTGCATGGTCTTGAAGGAGCTGCTACTTTCTAGCTAGAATTTGTATTAACCTCTGTGCTTTCCGATTAGAATGGTGTCACCATAGAGGGATCAACACAGCAGAGTGAACTGGGAGGCCAATGAGAAGGGTCATTTCTTTGTAATTTAGCTGTTATGCCACAATGTACCAAACACATGTGATGTTTTCAAGATCTTTTGTTTCATTGTGCTTTTTTTTTTTTTTAAGATTTTATTTATTTACTTGACAGAGAGAGACATAGCGAGAGAGAGAACACAAGCAGAGGAAGTGGGAGAGGGAGAAGCAGGCTTCCTGCCGAGTAGGGAGCCCGATGCAGGGCTCAGTCCCAGGACCCTGGGATCATGACCTGAGCCGAAGGCAGAGACTTAACGACTGAGCCACGCAGGCACCCCTCATTGTGCTTTTTAAGTGAAAACGAAGAATACCTTGAGGATAGTCTTTGTGATATTACTCTCTACTGGTGGTGAGAAATCCGACACACTCTTAGTAATACCTCCATCACCTTTGTGGAAAACCTTCTCTGTGCTTCTCCTCCTGCTGTTTCCCACTTCTGTTCCCCATTCATCACACGCTCCAGATATGGAGCTTACAATATGAGTAAATATCAAGACATTCTCATTCTCATCGTTCCCCAACTCTCAATGCAAATCCCCTAATCCCCTCCTTTTCTATTATTTCTTAAAGAAAATTGCTTTGATATTCACGCTTATAGGTCACTGACACCTTCTTTGAAGAATGGATTCGTTGCATAGGCTTGATTATACTCTGGTGAAATATAGGAGAAAAATTCATTTCCTTGCATATACTCCTTCTACTGGCTAGACTTTTCTTGAATGGATCTTGCTACAGTTCTTTGCAAGTGAAAACCCCAGTTCTCAAAAGAGGGCAACCCCCCACTAAGTGTTCTATATTGCTGAATCAGGGAGGATGACAAAAGGAGATGCTGGGTGGGAAGATGGATGACAATGTTCTGCCCTCGCTCACTCTGTAGTTGATGTATTTCATGCTTGTTTTGTTCTAGTTTGTTTGTTGTTGCTACTTACGTACCCCAGACCCTGCCAGGGTCTCTGAGGCAGAAGCAGTCATGAGGAAAGAGATGAATCATATTTTTAGTTGTTAGGGAAGGCAAATCTTCTTGTTTCATGAGGCTAAGTGTAGAACACAGCCTGCTTTAATTTTTTAATTACCTGACTCCGTTTGGCTTATTGTTGAATATTTTGTGTATCTTAGTTTTTTTGGAACTCTGAGTTTTCATGTTATTTTATGTTAGTTCCTAAGCATTTAACTGGGAACTGGGAAGAGAGGAAGTCAGAAGTCATTTTCAAACATTAGCCTGACTTATATACCTTAAAAATCAAAGATGGTTGGAAACTTTGCCATAAAACAGAGAAAGACTAACATCAGATGCTGTTCTCTGAGGCAAAGAAGATCAACAGCTGTTCAAAGGTAAACTAAATGACATCCAGTAATAGAATAGCTGCTAGATAACCACACAGACTTCCACTTCTGAGACAAAAATCTCTGCAGAGGTCAAGAAACTGAGTTTTGGCATCTCTGTCTAGCCTTTGAGGGTTGGATTATTCATGTCGGGAGCTCTTCACCTGGGTCACCTACATTGCGGTGGAGCTGAGGGAAGCCTGTGGCAAGAACTGCAGAGCAACTTCCTTCCAGTCGGGCCACGCACATCAAAGCAGTTCCACTGCTTGCCCTGGGGGGCTGGTGTTATTACATTTCCATCTCCCAAGCTTTGTAGCTACTTACATTGAAAGTTTTAAAAGATTTGTTGAAGGAAAAGAATGTCAGAAGCCTTTGAAACATAACAGCAGGTTGAAAACCAGGATCATACAGTATCAACAGAAATGCTCTAATATTATAAGGCATAGTAATGAATGAAACTATTTACAGAAATGCCTAACTAACACTGTAAGATTATACTAATAAATGAAGCCATACGAGTAGAGAAAATTGACTACCAATAGCTCCCAGAGAGCTGAAGGTCTATGAAAATTAATATTTCTATAGCCTCATAGTTCTGCCTGGCATTTTATTACATTTAGAAACTTCAACTGCTCTTGCTTTAGGTTTTGGCATCAGAAAATAAAGACCAGTTTTATGGACAGTGCTCAAGTTTTAATGGTGATTGTGAGTAATGAAAAGCATTAATGTTTAAAAATTTAGAAGTTATGCCAGGATCAACATTAGGATTTTCTATTAGCACGATTGAGGGAGATGTCATGTTCACAATTTAATTGAAACTCATTGCTCTAATTTCCTTTCCTACAAAGTCATCGGAAACCTGATGCTGTCTAACATAATAAACCACTCCCCAATACAGTGCTCTTCTGTTCCATAACTTGTGTGCTGTCTTGGTGTTTACCAAGGTTGCATAAGGCTTTTCTGCCCCAGGACTGATTTTCTTATATTCTATAAACTTTGCCTCTAAGAATCTCCAGTCGGCCCCCTGGGAAGGGTTAAAGAAATGGAAGTACTTCTCTTAGAATAGTTATTGGAAATGCTTCATTCCATTGAAGGTGATGTCTATATACAAAACATCACTGACAAATGAATTTGATGAAAATTAAAATTAATATAAAAGTGCCGATAGTGGGGGCGCCTGGGTGGCTCAGTCATTAAGTGTTTGCCTTCGGCTCAGGTCATGATCCTGGGGTCCTGGGATCAAGCCCTGCATCAGGCTCTCTGCTCTATAGGAAGCCTACTTCTCCCTCTCCCACTCCCCATGCTTGTGCTCCCTATCTTGCTGTGTCTCTCTCTGTCAAATAAATAAAGAAAATCTTTTTTTAAAAAAAGTGTCGGTGGTGGAAGAAAAGAAAGAGGAGCACTTGCAGCATTGGATCTTGTCTTGTGACCTTTTGCCAACTGCCTGGGAGCAGAGGCAGGGGAGAGGGAAGAGGATAAAAGATAGGTTAAGGTGAATAAAAAAGGAAAGTTTAGGGGCACCTGGATGGCTTAGTGGGTTAAGCTTCAGACTCTTGATTTCAGCTCAGGTCATGATCTTGGAGTTGTGAGACTGAGGCTCTTACCCATTCCCTGCATTGGGCTCTGCACTAGATGTGGAGCCGGCTTGAGATTCTTTCTCCCTCTGCCCCTCCCCCACCCCCGCTTGATTTCTCTCAGTTAAAAAAAAAAAGTTAAGGGGCACCTGGGTGGCTCAGTGGGTTAAAGTCTCTGCCTTCGGCTCAGGTCATGATCTCAGGGTCTCTGGGATCAAGCCCCGCATCGGGCTCTCCGCTCAGCGGCAAGCCTGCTTCCTCCTCTCTGCCTGCCTCTCTGCCTACTTGTGATCTCTCTCTGTCAAATAAATAAAAATTTTTTTAAAAAAAGTTAAAAATGGGAAACAGCCATAGGGATTTTGCATTCTTCAGAGCATGTAAGGTGAGATGACAGCTCTAGACCCACATGTGACTCTAACCCAGCAGTGGCCAGAGCATCCAGTAATGCCTAGAAGTTGCTGGATTCTCCTTAGTAATACTAGTATGCGCTCACTATGTGCCAGTTACTGTGCTGGTGAAACTTTATACACATGTTCTCTCTCTCAGTGAATACCCATACTTTCATGAGGCCACTATTATTATTATTCTTTTTACAGATAGCCCGTCTGGGTTGGCAGGATTCCCCATGTCACACACAGCTCATAGGCATGAGAGTTGGAAATTGGGTCTCAGGCCTTCCTCTTAACTGGCTCATCTACACCACCCGTTGGGGTTTCTGCTGATTCTACACTGCTGCCATGATTCCAGATGATCACAATAACAGTGCTAACCAAAATCTCCTAAATTCAATGATAAATTTTCAGGGACAAAACAAAGGGTTGGATAGACATCAGCTTCATCAAGGAGCCCAGCCCTGTTCTGTCTAAAACAAATAGGGACACAGAAATCACAGATATTTTACTGTGAAATATTTATTAGGCCAGTCCTGTGTATTCATCTCCATGCTAGACCCTGTCAGAATATAGAAGAGATTCTGGTTACAATTGCCAAAGAATAAACCTTATCTGCATAAATTAGAGGAAGGGATGTATTTGTTTAAATGCGGTGCTCTGGGATGGATTAGTGGACTTATTCCTCCTACCTGTCAAATAAGAGATGTGAAAAGGGAAGTAAAGTAGAGACTTATCTGCTCTGAGTAGTATATTTAATTGATCAACCTCAGCTGGCTCAAACAAAACATCATGGAGTTAAGGAGATGAGATAAATGGAAAGAACCACCAAATAATACAAAGTCATACATCATCAAGTGACACGTGGAATGGCAAGGAAGCGAGAAAATAGAGGACTAGCAGAGTCAGGTTTCCCTGTAGGAATATCTTATTTGGCTCTTGAGTTATAGCCAGAATTGGGGGAAGAATTATCCCTGAAACATGGTACTAGTACTGAGAAATATATTCAAAAGATATCTGTGGCATTGGTTTATTTGAAATTGAGATATGAGCGACACGTAAGTGCTTCAGTGGGTTAAATGTCTGCCTTTGGCTCAGGTTATGATCTCACGGTCCTGGGATCGAGCCCCGCATCAGGCTCTCTGCTCAACGAGGTGTCTGTTTGTCTCTCTCCCTCTCCCCCTTCCCCGACTAAATTTGAGAGAGAGAGAGAGAGAGGAAGAGAGAGAGAGGGAGAGAGGGAGAGCATGAGCAGGGAGAGGGGCAGAGGGAGAAGGACAAGCAGACTCCCCCCGCTGAGCAGGGAGCCTGATGCGGGGCTCGATCCCAGGGGCGTGAGATCATAACCTGAGCCAAAGGCAGACACTTAACCCACTGAGCCACCCAGGTACCCCATAAATAAATACAATTTAAAAAAAAAGAAATTGAGATATGAGGGAGCTAATGGTTATTAAATAAGCATTTGTCAAATAAAGGGATGAATGAATGCATGATTGATCTAGCAGCTGAATTCTAGTAAATACTAAGGTCTGAAACTTCCTGGTGAAATATTGGTTGGTGTCTTTTAGTCATAACATGTAGCATTCTATTAGTTTCTTGGGGTTGCCTTAACAAAGTACCATGGGCTAGGTGGCTTAAAACAGCAGAAATGTATCATGTCACAGTTCTGGAGGCTGGATGTCTAAAATCAAGGTGTTGGCAGAGTCATGCTCCTTCTGAAACCTACAGAGGGAGGAACCCTCTCTGCTTCTTCCAGCTTCTGCTAGCCCAGCTGTGCCTTTGCTATAACAGTGTAGCTCCAGTCGTCACGGCTCTCTGCTCCCTGGGTTTTCACACAGCCCTCCCTCTGTGCCTATCTCAGTGTCCAAATGTCCTCTTTTATTAAGGACACCAGTCATATTGAGTTAGGACCCAGTCTAATGACCTCCTTCTAACTTCATTACCTCTAGAGAGACCCTCTTTCCACATAAGGTCCATTCAGAGTTAGTGGGGGTAGGACTTCAATGTGTCTTTGTGGGGGGCACACAAATCAACCCATAAGGAGTACCTCCTCCTTTTCTCTCATTCTCATTTACCAGCAGAGCTCAGTAAAGCATGCTGAGCTAAGGAACTGACACATTACAGTTGACTGGAGAGAAGATTTTTATAGTCTTGAAGACTAGAAAGAATGATAACACTAGTTCTTGGGAGGTAGAATAAGATTACCAGTCACTCTATCACTAGGACCATAGTGCCCACCCTCAGAATTCCCCTAACCCCATGCTTCTTGGGGGACCCTCCTCACTTTCTGAACCAGTCCCTAGTGGGGCTTAGTATGTGTGTGTTCACATAGATGAATATCAATTTGCAAGACAAAGTAAAGCACATTCCTGGTTGTTGACTGTTTTATTCCATCATGCTGATAAAGAAATAAAAATCTAAACTTAATCAAACACAAAAATAATAGAACACAAAATACAAAAAATCACATCATACAGTTAAGAAAGCTTTTCTAGTCAGAACCAAGGAGAACATACCTGCTTCCAAAGACTGATTAGTGTTGAAGTTTGAATAAAATAGTAATTTCATGATAGAAAATGCGATCAATGGTCTACACAGTAGAGACATACTCTCTGCATAATAGCAATAAAGTAAAATCTATATGACAAATAATTAGGTATTGGTTAAATAAATTGTAGTATGTTCTCCTTATGATGGGATCATATGCATCTATTTTAAAAACACATTGTCAACGAATATTTGATGTTGAGAGAAATACTGAGCCACGTTCATTAAAAACTCAAAAACAGCACATTTAAATGACCTTAATTCTGCAAGCATTTATTAGATACACATTCCTATTATTTACATAACCAGAAAAGAAACTAGAAGAGAATATATTATATATACCATATATCTCATGTATATTACATTATATATAAGCATATATACATATATATCCAAAGATCTGTTTATTGCTGCATAATGCTGTTTCCTAATTCACACAAAGGCATCTCCGAGCCTGCAGTGGTCCCATCACCAGGCAAGCGGACCAGGTCATGGGAGACTGTCCAGAGTAGCAGGGCCCCAAGCACTGGACTGAGAAATGGGTCAGGGCCCCAGGCTCATAAGATGAGACCAGCAGAGAGGACTCCTTGCAGAGATGGGGTTCAACACAGAGCAATAATCCTAGAACAGACTGCTATGCTAGCTGGACAATTAGCAGAATTAGGAAAAGTTCCACCTATTTTAAGGCAGTCTGTAGGGAGTTGAGTGAGGATGGCAGGCAACAGATGCCCACATGATATTCTTGGGGAGGATGGTCTCCCAAGTCTAATTGTGAGCAAAGAAAGTCAGGCAGTAAATTTAGGGGTCCAGCTAACAGGCCTCTGCCAACTCAGTTCAGTTTTGTCTAAGGAACAGGTGGACAGGAAGTGAGGTGAGAGAGAAGGTGCAGGCTGCTGATCCACTTCCCGTCCCCGGGCCGGCCAAGCTAAAGAATTGGAAAAGGACTCTGGAAATTGCACATGTGGCCATGGGGACCCAGCTGTGCCTTGCTGTGCTCTGGAACTGTGGAGTCGGAAGCTGTCAAGCTGGTACTAGACCTCACAGAGGGCAGAGCCTCCTGTAGCAATTCCACCCTGGCAAATGTACAAAGCCAAAAGTGGAAATCATGATAAATAGTAAAGTGTAAGGCATGAAACTGAACCTAAAGGCCACCCTCGGAGGAGGACTGACACTGGATCTCCATGATGACTTTATGTGGTATCACCACAGGATATTTACTGTCATCTGCCAGAAGACTTTTTAGCAAATATACATATCAACTTTGTCCAATATCCTCCTAGAGTTTTTCAGTGCACAACCTGCTCAGCCTTATGAAGCAACCCTGACTGAGAGCAAGTCTTGACCCTTCTCCTTGCTAGGAAACATGGCACTAATTTTACCAGAACTGAGCCTCCGGTGGTCCTTGCCTGCTGGCCTTGCCCCCGCAGCCAGTAGGCCTCCTTCAGCTGTCAAGACCTGTGCTCTCCCAGCCCACCCCCTTGCTGCTGCCCATACCCAGGTTATGAGAGTTTCACTGGGAAAATCCATTCATTCAATACCATTTAATGTGCATTTTCTGTTGCAAGCTTTGCTGGATGCTGAGGTTGCAGAGATGGAGAGGATCGACTCCCTCCTTTCAAGGACACAATTGGTTTGTGGACCTGCCATTATGTTACAAGGTCTCTATCCAAATGGCAGCTTGTCCCCTGACAGGCCATCTTCAAACCCTAACCCTCCCTATCATTCTTAACCTACTTGATTTTCTTTGGTTACATTTATTACCATCTACTATGCTGTCTATGTTATCTGTCTCCTGTGAGAATGTATCTCCATAATGATGGGCAATATGTTTCCTGCATTGCTGAATCCCTTGCACTAGGAATAGAGCCCAATATGTAGGGGCACTCAAGGAATCTGTGCAGAACAAGGGGATTTTACCAATGATACAACAGAAAGACAACAATGTGCTCTGGGCAAAGTTGTTGGTAGGGAATCTAGGGCAGGAGCGAGGGAGCAGAGACTTTCTGAAAGATAGCATGCTGAGTCCTGTTCTTTTTTTTTTTTTAAGTCTTTTATATTATTATTATTTTCATTTAGCCAGCATATAGAACATCATAAGTTTTTGATGTAGTGGTCAACAATTCATTAGTTGCGTATAACACCCTGCGCTCATCACAACTTGTGCCTTCCTTAATACCCATCAACCAGTCACCCCATGCCCCACCCCCTCCCATCTGTAACCCTCAGTTTGTTTCCTTGGGTCCAGGGTCTCTCATTGTTTGTCTCTGTCTCTGATTTCTTCCCATTCAGTTTTCCCTCCCTTCCCCTGTGGTCCTCTGTGCTATTACTTATGTTCCACATATGAGTGAAACCATATGATAATTGACTTTCTCTGTTTGACTTACTTCACTCAGCATAATCCCCTCCAGTTCCATCCATGTTGATGCAAATGGTGGGTATTCATCCTTTCTGATGGCTGAGTAATATTCCATTGTACATATGAACCACATATTCTTTATACGTTCATCTATTGTATTTATCTATCTGCCCCTGAGACTCTTGAGGACAGAGACCATTTCTTTTTTATTTTTTAAATTTTTTTTAAAGATTTGTTTTATTTATTTGAGAGATTGAAAGAGTGAGAGAGAGAGAGCACAAACAGTGTGAGGGACAGAGGAAGAAGCAGACTCCCCAATGAACAGGAAGCCTGACATATAGATCAATCCCAGGACTCCAGGACAATAGCCCTAGCCAACTGCAGATGGTCAACTGACCGAGCCACCCAGGTGCCCCTGGACAGAGACCATTTCTAATTAACCTTTGTAATCCAAGTGTCTATCTAGCCCAGGGTTTATCACTTAAATGAGGTTCCAATGAACGTTAGTCACCTGCTTGACCTTATTGTAGCTGGAGATAAACTTGAAAAAACAAGTTATTTAATCTATTTCATGAAGCCAATAATTTTGCTTCATAATTTCTTTCTTATCTCACTGAAACACTTTATAAACAGGATCTTTCTTCCCACTTACTGTTTAGAATGGAAAGGATTTCCACATATGTGACAACATGCTTCAAAATAAAAATAAAAAGCAAGAAATTTTAAGGAACATATAGTTTTGTTTTTTTTTTAAAGATTATTTGTTTAGGGGCACCTGGGTGGCTCAGTGGGTTAAAGCCTCTGCCTTCAGCTCAGGTCATGACCTCAGGGTCCTGGGATCGAGCCCTGCGTCAAGCTCTCTGCTCAGCAGGGAGCCTGCTTCCCCCCCTCTCTCTGCCTGCCTCTCTGCCAACTTGTGATCTCTCTCTCTCTGTCAAATAAATAAATAAAATCTTTAAAAAAAAAAGATTATTTGTTTATTTATTTGACAGAGAGAGAGACACACACACAATGAGAGAGAGAATACAAGCAGGGGGATGGGAGAGGTAGAAGCAGGCCTCCCACTGAGCAGGGAGCCTGATGCAGGGCTCGATCCCAGGACCCTGGAATCATGACCTGAGCCAAAGGCAGACACTTAATGACTGAGCCACCCAGGCGCCCCAAGGAACATATAGTTTCCAGAAAATTTTGATTTAGACTAACAGCTTCTTAACACTTACATTTTTATCCCTGCCCCTTTCTCATGAAAAGATGAAATTATTATTTCAAAAGACTACATTGGCCCCAAAACTTGACTTTGAAATCAGGTAGCAATATTTAAAGTGAAATAAGATGCCTGTCCCCACCAGGAACCTGATGATCCTGTAATTGTCTCCTGGTGCAGATGTTGGCAAGTTATTAATAAAAGAGTTATTAAGAATAGTGACAGCAGTTAGGAAATGCTGATATAAGCAAGCTCAAACCTGGCTGGTCCAAACACATTCCTCTAAAGAAAACTGTAAATCAAGTTAATCTGACAGTCTTCAGTCACAGTCAAATAGGTGTGGATCTTAATAGTTCTCAATAGGTATCCATTTAATAATTACTATCCTCAGTCTGTATCATTTTTGGGACTTTTCCTTTTTTATGCCTGTCTTAGTCCCTGGAGGAAAATACAAAGTTATTCTAGATGCTCCTGAATGAATAGGTATTCTATTCGTTATTTATTTTCTTGTCAATCTTAATGAAAATCCTAGTGATAACCGTGCTATTAGGTAAAAAGCAATCTTATATGTATCAGTCTTATATTCCAAAACTTGAAGAACCATCAGCAAGATTAGAAGCAAAAACTGTGTTTTGATTTAATAAATTATATATGCCAAATGGCTTATACTTTAAGTGGAAATTCAGACCTATTATCTTACGTAAATTTAAACTATTCAATTTATATAGTACTTGGATATTTTATTTACACATTGTTTGAATGACCACAATAAAACCAAAACATGGAAAAAGCTGTACTACATCCCTGCCTTAAATTTAGGAGTAACTTTATAGCTTCTTCTTCTTGAGATTCTTCCCTGCTTTCCATAAGTGACATGAGAAGCAATATAAGAAACACGTGGACAGACATTTAAAAATAAAATCATATAAATATGAATACACAATTGGAGACTTCACTCAACAACTGACTTTTCACACAGCCCCTGTTATGTTCCAGGAGCCCTTCCAGCATGAGAGACCCAACAAGGACAAAACTGACCAAGCCCCCATTCTCATGAACTGGTTCTCATTCTTGTGGTTAAACCGTATGATTTATAGCAGCCATTTGTTCTCAATTATGCATTTGAAAAATACTAGTGTGTTATTAACTCTACTAGCAAGGCAAATTCAATCATAAAGCTGTGATTTCGAAAATAGGATATTTCATGGTAAAATTTTTCACATTTTAACATCTCATTCGTTTTCCCTCTGGCCTGAATTGAGAAACTGGTATTTACAAATACCATGAATAATCAAGAGATAATTATTTTTATCATGCCTGTAGTTTTTAAAAAAATGTTAATTTCCGATTCAACACAATCCAGAGTCTTGGCAAATATCAAGTAATTTAGAAAATACACAAAAAAAGAACTTGGGTCCAGACTGCCAAGTCTCTCATTTCGATGAGCCCAAGTGCACATAACCTGGTCATGTTCATAAAGCAGAGAGCTCCAAGACATGGTCCTATTTCCAAATTATATACCCTTAATTCTGATGTGAGCCAACCACATCTCTGGCCAACGTATGAGACCTCAGAAAATGAAATAAGTTGTCATTGTCTACAGGCTTGTTCAGTGTACCTCCCTCACAACTGTCTTCTCTGTTGGCAGTTGGACAACCGGACAATAACATGTCTTATCAGCATCTCACTCAACCTCTTATTCCCACACATGCCGCCAAAGTTCTGCTTCAAAGCCCTGAGTACCTCTCAGCCGCATTCTTGTGATCACTTGTTTTTTCAGGTGTTGTGGGTGAAGGTAAGGGATCCCATTGGGTTTCTCACTGAGGAGACTGGGTCAAATGGTGACACCACAGAGCAAAGCAGGAAGTCTGGGCGAAGGTGCAACTTGAGAGGCAAGGTGATGAGTTCCATCTGGCCACATGGGGTTGGATGTTTCTGGGGAGCATCTAGCTGGAAGTATCAGCTAGGAAGATGGGCATGCCTTGCTAGACATCAGGTGGTTAGGAAGTGGCCAACATAAAGGCAACAGAGAAGCCGAGGGAGAGAAAGTAGACAAGATGAAAAAAGGGACCAGGGACAGTGCTATGGGGAATGTGGCTCATTCTCTAAGGAAAAGCAGCCATGACAGTAGGCAAAGAGGGAGCAATCAGAAGTAAAGGAGGTGGGAACAACCAGTTTCTTAGAAACCAAGAGGGAAACGAGGTTTAAGGAAAAGTGGGTAGCCTAAAAAATGTTATGAAGAGAAAGAGTAAGATGACGGTTAAAAAGTCGGGTTCCCATACACAAAGATAAACTCAAAATGGATAAAAGAACTAAATGTGTGACAGGAATCCATCAAAACCCTAGAGGACAGCACAGGCAACAACCTTTTTGATCTTGGCCACAGCAACTTCTTGCTAGACATGTGTCCAAAGGCCAGGGAATCAAAAGCAAAAATGAACTATTGGGACTTCTTCAAGATAAAAATCTTCTGCATGGCAAAGGAAACAGTCAACAAAACTAAAAGGCAACCTACGGAACGGGAAAGGATATTTGCAAGTGACATATCAGATAAAGGTCTAATATCCAAGATCTATAAATAACTTATCAAACTCAACATCCAAAAAATAAATAATCCAGCCAAGAAATGGGCAGAAGACATGAACAGATGCTTCTCCAAAGAAGACATACAAATGGCCAACAGACACATTTCTTTCCAACAGAAAAAATGCTCCATTTCACTTGGCATCAGGGAAATACAAATCAAAACAACGAGATACCACCTGACACCAGTTGGAATGGATAAAATTAACAAGACAGGAAACAACAAATGTTGGCGAGGATGCGGAGAAAGGGGAACCTTTTTATACTGTTGGAGGTCATGCAAGCTGGTACAGCCACTGTGGAAAATGGTATGGAATTTCCTCAAGAAGTTAAAAATAAAGCTACCATACAACCCAGCAATCACACTACTGGGTATTTACCCCAAAGATACACTGTAGTGACCCAAAGGGGCATCTGCACCCCAATGTTCACGGCAGCAATGTCCACTATAGCCAAACTGGAAAGAGTTGAGATGTCCTTCAACAGATGAGTGGATAAAGAAGATGTGGTACATATATACAATGGAATATTACTCAGCCATCAGAAAGGATGAATACTTACCATTTACATCAATGTGGATGGAACTGGAGGGTATTATGCTGAGCGAAATAAGTCAATCAGAGAGAGATAATTATCATACAGTTTCACTCATATGTGAAATATAAGAAACAGCACAAATGATCACAGGGGAAGAGAGGGAAAACTGAAAGGAAAGTCATTAAGAGGGAGGAAAATAAACATGAAAGACTCAACTATAGGAACAAACTGAGGGTTGCTGGAGGGGAGGTGGGTAGGAGGGAATGGGGTAGCTGGGTGATGGATATTAAGGAGGGCACGTGTTGTGATGAGCACTGGGTGTTATATGCAACTGATGAATTATTGAACTCTACATCTGAAACTAATGATATATTGGCTAATTGAATTTAAATTTAAAAAAATAATAAGTGCAGTTTGGGCTTGGTGTTGGGAAGTCCCTGGTGATGTTTCCCAGAAAGGCTCAGGAGACAGGAAAGCTTAGCTGCAGAGGGTTACTGCATGGGTGAGGAGGGGAAGGAAGGAAAGGCTGAAGAGACCATGCTTTCTTGGAGCTTAGCTATAGAAAGAGGGAAACAGGAGCACCTGGGTTGCTCAGTTGGTTAAGCATCTGCCTTTGGCTTAGGTCATGATCTCAGGGTCCTGGGATCTAGCCCGGAATCTGGCTCCCTGATCAGCTGGGAGTCTGCTTCTCCCTTTGCCTCTCCTGCCACTCATGTTCCCTCTCTCAAATAAATAAATAAAATCTAAAAAAAAAAAAAAAAGTGGGAGGAGACAAATAGGCAAGCACCCTATGAAGGGAGGGATTTTTTTTTCATGGCATGAGAAATCTATTATGCTTAGACTGTGAAGAAAGAGCCAAGAGAGAGGAGGCTCTGTAAGTAAAAAAGTTATGGCCTATTGAGCAGGATCCTGGGGAGTGGAAAGGGTGGGATTTAGTAGACTGGAGAGGAAATTGCCTTGAATATGAGAGAAGAGGAGGAAGGGAGAGGTGTAGATAGGTAAGTCAGTGTGATGGTCAGAACATGAGAGCATGTCTAATTTATCTCTTTCTTCTCTGGATGACTTTGTAGTTTCTTTCCAACAGAAAAACCATGCTCTGAGCCATCAGCTACCCTTCTTTGGAGAAGAAATTGGTTTCCCCTTTATTTGTAGTGTCAACTTTGAGAGAGTTTTACGAACCCAGTTTTAAATAATCTCTAAAGTGATAATTCTCTTTCAGCTTAAAAATAAAAGCTAGAATGACTAAAATAATTAATAGTTTCTTGCTTTATCAAGTAGGGATTTTACTAGGGACCCTGGTAGTGAGAATTTTTATTTACTCATTTAGTTATTTATTTAGTTAGTGCATTAGTCTGTTAGTGATAGTAAGTATTTGAATTTTTTTAAGCTTTTTCCAAAAGTAGATGAGCATCAATTACACTGAAACGAAAGCTATTTTATTTGGCAAGCATTTACAAACATTTGGACAGTCAGTTTTGGCTTTCTATAGGTGTACTTAAAATTGGCAACTAGCGAATATCGGGGGGGCATTTTTAAAATCTAAAATACAAAGGTTTTTTATGTATTTTAAAGAAGGGATACAAAGCAATTTAACTTATTTTTAAAATGTTAGACTAGTCTCATGCACTCTTGCTATAGGATATAGACTACAGTTTGGTGGGTAAACCAATTACTAGAATGACAGTGCAACATTCCAAAACTCTTCTTGGAAAAAAAAATTACGTCTGCTCTATCTACAGGCGCCCCAGCAGCTCCTGCCCTGCTGAGAGCTCACTGCTGTCTAAGCAAGACCCAAATCACCAGCAAACACCCATGGCCAAATGTAACTCTCTTTTCCTTCTAACTAGTAGCAAACTGGTCACTTTCATGGCAATCAATCATTCAATAAGAAGTTTTTCACTGTTATTGTTGAAGACTTAAGTATGAAATAACTAAAATTCAGAATCCATCGTGAGATTCAGAAGTCATGTTATTATTAGAATTTTCTAGGTTCTTGCCCTGCGTTTGAACTAAATGATAAGAATACAGAAACATTTGTTCTCTGCTAACACACCTCCCCTTCCTCAGGATTCCCTTTATTAAGGTTTCATTCAATATTATGTTTTCTTCCTATGAAAAGAGTGGGTGCAAATGTCCAACCAAATGTTTCTGTTTTTCTTGGCAAAACTAGGTTAGATCTTTAAGCTAGGATCCTTTAAAATAGACTTATTCAAAATGTTCAAAATATTCAAAAAATATTTCATTCCGGAATACAATCAGGAGATATATATATATATATATATATATATATATATATATATATATTCTCTAAAATAAAAAACAAAAACCACCTTACATAATGTGTTTGGGTGGTTTTTTTTTTTTTTTTGCCTTATTTGCCAAAAATCGTAGAACTAATTTCAGTGTCCAAATATAAACCTGTTCTTTCATTACATAAAACTCTTAGAAGTTTGAAGTTTTCAAATCTTATAAAATACTTAAATGTCTTTTTGCTTTTTTAAAAATAAGCGAGCGCCCCCCTCAGGTGAGAGTATGATTATCCAGTTTTTTGCTGGGTCAGTTCATACCTCTTCTGCCCTCCCGCCCCCCCCATTCTCCCATGACAAGCATGCAGCCCCTCTCTCAAAGGTGCAAGCCTCACGCCAATCCATCTAGATCTCTCCCCAGCCTCAGAACCCATTCCATTAAATAACACTCTAAACAACTTAGGCCTGGGCCGTGAAATTATGTCCGACCCTCGCCTGTCTCTCCAAACACAGGAAGTACACCAGAAATAAATGAAGAACTAAATAAATAAAATAAAGATCTGTGACCAGTGGTTTTGCTTCAGTGGTTGGTAAGACGTGTGGGTCCTTACAGCTCTTCACAGCTTGATGTGTCTGTTCTCCGGATCCCTGCATATTTGACTGTAAGAGTTCACATAAATCCATCAACTTTCTTTAGCCCCTGGTCGAGCTCTTATTGAACATAATGACCTATTTGGGTTTCAGCAGCCATAACTATCAAAGTAGACAAAGGAGAGACCAGTAGAAGAACACACTAAAAATTTAGCTGTATTTTGATTGCTCTCATGCCTGCATCCCCACTAAAGTCCCTACGTGTGCTGCTGCCGTGGGAGGCTGTGGTTAGGTAAGAAGGAACCATGCTCAAGGCCACAGACACCTGCTGTGGCATACAGAAGTAAACAGTACAGAAAGCCAGTTTTGAGCTGAAATAGTGACGTGGTTGGGTGGTTCGTTTTCTGGTGAAGAACAGGCTTTTTGCCTGAGATCTCTGGATGATCCCACCTCTCAGGGGAGGCGACTGTTCTCGTCAGCAGAAGGAAACACACTCCTCATCCCTTTAGATTTGAAATGGCTACTTTCTAGACCCTTCTATCTCTCTGTAGAAATGAACCAAGCCTGGAGATTCTCAGGGGCAGCTTTGTTGAACAAGATAGAAATCGAACTTCTCCTGAAAGCTTTCTGGAAACATGGTTTCCATTCCAGTGAAGGAGTAAAGATATGCAAACAAGTGTGATGGTAATAAAGCATGAAAGAGAATATCAAGAGCTAAGAGTTAATACTTGCTCAAGTGGTTACTTCAAGTAGATGGGTTTCCTGTTTCTTAGCAAATAGATATGAATTATATCATATTTAAAAATCACAAAGTTCTCTGGGTTTGGTTTCATGCTAGCCTTCTTTGTTGATGAAGTAAAATAGCAAAGTAGATGTTTTCTATCCAAGTTCCAAAAATATTATGATGCTAAAAAAAAAAAATAGATGTGACTTGACTACTTGTAAGTACAAAATCAGAAAAATAAATAAATAAAACCACAAACGACAAGTGTCTTGTGAAATCATATGGATCTTCTTCTCTCAAGTCAGGTAACTAATGTTGGCCTAACTGAGTAGAGCTCATTGTCCATTAAATGGAGTTGACAGCCATGGTGACCAGAGATTCTCTGGCCTGCATCCTTGGGTGCCTGATGCTAACAATCAGAATGGAGATGTACAAGTCAGCATCTGGGGTGAGTGTGGTGTGCCCATGTGTGTATGTGTATGCATGGGCTGTGTGTGTGTGCGTGTATGTATAATGTTGGTCTAGCAAACACTGCTGCAGCCACCTGGGATGCATGTCTATCAGCAAAGGAAAAGTAGGAACAGATCCAAAAGCAACAGCAGAAAAAAGAAACTCACTAAACAGTAGCCACAGAAGTAAATACAATTTTGGATATAGGATATCAGTGTATAAATGAACACCTCCTAAAAATAGACTCACATAGAACTCTCTCTTATGGGCTGAATTGTGTCATATGTTGAAACCTGAATCCCCAGTTCCCAGAATGTGACTGTATTTAGAGAAAAAATTTTTATTTTTATTCCCACCACCCACCTTCCACCAAGACAGAGCTTTTAAAGAGGTAATTAAGGTAAAATGAAGCCATTAGGGTGGGTCCTAATCCAATGTGACTGATATCCCTATAAGAAGAAAAGATTAAGACACAGTTACACATAGAGGGGTGAGCGTGTGAAGACACAGTAAGAAGGCAGATTACCTCCAAGCCCAGGAGAGAGGTCTTGCAAGAAACCAACCCTGCCACCATCTGGATTTCAGAATTCTAGTCTCCAGAACTGTAAGAAAATAAATTCCTGTTATTTAAGCCACCCAGTCTGTAGTTCTTTTTATAGCAGCCCTAGCAAATGAATCCACTCTTCTGACTTTCTTCCAGATGCCCCATGGCTTCTTCCTCCTAATATGGTAAAGATCCTTCTGGTCTTAACACCAATCACTGGGCAGTGGCCTGGGGGGCTTGTAGAGCAAGGAGGTGGTCCCAGGAACAGGGGGAGGGGATGTCTTTTCCTTCTGTATCTTCCATTACCCATAGTTATTCTGGATGTAGAAAACAGAGACCAAGGTGTTGTTACAGAAATATCTTCTCTTCATTAGGCTTTTCTAAAATGCTCTACTATCACAAGTGAGTCAGATTGTTTTTAGCAGTTCAGGATTTTAACAGTGGAGAGACATTGATAACACATTCATCTCAAAACAAGAATGTGTTGTCTTTGCCATTGAAAATGAGTCCTGACTTCTATGGAACATATTAGGCAACACGATTATTTCTGTTTTAGTAACATAAAAGAGCCCTCTTGAAAGAATTATGAATTGTTTACAAATAAAATCTAGTCAAATGAAAATAAAAAATGTTTTCATTCACTTAAAGTCTATCTTTCCATGTGATTTCATTACTGTGCTTCATTTTTCTCTCCTAGGGAAGATGTGACTTATACATGTAGGGTACTAGGTAAACAACAATAACCTCTTTAATAAAAAAATATGCCTACATAAATTCTGTAAGGTTAGATTGTTTGAGAGATTTAATATCATTTTTAAGAAATTATGTGCATAACAAATGAAAAGCTAATCAACTACACTAACAAAGGATGTAATTTTGCTTTTTGTTCCCAGTTGTAAACAATGACAAAAGTTTGGATTCAAACATCCATCCTATCTAATAATATTCTGCTGCAGGTAGTATTGATTGGCTAACTCAACTGATATTCAAGCCCCATTCTCCTTTGCCTGTCTCCGCTACAGTCTATAAACATTAAATATTTACTTTCTAGACTCCCTTGCAACTCAGGGAAACCGAGTCCTGTACAATGATGTGAAAGCAAATGTCTTTGGTGTAGGGAATGGAGTGTCTTCTAGAAAAGTGTTTGGATTTTTGACAAAAGAAACTGTTGGGATTAGAACCACTTATTTTTTTTTTTTCCTTCTCTCTCCAATATACATGTGATACTTGGAACCAGGCAGCCTGGTTGTGACTAAGAGGCAATGTGCATAAATTTGAATGACTAACATATTAAGGATAGTCTAATAGAAAGGAAAAAAAATAAGAATATGGTCCTGATAGCATTGTTGAGAAACTAAATCTAACACTAAAAACTATTTGCTTTTAGACTTACCTTATATGAGAAAAATAAATCCTAATCAGTTCAAAGTACTGTTAGATGGATATTCTGCTACTTTTCTTTAAATTTTATTTTATTTATTTATTTAAGAGTGAGTGAGAGAAAGGGCACACGTAGGGGCAGAAGGAGAGGGAGAAGAAGACTCCCCTGCTGAGCAGGGAGCCTGATGTGGGTCTCAATCCCAGGACTCTGGGATCATGACCTGAGCTGAAGACAAGACGCTTAACCAACTGAGCCACCCAGGTGCCCTTATTCTACTACTTTCGAATGAAATCATTCCCAATTAATTTTTGTCTCCGATTGCTCACTGTCTCTATTGCCTATAAATGGATTATGCATCTTTACTTGTTGTCATGTAACTGTCAATGCCTCCTCAGTGTGGAAGGCAAAACATCCTCTTCCCACTGCTGTTGGATTAGTCCATATCATGCATTTTGGTCAAGAGGTATTAAGGGTTTCCCCCAGTTATCTTGTTCTTTTCCCTCTGCCCTGAGAATGGTATGTCCACCATGAGAATGCCATGAGAATGGCTTCTCCTTTAGCATGTATCAGGAAACAAGAAGATACACAGAGAGCAGGCACAGCAGTTAATTCATGGTAACTCATGTGAAACATGAGTGAGATTTGGGGGTTACTTGTTACTGCAGCTCATTACAAAGTGGACAAATACAAAATCAATCCCAGAAATGGATGTGGCCATGTGATATGCCTCGGCTAACGAAATATGACCTAAAGTGATGTAGGTAAGTAATCAGGCAGATCTTAGACAATTTTCACTACCTTCTTCTTATTTTTTTTTTTTTTACCTTTGCCATGAGAATGGCTTGTCTGGATCCCAGAATCAGAAGAAATTAGAATAAAGACATGACAGGCAACCTGAAGCTGCTGACAGATAGCATGGATGAGAAATAAATGTTACCACAATCAATGGGATTATTTTGGTTTAGGTTATCACAGCAAAGCCAGATGATATATGTGTCCCTTAATTTTCTTTTTCCTTTTCTTTAGTCTTTTTTAAACCCCAACCCTCATGTGTTAGTCCCAGGAAAGTAAACAGAGATCCTAAGAGCACAGAGCCCTGGGCTCCGTCTCCTATACCACTTAGAAGCTACATGTTGACTTGTCTGTAAAATGAATTTAACAATAAGATAATATTTCTCAAAGTATGTTCTAAGTAACCTAATTTCTGTACAAAATTATTAAATACTACATGAAAGAAAGATGACCCAGGATCAACTAAGTTTGGGAGATGTTGAACTAAACAAAATCAAGAAATCTTATTATTTTAGGATTTCTCAGTGTTTTTGGGACACCTGGGCAGCTCAGTCAATTAAGTGTCTGTTTTCAGCTCAAGTCATGATCCCAGGCTCCTGAGATTGAGGGACCCAATGCTCCTCCCTCTGCCTGTTGCTCCTCCTGCCTGTGATCTCTCTCTCTGACAAATAAAAAAACAAAATATTAAAAAAATATTTATCAAAGCTTTCAATGCATTAATTAATGCATGTTGCAAATCTTGAGGATGAGAATTTGGTTTGTAGATCTAGATATTCTTTCATCTCAAGGCCATTTTCACTTTTGGAACATCTCTTAGAACTGAGGTTTTATACAAGATAATTCAGGACACAATGAGATAATGGATATGAAAGAACAGTCTGTACAACTTTGGCCTTCAAGTGACTACAACAACACTCATGAGCTGCCGCTGTCAAGAGACTAACACCTTTACACAAAAAGTGTCATGGGCTTGCCCACAACTAAGCTCCAAGTAACAAGCAGCTCTTCCTACCAAAGTGGCTTTAAAAGGTCCTCAAAATTCACAGAGAAAGCTGGTCAGGCAAAGGGAATCTAGTGTGCCAAATAACAGGGAATTCACACAGAAGCAAGAGACAGCACTAGAACTTTGAAGACATTTCCATACACTAGTAGGACAGCTAGCATTGTGCAGAGCCTGTTGGAGGGAAACGTGTCTTTTATAGATATTTAACTGTACAAACTCAGTACTTAAAACTGTATTTCAAGAAAGTGTATAATCAAAGACCAGGAATTCTCAGGAATCAGTAGGGCCCTGAAGCCAGAACAAGCCATCTCACTAGATAAGTACATGATAAGAATATGAGGCATAGAAGAGGGATCCAGAAGCTGGAATATTAAAAGGGAAGTGTAGAAAGAGAAAGAAGAGGAGACCCAAAGCAAATTCTAAGACTTGCTCAACAAGTGTAGAGATCCTTGGGAAAGAAGAGCTGGCAACTGACATAAGACCGCATTTAATACTCTTTGTAACAAATGTGTAGACTTCCTCATGAATATGGATTTAATTCTGAAGAGAGGAGATTAGGGAGGTGTCCAGTTTGTACTTTTGAATCTAGGAGATCCCAACCTTGGTCAAACAGCATGGAGTGTTCTCCTGCAGAGGCCCGTGGCAAAGTGCTGATGACACATCAGAATGATTTTCTCAAAAAACCAAGGTCTTGTTGGAACTTAAGGGTAGACATGAGGGAGAAAATGCTTGGGTCTCTAACAAGGCATAGCAGAATCAAGATGAAATCAGGTATGCCAAGGGGCTGACAAGAATAGTGTGATATGAAGACTGCCTAAGGGAAGAGTGTACTGGGCCTTCTGATTTCATACTTTTGGAGTGTGCCGTGGGGGCAGGTTGGCCAGTTTGTTGGCATAAGGTGTTTGGGTAGCATATTTGCAGGGAACAGTTCCCTTCTTCTCCTGTACTTTCCCAGCAAAGCCCAGATTATCTTCATTCATTGGCCACGCCTGTAGTGGAGAAAAATAATATCTTTTTCCTCTACCTATCTTTGATTCTCCATCTGAGGCCATACACATTAGAGTCACAAAAGGCAGATTAACAAGAGAGCAACAAAGGGAAGTTTATCAATGTGTATCGCACATACACATGGGAGCACTAGGTGGATGACTCAGAGGGGTAGTTAAAACATGGGCTTATATAACACATTAACAAAATAACAATATTATCATGAAGAAAAAAGGACAAGTTACAAAGCAACTTGGGCTGGCAAATTATAGGAAGGCGAATATATGTGAAAAGACAGATAAGGGCCAGTTGAAGCAAGGAATGTTATGTAGATTCCTCTGGTACAATCTCTGGGATGATAAGGGTCCAGAGTTGTCTCTAGTGATCAACTTCTGTTCTACATGGTATAGAAGGGAAGGGAGACACCTTTGCAAATGTATGTCCCACTTTTAGACAAATAGGACGAGGTTGGAGAGCTTTACTTTCATCCACTTATTCTCAGTGGGTTTCAGGTCAAAATAACCCTTATGTCAAAGTGGCATATGTTGGAGTGGCATATTCGGCTCCCCTTCATGTCTGAAGAGAGTGAAGAGATCTGTCAGAGCAAGAACAGCTTCCTGTGGGTGAAAGGCAAAATAGTTCCCCCACCACTCAACACATCACCTCCACAGTGAACCTTCTGAGGATTTTCATACTGACTTACATTTTAATAATGAAAGGACTTGAGATGACTTCCACCTGCCCTCACCATGAGTGAAAACCTCAAATCCAGTCATGGCAAGACTTTCTTTTTCTCCCTGTTCCCTACTTTCTGCCCACATCCTCTCCCAGCTCCTTCCTAGAAGGCAGGACACTTTGTTAAACCAGAGCAAAGCATCCACATCCTTGTTAGCATGAAAATACAGGGAGATTGTGCTATAGGAGAGGAGTTACAGTGGCCAGAGAAAGATCGCTTTGTTCTTAGGCACTCTGCTCTGAAGATTCTCAAGGACCAGTCTCTGCAGTGATCACAATAGATGCTCCCTCCACTCCTCACTTGGGGGAAGATGACAGAGACAGAAACGACCTGGAAGTAATAGTGAGTAAAGGGCAGGAGACTTGGGGATGGAGACTTCAGGATGTCTACCCAAAAAGCCATCATAGACTACAAAGACCAATTGAGAGTCAGTTGTCTCTCTATTGTCACAACACAGAAACCATTCTGAACGATGTCAGTGATAAAATACTTCTCTACAAAACATACATTTTTGGTCTAGATTCTAAGTTATTGTTACACTTTTTACTGAGGTTTCATTGTGGTAACACATATATAACATAAAATTTACCATCTTAACCTTTTTTTTAAGGGTACAGTTCAGTGAGGTTTTTTTTGTTTTTTTTTTTTTTACAGTTCAGTGAGATATTAAGCACATTCATGGTATACAACAATCACCACCATCCATCTCTAGAAGTCTTTTCTTCTTACAAAACTGAAACTCTGCACCCATTAAACACTAACTCCCCAACCACCCCTTCCCTCCAGACCATGGCAACCACCATTCTACTTTCTGTTTCTGTGTGTTTGATGCTTCTAGGTACCTAATACAAGTGGAATCATACAATATTTGTCCTTTTATGACTGGCATATTTCAATTAGCAGAATGTCCTCCAGGTTCAGCCACATGATAACATGTGTCAGAATTTCCTCCTTTTTTAAAGCTAAATACAATTCCATTGTATGTGTATCCTGCATTTTGCTTATTAATTTATCTGTGGATGAGACACTCCAGTTGCTTCCATTTTTGACTATTGTGAATAATGCTGTTGTGAACATTGGTGTACAATTGTCTCTTCGAGACCCAGCTTTTTAATTCTTTGGGGAATAAATCCAGAAGAGGAATTGCTAGGTAATATCGTAAATTTATTTTTAATTTTTTGAGGAAGTACCATATTATTTTCCATAGCAGCCACACACTTTTTTATTCCTACCAGCAATGCAGAAGAGTTCTAATTTCTCCACATCCTCATCAACACTTATTATTTTCTGGGTTTTTTGTTTTTGTTTTGTTTTTTTATGGTAGACATATGTTCAAACAGTGGAGAATCCCTGTTATGTTCAGAGATCAATTGGGCACTTGTCTTGGTGGCACTTGTCTTCTTGATGTGCAAAGACATGAAAGGGTCAGCATCAGAAGAGTCTGATGGTTTGCTGTAAAAAATTTTTTTTAAAATATTTTATTTGTTTATTTGACAAGGAGAGATCACAAGTAGGCAGAGAGGCAGGCAAAGAGAGGGAGGAGGAAGCAGGCTCCCCGCTGAGCAGAGAGCCCGATGCGGGGCTCGATGCGGGGCTCGATCCCAGGACCCTGAGACCATGACCAGAGCCGAAGGCAGAGGCTTTAACCTGCTAAGCCACCCAAGTGCCCTGCTGTAAAAAAATTTTTAAAGGAGTTTGCCCAGTCTTGGATCTTTGCAGAGTCCCTCTGTTTCTGCTGGTTATTATCAGTTCTGGGTGTCCTCAGCCTGTGCTGGTTTTGGCAGTATCTAGTCTTAGCTGCAACATCCTTGGCTGCTCGTGTCTTTGCTTGACATGAGTAACCATTTTACATGAGTGACCCCATCTTGCTCTCTATAGTGTGTTTCAAGTTGACATGCTTTTATTACTTACCCTTCAATAAACATTTGCATTCTACAAGTTAACTCAGAAAACTCCTAGCTATAGAGTCAGCCCCCAACACAGGCATACTCAACTATATACATTCATTTGAAGAATGCATTCTTTTTTAAAAAAGATTTTATTTATTTATTTGAGAGCAACAGTAGGGGGAGGGACAGAAGGAGAAGTAGTGGGTGAAGCAGACTCCCCTTGAGCATGGATACAATGCAGGGCTCAATTCCAGGATGACCTGAGCTAAAGATAGATAGCTAATAACTGAGGCACTCAGGTGCCCCTGAAGAATACATTCTCAACAGGAAGGTTCCGGGTGACTTCACGTGCATTTAACTTCTCTAACCCTTAGAGATAATATTTTCCTTCATTTAAATAACATAATCTAAATATTGATAGCACAGTGATTATGAAAGCAAAGAAGCAGACCCTTGTTAGAATGTCCAATTCTGTCATCCTAAGTGACCAGTGGAGTTTTTATTTATGTTTAAAATTGAAAATGATGGGCGTCTGGGTGGCTCAGTTGGTTAAGCAACTGCCTTCAGCTCAGGTCATGATTCTGGAGTTCTGGGATCGAGTCCCGCATCAGGCTCCCAGCTCCACGGGGAGTCTGCTTCTCCCTCTGACCATCTCTCTTCTCATGCTCTATCTCACTTTCTCTCTCTCTGTCAAATAAATAAATAAATAAAAATCTTTAAAAATAAAATAAAATAAAATTGAAAATGAAAGGTGTAGCATTTTTATTTGGTGAGTGCAAATTTTAGTTTACGCATGAAAAATTTTACTGAATTTGAATAATATGTTTAAATCTGAAATTTGATTAAATGTTTGATTGCTAAAGAATGAATCAAGAAAATAAAGTGTGATTCTTGTGATGGCTTCCTAAATCGGGGCCTTTTGCAGGCCTTTTGGTTTTATTATATTTTATTTAATATTATTGTTTTTATTGACATGATTAGGGGAATGCAATAAAATGAAATGTTTGTTGTCTGTGTTTCTTTTCTGGCCCTTATTATTATTTGTGTCATTTCAAGATAGTAACTGAAAACAATGAGGAGAGGTCCACACACTAAGTGTGCCGCTAGCTTCCATACACATCACCTGGTCCTATATTGCTTTACATGGCAGTGGCTGACGGTGACGTGGCCTGTGCAGAGCTGTCCTTGTCCTAGAAAAGAAGAGGATAGTGGGGTCTCAGAGATTTAATAATCTCCCACTCCATAGCCTCGGCATGATAAAGATCATTATTTTAGCAGAATGATATCTTAAATTTGTTTAAATGTAACAAGGGGACAAGACAAAAGAAAGAGGACAGGAAACAGCTGAGATATTAATGTCCTCTGTCAGGATGGTACCTTCCCCAAATGGCTCACACTGAATTTCCTTCATGAGTGAGGGCTTGTCACTTGAATTAGGCATGAAACTGCACAAAGTATGCTCACTTCTGAGGTACTTAGTCTGGAAAGATTAGCAGAACCTGGCATGAACAACGTCTTTCAGACTATCAGATATGAAAAGAAGGATGGCAGGACAGCTGCCGACTGTGTGGAAAATGGCACGAATCTGGCCAGACATTTCCTGGTGGAGACTGTGTGACAGTTGTTAAATGTCAAGCTCAAGCTGCCAGAGTCAACTTTCCTCATCCTTTCGCTCAGCTTTGGGGCGTGAAAAATCAGTGTATTTCCCTAAATCCAGAGCTGTTGTAAGCCCCTGTCCAAAATGGCCGCTACCCTCTCTGTTCCACAGAAAGCTTTACTGCCAAGGGTCTTAAGCTCCCTTTCCTTCTACAACAAAATATGCTTCTGCATTCGGCTTTTCTCAGCACTCCTCTAAGGGGAGGTAGGTAAAATTTGTGTGTTATTTAGGAAAAAGACTCCATACTTTCTGATATGTGATTATCTAAAACCATATTCATTTCTTAATTTTATACTGGAGGGTGACATGCCACAGAGGAGTGCACACATTCTGAGTGAATAGCCTGATGAATATTCACAAAGTAAACCCAACCCTGTAACCAACACCATGAGAAGAAAGAGAACATTCTAGTCATTCCCCCTTATCTGCGGTTTTGCCTTCCACGGTTTCAGTTACCCGGGGTCAGCCAGGGTCTGGAAGCAGACGATCCTCCTGACGTTTGGTCAGAAGGTCCGTAGCCTAATGTTATGTCACAGTGCCTACGTCACTCACTTCACTTCCTCACATTACTTGGGCGTTTTATAATTTCATATGATCACAAGAAGCTGGGTGAGTACGGTACAATGAGATATTTTGAGAGAGAAAGACAGAGACATATTCACACAACTTTCATTAAAATATATTGTTATAATTGTTCTATTTTATTATTTGTTATTGGTGTTAATCTCTTATTGCCCCTAATTTATAAATTAAACTTAACATAGGTGTGTATATATAGGAAAAACGCATAGTATTATATAGGAAAAAAACATAGTATTATATAGGGTTTAGTACTATCCATAGTTTCAGACATCATTGGGGGTCTTGGAACTCATCCCCCGCAGATGAGGAAGGCAACTAGGCTAGCATCCTGCTGAGTCCTCCATTGTCATTAGTCCCCAGCCAGGTACTCATGAGCCTCTCTTCTATTATCAAGGACCAAATTTTGCAGGATGCCCTTGTGACTCAGTCGGTTAAGCATCTGCATTCAGCTCTGGTCATGATCCCAGGGTCCTGGGATCGAGTCCCACATTGGGCTCCCTGCTCAGCTGGGAGTCTGCTTCTCCCTCTGCCTGCTGCTCCCCCTGCTTGAGCTCTCTCTCTCTCTCTGACAAATAAATACAAATCTTAAAAAAAAAATCAATTTCTCCTGCATTGAACTTCATGGTATTTCCTCTTGTGTACTCTTATGCATCTGGTTCCTTAAACATAATATTCTATACACAAAAATCATTTTGCTGTACGTGTTCATTCATTTTCCTTGCTATCATTCCACCATAAGACTATAGCACTGTTAATTTATCCATTCTACTGGTGGGTGTTTGGGATATTTCAGTCTGAGTTTATCACAAATGGTGTTGCTCTGGTCATTCTTTACATTTTTTGGTTCACAAATATACATATTTATCTGAACTATGAAATTTCTGAAAGTAAAATTGCTATCTAGAAGTGAAATTGCTAGACCAAAGGATCTGCTATGTTCACATTTTGTAGAGTCTACCATACAATTTCCCAACCTGGTTGTGTCCACTTGTACTCCCACCAGCAGTGTAGCCATATGATTGGGGCCCAGTAGCATTGAATGATAGCTTGTGTTTCCCTGATGACCAGTAAAGTTAGTTCTATTCGTATGCTTAGGAGTATTTTGGAAATTCCTTCTCGTTAAATACCTGTTTGAGTCTTTTTCCCACTTTTCTATTGGGTTCTCTGAATTTTTCTTAGTTTTTATAGGAAGAAACAAAGAATATGAATGAAGCTTGTCAGACACATCGATTACAGGTATCTTCTCATATTCCATGGTTTGTCTTTTCACACTGTTAGTTACAGTTTTAACAAACAGAAGTTCTTTTTTTTTTTAACAAATAGAAGTTCTTAATTTCAGTGGAAATCGACTTAACAATTTTTCTTTAGAGTTGGCCTTTTCTGTATCCAGTGTATTAAATCTTTGCCTTCTCTAAGAATCTAACATACTATTGATTCGCTATTCAAAATTAAGTACTATGGCTAAGTATCTCATTTGGAAGCTGTTGCTCTCTATTGTGATCTCAAAAAAAAAATATATATATATATATATGTATATATATATATAATCTCACCATGGACACTGGCACTCAGTTCCATGAATTTGTCTACCTTGTTTTATAAAGTACGTAAAAATCTCTCAGCACAACACTGACATAATGATACACAATCTGCGATACTAAAAGCCAGTCAAATTTTTGTTGCATTTGTGGCACAGAGACAGTCCGTGGGATTGAGACTCAGAAAAATTTGTACCAACCTGCATTCCCATCATTTGCTCTCTATTAGTCACTGAAGGGACCACAGTACTTAAACTTTCTGGGTGTCAGTTTCTGTCTTTGGAAAGGGGGATAGTGATGATTATCTTAGAGTCTAAGGGAGGCTTCAACGTGATCATTTGTTTGAAGATAATTTGCATGATCTCAAAACATACATGCATACAATAAAAATTGCCCATGTTTTAACTGCAATGACTAGGAACACAAATTAATCAGATTGTTAATAGCAACTGATATTTATTGAACCAACAATGTGGGAGGCACTGATTTAAACATTTTACATGTCTTAACTCACTTACTTTCCTCACAAACCACAAGGTCGGTTCTGTTAATAAACTCATTTCCAGATGAGGCAACAGAGGAGCAGACAGACTCAGTGACTCATCAAAGGTCAAGCAGCAAGAGAGAGAGCAATGGAATGTTAACCAAACAAATGGCTGCAAAGTTTACATACTCAAGGGAATTATGTGATGCCATGGCCTTGGACTTGATTCATAGAGGGCCCTCCCAGCCTGATGGTGAATACAGAGGAAGAATTGAGGAACTTCTGTCAAAAGCCCTTGTTAGACCACTTGAGTGAAGGATAGGGCTTCTGTTAAACCTCACAGAGGCATACTTTAGAAGAAGGAAGGGAGTTAGTATATGTTGGATGGTTGCATGAAAGATACTGTTAGGTACTTTACAAACACCTGAGATAGACATTGTTATTCCTATTTTACAGATAAGAAACAAAAACTTACATAGATTCAAAAAAAAAAAAAACTTACATAGATTCAATGATTTGCTCAGATTCACAGATCTAGGGATAGCATCAAAATTCAAACTCACTTATAAGCAGCTTTTTCCTCTAAACCACACTTCTTAGGACACTTAAGAACTACCAGGTAAGGGTGTTGTAGGACTTATTTGTACCTTAGAAGTCAGAAAAATAAATTAATAAGCTGCCGCTACCATCACAATCAAATATCATGCAACATTAATAGTGTTGAAGATATCTCTAATAACTAGAATTTTAAATATATAATTGGAAATGGTTGGAAAGGGCAAGAAAAGGCAGGGGACCCCCTCATGAAGCAATGGCAATGATTAAACTGTGCAAAGGTCATAACAATAAGGAAAGTTTTCATACTAATGAGTGACCGACCATTCACTCATGATTTCAACCAAATCAGTGAAAAACAACAGTTGCCTTTGATCATTCAATCTACTTCTGTCTGGGCTACCTCAGAGGGATCTTACATTAGATATAAGACAAGTTAACAGTCCTCAAAATGATCCTTCTGTGGTAGCAAACCACCTGAGCAGATACTTAATAATAAGAGAAGTTCTGGGAAAATTACAAGTGGCAACAATTGTATTGAAAAAAGTGACAGTGAAGAAAAGTCACCAATCTATAAACATTTTCTCCAGAATTATAAAACCTCTCAGGAAAATTAGCAACGAGGGCAATGAATTGTCCTTTGATTTTTATAAGATGTAGTAATGGGAAAAGCAAATTCATTTTCTAGACTTTATACGCACTCACACATATGAGAATTCAAAAGCATATATCTGAAAACAACCAAAAATATGTTTGTATGTCCAAGATTAGGATGGGTCTGGGCTTTTCTCCCCTTTAAACAAAATAAACCAGTGGCTAAGCTTCACTCTGACCAGACTTCTGTGGATGATCTAGGTCTAGGAATTAAGCCATGTTGCCCTCAAGTCTTTGATTCTTATAGCCATTCTCTGCTCTGCAGCTAGCATCGTGTCTGGAGCTTCCTCCATCCTCCCTCATCTTTAAGTCAGGGATATCACAGGAGAAGGAGCATGCAAGAAACATGTTCTAGTGTTTTCTAAGTCCCTGTCTCAAGGCCGCCTTGGAGCAATACTGTGATTTATCATCTATGCTATCAGCAGCACCGGAGAGATGATGGAAGTCCAGTATGGCTCAGAGATTAGCCACTGAAACTTAAATAGTTACTTCTTGAACAAAATGGCATCACTTGAATTAAATGAAGTCGCATTCCAGAAGTTACCTTCTATCAAAGCAATTCACAGAGACGTAAGCAAAAGAAAGTTTTGAATTGACTCAGATAACTTCCTGGAAGTCCTTGGTAATGGGGAAAGAAGGAATCTGAGAAAAACTTTTGGTACAAAGGCTCTGAGTTCAACACCTGTGGGGGTACCAGTCGAGAGGAACATAAGCCAACATTGGGTTGGGGAAATGTTTTGCTGGGATAAATTTGGGGGAAGTGAGGAAATCTAGACTAGTGTTTTGATATTCTAGAATAATGTAATGGGAAAATAAGAAGGGAATAAATACAAAGTAAATAAACACATTAGGCTGCATCTATGGTTAAGAGATTAGGTCCATTTTCTCTTTATTGATTTTCAAAGTCAGACCATTTCCCCTTAATGGATTTTGTTTTTTCTGCTGACATGGTCTTGTTTATTAGATTCTTTTTTTTATTTTTTATTTTGTTACAACTCCTCAATAACAATGTTAACTTCTGCTACATCAGAAAATAGTCTAGCAAACACTCCTTGCTCTTTTTCTCCATAAGACTTATGTGGAAAGGGCGAAATTGGGCTAACACAGTCCTACGTTTCCTTCCCCCTCCTGTCTTAAAGTGTATAGTTCATCATATTATAATTTACATTATATTATATATAGTAAGGCACACATGGATCTCTTTCTTCATGGTATGCAAAGCAAGCTCACATATACTCTTCACTCCTTCATTCAATAAACAATTAGTAGGACCACATTATATTCCAGTAGTCTTCTGACACTAATCAGGTAGACCAATCCCATTTGGTACAAGAACAGGCAGTGTTCTCTTCCTTTGTGGGTTTTTTGTTTTGTTTTGTTTTGTTTTTGTTTTTGTTTTTGTTTTTGTTTTGTAATAAAACTACGCTACAGATCAGTGACTGGATGAGGCAAGCACAAATGAGAAAAGACCAATCCACTCAGGACAGATACTAATCAAGGGACCGTGAGTTTATGGTTTAATATCTGTAAACCTCAGTTTTCTCATCTATAGCAGAGACAATGATATTTACCACATAAAGGATTCTGAAGGTGAAATCAGACACTGTGCAAAATGCCTCATACAGTCAGTGGGCACAGGACACACTCCATAAGGGGCAGTCACAGCACTAGCAGAGAGAGCCAAGTGTGTCCATGGCAAGAGAAGAGAGTGGGATCCTGCAAACATGGGCTCCAATCCTTGCTCTGCCCCTGAGGGGCCAAGAAGTTAAGATTCTGCCTATGAGTCTCCCTAGCTGTAAAATGACATAATTATATTCCCTCCCTTGGAGGAATGTTAACAAAATTAAGTGAAAAACAGCACATTTCCTCGGGAATCATATGCTTATGGAGAGGTAAGCCTGCATTTGCGCAGGATACCTCTTCAGTTGCCAGGCACCCTAGCCTACCCCGGCTTTACAGTTCTCAGGAGCACAGAGCCCTTGGCTCATAGCACTGCTATGTACAGCAACAGCAAGAAAGGGAGAATGAATACTCAGGTCTTCTGAAACAAAGTCAAGTTTTCTCTTCTTTAAACATTATTACTGTTTTGTGGGGGGAGGGGAGGAACATGATTCAAAACTGAATGAGAGAAAGAAAGGAAAGAAGGAAGGAAGGAAGGAAGGAAGGAAGGAAGGAAGGAAGGAAGGAAGGAAGGAAGGGAAAGAGGGAGAGGGAGGGAGGCAGGGAGGGAGGAAGAGTGGAAAGGAATAGAAGGAAATGAATGGAAAGGAAGGAGGGAAAGAAGGAAGGAGGAAAGGAAGGAAGGAAAGGAAAAGAAGGAAAAGGAAGGAAGGAAGGAAGGGGGGAGGGAGGAAGGGAGGAAATGAATGGAAAGAAAGGAGGGAAGGAAGGAGGGAAGAAAGGAAGGAAATAAAAGAAGGAAAGGGAAGGGAAGGGAAGGAAAGGAAAGGAAGAAAGGAGGGATTTAAAAAAGAGAAAAATACCTATATATAGCTCCAGAGAAGAATGACTAAAAAGAAACACGCCCATGCTGGTAAGATTGGTAGAATTGCTCCCAATTTAATTTCCTTTTAAACTTTTTTCAATATTTCAAAACTTCACCAAGGAACACGTTTTATCATCTGAAAAGCAAAGAAATAAAAATAAGAAAATATAGATATTTTCCAAAATTGAATTGTGTTGCACACATCCACCATAGCACACATGGAACAGTGTAACTCCCCATCATCCTTCTACAATGTCACTTCATGTAGGTCACAGTCGCATCAGTTGGCTGACCGAACTCTGCAATCTCTTGACTGGTAGGCAAGTTTAAAGGACCTCCATCAGGAGAAAGCAGATGGCCCTTTTAAAGATGTAAAGATATTCTCCCCACGAGAGTCAGGGGAAAACCAGGCAGGGAGTTAAAATATTGCAAAGTCATTTGGGGGAAAAAAAAGTGGCAAGTCCATGTGGAAACTTTCTGTCATTTCTGGTAGCAAAACTATTTTAGTTTTGCTACCAGTAGTCATGCTTCCGGAACAAGAAAATAAATGATTCCTATTGAGTTAAGGGATAACAGTCCTGGACAATCATTTTTTAAGGTTTCTGTTGTAGCTGTTTACTGTAACATATTCAACTTCTACATGTAAATTAAGGAAGTCACAGTTTGTGTAAAGGGGAAACACAGCCCTCTTGCTGTCTGTTTTCCCAGGCAAAGACGAGCAGGATCTGAATGCCCGTGGCAGTGAGGGAATGTGTCAGCCACTCATCCGTAACCAGGAAGAGAGGACACATCAATCTGACTGAACATTCCATTTCCATGCTACGAAACAGTGTGCAATGCCACGGCCACATTTAATGGCCCAGACAAGGTACAAAAGGAAACCTGTCATCCTGTTAAAACTATCAAGTGCTGAAGAATGAAGCTGGGACCAGAACGTGGGAAATGTGCTTTTAATACACCTCTGGTTTCCCCCAAATAAGCAGAGGTTGATTCGCAGCAACTCTTCCCAGCTTCCAAGCACAGCCTTCTGCTGTATTATTTCAGAAATTGCCCTGAAATTGTTTCCTATACTTTTTTTGAAAGTAAAGTATTGTCTAAAGCTATCCCAAGCATTTCATTCTATAGCACGGGAAATGTTTATAACTTGAGGAGAGCAATCGCTTCCATAGCCGGGTAGTAATTTAAGTATTAAAATGGGTTTATTTGGTGGATCTTTTTTTTCAGAAGATAATCTACATGCTATTAAGGGAATGTAATCCTAATGTCCATTGGCTTTGTAGCTCCTACAAACACAATAATAAGACATTGTGATCACTTTTTACCAACTGGGATAGTCTTCATTTATTTCTTCATAAGTCTGGATGCCTTCCTACCATGTGCCCATAACCTAATCAGGCAGCCTCATCTTCCCTACTGTCCTCTCTTTCTTCCACCCTACTAGTCCTGATCTGCACAAAGCCACTTGAAAAGGCCTTGTCATTGTCACTGCACATCAGGCATATGCCACTGTCCATGCCCCCAAGGCAGTCTCTGACTGTCCCCTAAACACACAGGGCTTACCAGGCAAGAGTACACAAGGTCATGTACAAAGCTACAGGAAGTCATCTCTTCCTAATCTGATGGCACTGCCGGTAAGTCTCACAAGGTGTCTCTCGAATACTTCTGTGAACTCCTAGCCTTTACCTCATGCCCAGAATAATATCATGTTTCTCATGAAAATTAGTTTCCAAACAAAATCTGAATTTGAAGGGGAGTAGCTGCTACAGTATGTCCTCCATATTCTACCCCTCTCAGCTAAAACCCCTCCGTCCTTCACCAATTATGGAAGTTCTCGTGGATATCTCAACAGATTCAAGCAGACACTAGTGTGGGGAAGGAGGAGATGAGGGATAGGAGGAGGAGGGGGATGTTTATAGAGAGAGTATCTTGGTCTCAGCTCAGTCAGACTGAAAGCCCCGGAAGTAAAATTAAAGCATGTTATTTTTTAGCTACACTCAAGAATGAAACATTCCATTGGTTGGCTCATTCATCACACACGACACTTGCCCGGTAGCTGCAAGAACATATGGTGGAATTTGGAGTTGTTGACCAGAAATCAAGACATTTTCATTCTGGTCCTCATCCCGCCCCTTTCTAGCCTTGAGTCCATGGACACACATGAAGGAACACACTCTGTCTTACCCAGAGCTCTGTTCTCACAGCCTAACAACTGTTCCACCAATATGTTTGGCTTAAATTCCTTTGCGGTATCCCCACTCACATTGACCATTGAGGTGAAATGATAACAGCTATCTTATCAGCCGAATGGGGATGTAAAATTAAGATATACCACGTGTGAACATGTGCATTCGGTGTCTGCCTTCTCCTTATGAGCCAAAACACGATCTTAACAAAGCCTGATAAGCCACGGATCAGGCTACCATAACTCTGCATCCAGGGAAAGAAACAGGGCCTAGCTTTTCAAATCCTTCCTTGGAAGTACTCAGACACCTCCTTCAGGGGCTCCTTCCCAGTCAGAATGTGTGAGCACCTTCTCCTCACAAACTCCTTTTATTTAAGCACTAGCACTGAAGAAGAATTTTTTTGATGTGTTTATTATTGTGTGTTAGCTCAAATAGCTTCTACTATTTTTCACTAGAAAATACTAGCCCCGCATTGACTGAAAAGGCCATGCATGTGCGGTGACGCAACTACAAGACCGAGGACCATTTATTCACTTGGGTTCTCAAGAGGCCGTAGAGAGTAGAGTGCCCACCACCCCTCACTGGCCATGTAAGAAGAGCAAGACCCAAACTTTCATTGTGTCGGCCACAAGACTCACAATTAGTGGGGGTTTTCTGTGTAACCTAGTCTACCCTGACAAATTCTGGATCGTGATAAAATCCCTTTTTTTTTTAGATTTTATTTATTTATTTTTTGAGAGAGAGAGAGAGAGAATATGAGCAGGGGGGAGCTGCAGAGGGAGAGGGAGAAACAGATTCCTGGCTGAGCAGGGAGCCCTACATGGGGCTCCATCCCAGGACCTGAGTACAAGGCAGACGCCCAACAAACTGACCCATGCAGGCCCCCATAAAAACCTATTTTTGTTGGGATTTTAAGATAGTTTTTAACTATTGCATGAGTTAAGAAGGTGCTGCCAAACAGCAACCATGGTAAAAGCCTCACGCACGAGGTGTCGGAAGCCCAGACTCCAGCCCCACCTGGACCACCACCTTGTCATGTGCCTTAGTCATCTCTTTATATTGTACAGATTTCATTCTTTTTTTTTAATAAATGAAGAGAGAAGACTCAATTAGGTTTAAAGGTCTAGCAGTCTATAAACGAACCTCTGGTTGCTTGTCTAGGAACCTACACACTATAATTTTCTATAACTAATGCTTTCTTCAGAAAGTAAAAAACATATATATATACTAACTAACAGTTGTTTGGAACGTAATCTATTTGTAAGTGTAGGATTATGTTAAAGTCTGCCTCTCATGGGGCACTTGGGTGGCTCAGTGTGTTAAAGCCTCTGCCTTCGGCTCAGGTCATGATCTCAGGGTCCTGGGATCGAGCCCCGCATTGGGCTCTCTGCTCAGCAGGGAGCCTGCTTCCTCCTCTCTCTCTCTACCTGCCTCTCTGCCTACTTGTGATCTCTCTCTCTGTCAAATAAATAAATAAAATCGTAAAAAAAAAGTCTGCCTCTCATTTGCTGTCAGGTTACTTATAAATCCTATATAGAAACAATTCTACCTTAAAAAAAAGCAGATCTACCTTATGAAGCAAGTTGCATGTATGCATGTGTATGTGAATGTGTGTGTCAATCATGCAATGAACACTCCTACAATTTATACAATTTGAGTGCACAAAAAATATTTAACTCAGCAGAATCCACGCTAAGGGGCCTTATCAGTGAGGAAATGAACAAAGTGATCATTGCATTCAGAGTAATAAAAGAGAAGGTGCTCTAGAAAGAAACGTAAATGAAAAATAGTAAAACTACACTCTTGTCGAGGCAAACCAAACCAAGACTTTAGGGAATGTCCCTAAATATCCTTTTCAATCCATAAGGTTCCAGTTCTGGCTTTGGATTCCTTTGCTATGTAGCTTTCAGAGGGTTTTAGCAAAATTGTATTACAGTGAGAGACCATGCATGGATGTTTCCGGAAGGGGTGTGGGAGAGCCGAGGCTCTTTGTTTTGGTATGAATTATGTTTTTATCTCTGGTTCTGGAGTTGAACCAGAGCTTCCGCTCCGGTTTTTCCCCATATCTGCTTTGGCTGTGGCACTAAGCTTCAATGGCATCAATTAACATCTCGAACTTTTCCAATCTGTGTCCTGCTTGTCACCTAACATTTTACTTGAGTCACTTCCAAATTCTGTCTTTGGAACAAACCTATACTTATCCCCTGATTGGGCACCAACATAATCAAGTCATGTTTGTGCATTCATTCTTACTGTTTAGACCCACGTTCAGGAAAATGAGTACCTTTTACTTTTGATCAGCGGATAAAGAATGCACATTTATGCAGGTCAGTTTTGTCTTCAATGCTGATCACTGTTCCTTGGTGGAGTTACCTGTGTTATAACTTAAATATATATACATTACATATATATGGTGTGTATATATATACAAACACATATGTGTATATATTATTACATACAGAAAGTAGAATCAAATGTGTGTCAGAGTTAAAATGAATAATAAAAACAAAGTAGCTCTTTTGAGTTTATACTATCTACGAATACACATGTATATTTACTTCCTGATACTAATTTGTATTTTGGAAGAATGTGTGTAAAACAAAGAAAATAAGTATAAATGGAATAACATTTTGAAAATCATTTATGAGTTTTCCTTTCTATCTTCCATGACCTTGTGCATTGGCCAGCACAAAGCATCCATATGGCAAAGTGAGATTAGAATTTATGACAACAGTTAAGGAGAAAGAATGAGCCGATAGTCCACATCTGACATTCACAAGATTTTACAACAGGACAAGAGACCTGAGGGCCAGGAATTGTTGAGGGGAAAGGCTTTTTCAATCCCTTTTTCTCCTCCCTTATCCTATCTGCCACAAAGACGCGAGACCCACGCTCTGTAGGTTTTCCTTTATTTTTAAGAGTTTTTCTTTCTATGCAAGAGGTAAAAGTAGTTAACTTGACCCTCTAAGGTAAGAGGAAAATATGAGTTAGGGAACATGCAAGAAAAGCCTGCTCCCTTCTGGTGCCAAGGAGTGTAAGAAGAACAAAGAGAGGGAGACAAATGAATCAGCGAGAAGCTGGAGTGGGTGAGGTAAGGGTTAGGCATGGACTCATCAGTGAGGCAGACTCCTCTGCCTCTGTTTTCCTTTTGAGTGTCTGGGAAGAGCCTTCCTGCCAACCATCTGCAATCAATGTGCAGCTAAGTCCAGCCTTTCCTCTGCCAAGATGTCTTTGGTTCTATTATGGGAGAGACAGAAAGCTGTGGCAACTGGGGGTCTGGCTGGTGAGCTTTGTGGCCAGGGAGTGGAGAGGTCACCACAGTGGGACAATGTCCTGTGGCCACGACTGCAAGGTCATCCGGTCTATGGCCAAATTTGTGATGCCAGGGAGAGGAAAGCTGGGTTCACCACTGAGAAACAGCCGAGAGTTCACCAGCCACAGACTTCAACACCAGGGGCCAGCAGGACTCCAGCACCCAGACTCACCCCTCACAGAAGCCAGAGGCCAGCAGCGCCTAGGGGCCCCCAATGTCTCCTCTCTGCTTTATGGCTAATTATGCTTTAGACACCATCTTGAAAAGAATGAGCCAAGAGAGGGATGGAAGACTGAAAAATCAAAGACACAGCACATTAACAGAGGTGACTATCAAATTACTATCTGGTTATTCATATTTGTGCACTGAAATGTTCCTTTTTCCCATTTACTACTGTGGGAACTCATAAAGGAAACAAGATCAATGTCAATAAAGCAAGTTATGTTTTGTTTACCAATCCAAGCAGTCATGTGAGTTAAAATTTTCAGTGCACTACACAAATTAAAAGGAAGTGACCCTAAAGTATATTTGAAAGAAAAGTATCTATTTGACTCAAAGTCGAAGAATGGCTATACTATAAAAGCAATATTAAAAAAAATATCATTTTGTTTTTGTAATCACTGTTGCTCCCACCTGATTAGGCATATTAAATGCAATTGTCTACATTTTTTAAAGATTTTTATTTACTTATTTGAGAGAGAGAAAGAGAGAGAAAGAACTCCTTGCTGGTCAGGGAGCCCAACGTGGGGCTCAATCCCAGGATCTGAGATCACGACCTGAGCCAAAGGCAGACGCTTAATTGACTGGGCCATCCAGCCTGGCAATTGTCCGCATTCAAGAAATATTTGTATATGGCATGGATTGTATTAATACCGATAAGTATTAGGTGCCTTTTCTTCAAGGGGGTTTACTCACCTCACCACATTGCACTGAGGTGTGGCCTCATGATTTGCTTTGCCATTAAGAGGTGAGGAGAAGTGACTCCTTTCACTTCCACGCAGATCCTTAAGAATCAGATTACGGGGCACCATGATTTCTTTTCCCCTATCATTGGGTTACACGAATACTCGCCAGGATGGAGCCTCCATCAATCTGAGCTCTTAAGCAGCTACAATGAGCAAAGCACCCAGCTGACCCAGAGGGATATGTAGCATGTACAAAAAATAAACTTTTTTTAAGCCACTGAATTGTTCAAGCTGCATGTTATTACAATGAAAGCTAGTCTATCCTCACTAATACATACAAGAAGCATGGAATTTTACTATGCCTAATGTTTATGTTTCTGCTTTTGGGGAGTTTAAAAAGATATTACAGGATGGTAATTTAAAAGGTGTCTGTTTTATTCAAATAATTTTAAGATCTTGCCAAGATATGCTCATATTAAGAAGATAAAAGAAACCCGGTTTAAAAACCTACTATGAATGACAAAAGTGTTCCTGAATAATATCAGTATTCTACGCAAAGTGGCTTTCATAGAAATTCTGTGTTAAGGGAATAACTACCATTAAGGCAATTGAGCAGAAAATATCTCTCATCGAAAAATTAACCAAGGTCATGAACTTGTTCAGATTTAGTGAGATGAGGATGGGAGGAAAAGGCCACACCACCTTGAGATGCAAAAAGCATTGTAATGGATATCATCTTTCTTTTCAACCATTTTTATCAAGATGCTTGCCTCTTTTATCATAGAAATTTGTGAACATATATAGAAATAGGCAGTGTGAGCCCCAGTGTACCCACCACCCAGCCTCAACATGGTCAGCTCATGCCCAGCCTTATTTCTTTACACAAGTTCACTTCAATCCACTTCAAATTATTTTAAGCAAATCCCAGACATCATGCCGTGTGTGATGTAATGTTGTGTATATATACACAATATATACACAGTGATATTATATATATACACATACATATATATGCATATGTATACATATATATACAGTGATATATATAATAAATAAATAAATAAAACAATTACACTTAATATGTAATGATATATATTAGGTGTAATTGTTTTTGTATATGCCTCTAAATGAGAGGAATTCCTCGTTTAAACATAGGCAAAAATCGACAACTGTTGTTCCTTACTATATCAAAAATCCAATCAGCATTTTAATTTCCTTGAGTTTCCATCTTATTTTTATTAGTTGTTTGTGTTGGTATTCAAACAAGGTCTATACACTGATTACCATTGATCCATACGGCTGTCTCTTTTGCTTATAGATTCTTCCTCAAATTTTTTCTCTCCCTGTAATTATATTATTATTGTGGAAAAGACAGAACCGTGAGTCCTAGAGATTTCTCATTATCTAGGTTTTCCTGATTCTATCATGTGGTGTCATTGACCATGTTCCTCTGACTCCTTACCTACCATATATTGATACTTAGATCAATGATTAGATTAGGCTTGGTCACTTGATGCGCTTCAATCCATAAACCATTGTGCTTCTGGATTCTCAAATTGTCCCATCTTTGGTCTGTGGCAGTCTTTCCACGTTGGGTCCTGAATCTCTGTGCCATGACCCTAGTAATTTTGGATCCCTTCCTTGTTCTGTTATGACAAGATATTCAAGGGTCATCATTCATTTCCTACCCTGGACCTGGGCTCTGCCATTCTCCAAGAAGCCTTAGTTTCTTTAGAACAAATTGCCTCCTGGGGGTTCTCATTGTAGCAGAGTTGGATATTTTTTTCTAAACTTTTTCTTTTTTAATGGAAGAAGTGAGAAAAACCCATATATTTTAAGATAGAAAATGTCATAAATTTATACTAAAATTTTAAATTCAAAATCAGCTCTACAAGATTGTCTACAGAATCTGATCCATCTTACATCTCTTCACACTCTGAAAATTCCAGTTCTTAATGTCAAAAAGCAAATTAGCTCATCTGCTCCATCACACACTATATGCACGTGGTCTCAGAAGAACAAACTAACATCACCATCAAACGTTTAAGATCTGGGAGGGAGCAATATTTTGTCCTTAGCGTATATTCCACTAAGGATGTACAGCTAAATTACTGTGTCATAAAAGGCTTGGAATAATTACTCTCAGAATGGTTATGCTGTCAACCTAATACACAGTTAAGTTCATTTGTTTCACTTTACTTCTGACTTCTAAGGGATGCTTTTTAAAATTAATTTTCTTTTCTAATTATATGAAATATCTACATTGTTTTAAAATTATAAAATCAAATCATCTACAAAATAAGACATATTCCAAAAAAAATTAGCTTCTATCCATGTTCCTTCCACTCCATTTTCTCCCGCCTACTTTGGGTAACTTTTAGAATATCAATATATGATTTATTCCTATATTTAGAATATAGGAATAAATAAATATAAATATATAAATTATAAATTAAAGTATATAAATTATAAATATAAAATATAAAAGTAAATTCTTATATTTTTGATACAAGAATAAATATAAGAATTTAATATCAAGATAAGTGTGTGAATATACATTCCCTTCTTAGATTTTGGTATACACAAATTTCTTCATCTTGCTTTTTCTCATAAAAAATATATTTTAGAGTTTGATCTAAAGTAGTATATAGAGATATTCCTCATTCTGTTTAAAAAAATACATAGCATTCCATGAGGTAAATATGCCATATTTTATTCAATCAGACCCCCATTAGGTCTGAACAAAAAAGAAAAATGCTCATATAATTTTGCCAGACATTGCCAAATTCTCTTCCATAGATAATTGTACAATTTTACAATCCTTTCGAGATTGCCTATTTCTGCATGATCTACCAACAGATTATTTTAATCTTTTGGAGTTTTGCAATCTGATAAGTGAGAAACTGTATTCCATAGCTGTTTTAATTTGCATTTTTCCCATTGTAAACAATGCTTTTCATATGGCTGAAAACCGTTCAAATCTTGTTTTCTCTACATGGAGTGCCCATCTCTGTAGAGCAATTTTTTCATTATATTTATTGGCCTTCTTTTCTCTATTTTGAGAAGTTTTTCTGTGTTAGGAATTCTAATATTTTGTGAGGGGCTCCTGGGTGGCTCAGTCTGTTAAGTGTCTGCCTTTGGCTCAGGTCATGATCTCATGGTCCTGGGATAGAGCCCAGGCTCCCTGCTCAGCGAGGAGTCTGCTTCTCCCTCTGCCCCTCCCCTACTCCTTCTCTCTCTCTCACTCACTTTCTCTCTGTCAAATAAATAAATAAAATCTTCAAAAAAACTTAACTAATATTTTGTGAATATGTTGCAAATATTTTTGCAGTATGTTCTTTTTCCTTTTTACTTGGCTCATGTTTTTATTGCTGTTTGGTTTTGTTTTGGCAGAGCAGTGATTGTCACACAACAGTGATCTTTTAACGTAATCAAATTTCTAAATCTTTTCTTTTGTTGTTTCTGAGTTTTGAATCACACTTAAGATTAACTTTTCCTCACTACCAAGTTACAGAGAAATTCAACTGTATTTTTGCATAGTACTTGCTTGATGTCATATTTTTATATGTAAGTCTCTGATATGTTTACAATTACTCTGGAGTTCAGTATAACAAATAGATCTTTTTTCTAGCATAGTTTTTTCAGTAATCCCAGTGCTACTTATTAAAAGTCATCTATTACCCATTCATTTAAAATACTGAATTTGTGCTGTTGCTAAATACCATTATGCAATTGAATCTGTTACTAGATTTTCCATTTTGTTCCATTGCTAAGTTTGCAAAAGCTAAAATCAAACTTTAGTTACAGAAGCTTTATGTTATCTCTCAATATTTCATAGGGAACAAGCCAATCTGTTGCTCTTCTTCCTCTGCGGGATTTTCCAACTCTTCTTGCTTATTTTCTTACAAATGAAAGTCACTCCCCCAAAAATTTCTGATGGCATATTTATACAGGGTATATTAAACATATAAATTGTTTTTAGGAATAACTAGTGTCCTCATGAAATTAAATCATGTTAATCATAAACATGATACTCCTTTCCATCTATTCAACTCCCATGTTGTGTTTATGGTTTTCCTCATCAAGAATTGTGAATTTGCTTATTTGTTTATGACAACAAAACATACTCTTTCATTCTATTATACTTTATGACTGGTTTGTATTTGAACTATGAATATATGAAGCTTTTGGTAAACTGTTACTTTCTAAGGTTTTTTTAACTAAATAATCTTATTTAAAGTAACTTCCTAAAAAAAATAAAATAAAATACAGTAACTTCCTTTTACTCTTTGAGATTTTTAAAATATAGATAATCATATCATCTACAAGTACAGTTTTATATTTTTGTTCCCAATTCTTAAGCCTCTAATTGCTCTATTTTCATCTAATTGCATTGAGTAGTTCTCCTAACATAATGTTAAATATAAGACTTTTCCCCCTCTCACATTAACAAGAAAGCCTCTGGTGGTTCTCAGTTAAGTAAAATGAAGGTTTGGGGGATGAAGTACACACAGACACAGACACAGACACAGACACACACAGACACAGACACACACACACACACACAACATGCATAGTATAAGTTAAGGAAGTATCCATTAGTTTCTACTTCATTTATTCTTTTTCATATGAATGGGTATTGAATCTTGTCAAATACATTTTCTGTGACTACAAAGGTAATCATATTTTTCTCCCAAATTCTATTAATATGATGGATTACAAAAATGAATTACCTAATATTGATCTGTCTTTGCATTTCTGGAATAAAACCTTGTTAGTCATAGTTTCTTAATTTTAATATGTTGTTGGATTATATTTGCCAATAATTTATTTATGATTTTTACATCAAAAGTAATAAGTGATATTGGTCTGTAATTTCCTTTTTGTTGCAGTCTTCATCAAGTTTGGGGAGCAATGAAAAAATAAAATAAAAATAAAAAATAAAAAATAAAAAAATAAAAAAAAAGTTTGGGGAGCAATGTTATACTCACTGTATATAAAGAATTTGAAAATGTCCCATCTTCTATATACTGTTTTATTTTTTTTTTAAGAGATTTTGTTTATTTATTTGACAGAGAGAGAGATCACAAGTAGGCAGAGAGGCAGGCAGAGATAGAGGAGGAAGCAGGCTTCCTGCTGAGTAGAGAGCCTGATGTGGGGCTTGATCCCAGGACCCTGAGATCATGACCTGAGCCGAAGGCAGGGGCTTTAACCCACCGAGCCACCCAGGCACCCCTATATACTGTTTTCAATAAAATTGGGATTATTTTCTCTTTAACAGTGTGATAGATATACCCTGAAAAGTCATATGGGCCATTTTGGTTGGAGGAGCTCTTTAATTTCTTTGTTCTACTGTAATTCATCTGTTTCGACTCCCTCTCCCTACTGAGGTCAATCTGGGGAAGTCATATTTTTCTTTAAAAATAATGATCAATTTCAGGGCGCTTGGGTGGCTCAGTTGTTAAGCATCTGTCTTCAGATGGCTCAGGTCATGATCCCAGGGTCCTGGGATCAACCCCTGCATTGGACTCCTTGCTCAGTGGGGAACCTGCTTCTCCCTCTCCCACTTCCCCTGCTTGTATTTCCTCTCTCGCTATCTCTCTGTCAAATAAATAAATAAAATCTTTTTAAAAATTAAAAAAAATAATAATCAATTTCACTTATTTCTCATTCATTTATTTCGTTTACTGTGAAATCTGTTTGGCCAGTGGAGCTGTGCATACATGACACAGCCTGGGGCTTGAAGCTCACTCTCTTGCTGCAGTTCAAGTGTTAGGACCACCATGTAAATGAGGCTGAGCTGACTTAGGTGAGGAAGAAAGGCCACATGGAAAGGAATCAACATGCCCCAGCCATCAGCCTACCAATAGTCTGTCGTGTGAGTGACACCTTCCTAGATCATCCAGACTCCAGCTGCTCACAGAACTCATTAGAGATTAGCCAGTTCAATCCAGAAAGACCATCCAGTCAAACCATAGGGAGAGAAAAAACGGTGATTATTTTAAGCTTGTTTGGGGTTGTTCGTGGTGCGATGTCAGCTTATTGATACAGAAATCAACCTCAAAAGGAATTATAAAATTCTTTTGGTGGCCTATTCAGATAGGCTATCCCCAAAGAGGTGATTTATGTGGAGACTTGAAGGGTAGGAGGAGCCAGGTTTTTGAATGGGGTTAAGAGGGTGGGGATGAGGAGGAAGATGGAGAAGGAAGAGAACAACCAATAACATAGAGCTGGAAGGCTAGGCACAGGATTATAAAGCAGTAGGCCAAGTAGGAATTCAGGGGCAATAAGAAGTCATTAAAAAGGCTATAAGGAGGAATGTGAGGTGATCAGATTTTCAGGGTTTTTGTTTCATTTTGTTTTTGGTTTTGTTTTTTAAGCTTACAGATGACTGTAACACATAGGCTGAAGTGGAGAATAACTATAATTATGAAATTATAGGAAAGGCCAATAAGGAGATCTCTGAAATACACCACTAGTTGCTTTCAACTCCTCTCTTAATCACTTCTTCAGTCATATGTATAGCTTCTAACGTGCACCGTGCTGGTGGCTGGCGAGGCAAACAGAAAGGATGAATGGGCTCAGCTCAGGGCACGGCAAAATAAAAGCAAATGATATTAATATTCATTAAAATTAAGCTGTACCTTTGACTGAAAATCAATACAATCGTTTAAGTGTTGAAATTATCTCACACTTTTATGATTTTGGTTACTCACTTGACCTGTGAATGAATACTGAATGAGAGCAGAAAAAGGGGGAGAAAAAGGTGTCACAGAAAGATAGAAAAGAATGGAGGCTCTGGCTTAGGCATTCTGTAAAATATGCTCAACATGGCCTGATGGAGGGAAGAAAGAATAAAGAAAAACAAACATGGCACCAGCATCTAATGATGCCCCAAAGGCCAACACGTGAGTGTCTAGTGGGACATGAAGGGGTAAGTACAGCTCGGTTCAGGCAGCCCAGGCTTCAACATCAAGAAAGAGGGATTTTGTTGGCAGCAGCTCAAGCTTACTAAGGCCAGGACATCCCTGCCGCTGTTAGGAGAGCAGCGTTCTGGGGTTCGGGCATGGTGGACTTCATCCAGCAACATCAACTCCAGTGCTTGGCATATCCATTTCCAAGTTAGAATCTCATCTGAGCAGGGTTGACTCAGGAACTCGGTGGGAATCTAAACCAGGTTGTGGTCTGAAGGTTTAGACTCTGCAGGGTGGACAAACCAAATGCCAAGAGTGCAGGAGTCAGGCAAGAAAAGTAAGAGAATAAAGCAGGAGAGATTTTTTTTAAAGGTGGAGCATTCTACGGTTATCCTACTCATTTTGATTTTCTGTATTTCAACTAGGTCTTGGGAGGGTATTAGAGAGTGGTGGGAACTGTGGCAAACTGACCAAAGGTGGCTTCCAAGTCTCCAATAACTTTTTAAATAAAGAATGCCATCCCAATGTTCCTATACCTTTTATTTTTTTCAAGATCATCCAGGAGATAACTAAATCTTTCAATTTGTATAAAAAATACCGTGACTTTTTAAAATCTTGATTGCTGTCCACACTCCAACAACAACAAGATGAAAATTGCAGATAATACATGTTTACGCTGAATGAGGTCCTCAAGTTCCCAGTTTAGGACTTGAGATCTGTGAACATTTCATTGAATGGGTAAGAAAGGGGCAAGATCTGACAAGTGAGGTTTTCAGCTAGGAAATGACAAGTGAGATTTTCCTGCTACCCCATGATGCAGACAGCAATGGTGCAGAGCTTAAAAGAAAGTTGGTGAACAGGGGCAGCTGTGCATTTATAATAGGGGCCAACATCAGCCAGTGTTTGGAGGTCATTAGAGGTTAAAAGCAGGCCTTCCTTATAGAATGCTAAAGAGAAAAAAAAAAAGTTCAGATGTCTTTGACTTCAAGAATCTCTTTCACTCTATCCTCTCTTTTCTGGCTTTATTTAGCAAATTATTCTTTTCTAGCGTCTCTCTCATTCCTTCCGGTCCTCTAGTCAAATGAGTCTACTGTATTGTGTCCCCATTCCAGGATTTACTGCTTCAAGATTCTTCAAATGAACTATTTTCCCAACCTCAAAAGTTTGTCTTATGGCAAATAAACACATAAAAAAGATGTGCAACCATTACCATTCGAGGAAAGGCAAATTAGAACCACAATGAGATATTACTACGCACTCATCAATATGGCTGGAGTAAGGAAGGGAGTAAGGAATGGCGGCAACTGCCAACTTTGGCCCAGATGTGGAGAAACTGAATCACTCACGTCATTTTGTGGAAATGTAAAGTGGCACCACCGCTCTGGAAAACAATTTGACAGTTTCTTCTAAAATTAAACACATAATTACGATGAGACCTAGTAATTTCACTTGCGGGCATTTATCTAAGAGAAATAAAAACTTAGGTTCACACAAAAACCTGCACACAAATGTTCGTAACAGCCTGATTCATGATATCCAAAAACTAGAAACAACTCAGACATCCTCCCTGACATGAATAGTTCAACAAAGCATGCACAAACTGTTGGTAGGAATGAAGTACTGATCCTATAATTCTGTTTTTCTTATTAAGATCTTTAAACCATCCAGAGCTCTCCTTTGAAAGAGTGTAATAAAGAGGTTTAGCTTTATTTGCCCTAATGAGTCAGTGTTCCCAATACCTAATTAAAAAGCCACCACTTCACCAAAGTTTTTAGGTGTCAACTTTATCATATATCAGATTCCTGGAGACAAATTTCTGAGTCCATTTGCATGATGTCTCTGAGGTTTTTATTATCATTTTTGTAGTCTATGTATACTTGTGTATATATTGATGGTTGGTTTGGTGAGTTTGCCCTCTTTGTTCTTCTTTTTCATAGCTATCTTGCCATTTACAGATACTTACTATCTCGTGTACATTTTAGAATAAGTCTGTCAAGTTCTTCAACAAATCCTGCCAGAAGTCTTCCTGAAATGGCATTGAATTTGTGCATTATTATATTTGCATCTGTATATGTACATAAACTCCGCTGAGTTGTCCCACCGAAGAACAGACTATATGTTTTAATGTAATCAAAGGTTGCATCTTTTAATAACGTTTTAAATTTTTCCTGTAAAGCTTTTATCCATCACTTACAGCTAAAGTCCAATACTTTATTATTCTTGGTTGGTTTTGTAAATAATATCTTATTTTCAATTATACTTTCTGTTTGGTTTTTGTACTACCCTAGAAGTATTTTATTGTATCAAATATTTCTTCTGTGCCATTTGAGATAATCATATATTTTTCCTCTTTTTGTGTATTAATGTGAAGCTTATGCTAATTTTTCTGCTAGTGAATCATCAAACCATTTGGTTACCTACTATTCCATTTTAAATGATTGGAATTCTCCCGCTATCCCTGATGATCTGAGTTATGTCTAAGCTGGCTATGCTCCTTGTACGAACTGTCCTGGACTGTGTTAGTAGCCCTTCGTTGTTAGTCTCACAGCCAAACCCAGCCCACCAAAAGCTTCCCCCTACATCCTTAGCCTCCCCTGCTTCCTACCACCAACCCCACTAATTAACAGAAATCGACCCAGAAACAAGCTTCCCTTTCTGTTGGCCCAAATCTTATTGGGCCACCATCACGGACTCTCCTAGGGTTCATATTGCATTCAGTCCTTGTAAATCATCATGTAATGATTTGTGCCCCCTCAAAATTCTTAAGTTGAAGTCCTAACCTCCAGTATGTCAGAATGTGACTGTATTCAAGGTAGGGCCTTTAAAGATGTAATTAAGTTAAAATGAGGCCATTAGAATGGGCCCTAATCTGATGTAACTTGTGTCCTTACAAAAGAAGGGAATTACAATAGAGAAATGCACCAAGGGAAGACCATGTGAGGACACGGGGAGAAGAAGTCCAGCTATTAGCCAAGGAGAGAGGCTTCCAAAAAAACTAATCCTGTTGACACCTTGATCTTAACTTCTGGCCTCTAGAACTGTGAGAAATCAATATCTCACACCCAGTTTAAGCCACCTAGTTGGTGACACCTCATTACTGCAGCCCTCGCAGACTAATACAGAAGTATGGGAAGTGTGTGTATGCCGTGATGGGTGAACCTGGATGTGGGCAGTACCCTTGCAGAACAATTTATGTGTTCACTTTCCCTTATCCACACATGTACATGAGAAGTGTTTACTGAAGAAAAGCCAATCCACATAAAAATCATTTTCAATAAGTAAATGATCACTAGCATATGCTTTTCCTGGGAACTGATAGGAAAGAAATAGTAGTAATAATAAGAAATAACAGTAGCTATACTTAAAAATATTAATAATAATAGAAATTAGTTATTAAGCATATTGCCACTCAATCACTGTCTGTAAGATTTGCATACGTTTTATTTTTAATCCCCAGAACCCAATGAAGTGATTCTCATGAGCCTCATTTAACAGATGGGGACATAGAGGCTCACAGAACAGATAACATATCTACGGTAACTCAGTAAATGGGAAAAGCAAATTTTGACTGAAGGCCTAACTCCAAACTGTATTCTCTTTCCTTTTTTTTTTAATATTTTATTTATTTATTTATTTGACACAGAGAGAGAGCATAAGCAGGGGAGCAGCAGGCACAGGGAGAGGGAGAAACAGGCTCCCTACTGAGCAGGGACCTAGAGGCAGGGCTCGATCCCAGGACCCTGAGATCATGACCTGAGCCAAAGGCAGACGCTTAACCAACTAAGCTACCCAGGTGCCCTTGTATTCTCTTTCTGATACAGCATATATATGTTTTTAAAAATTATTCTATCTTTAGTCAATTTTCATCAGGAAGAATAAATGCAAACAGTATTTCATTTAATACTACTGATAAAGTTGGAAATGATTTTAAAGCGTGCTCTGAAAAGAAAGTAAACCTATAATCAGCACAAGATAAATTATCTTTATCTTTCACAGAAATAACTATAATCAAAGCTGTTCTCATATCTCATTGGCGCTGACCTCCTTTTTAATGGCTTGTGTTTCAAACTTGAGCCCAGATACAAATAGAAGGCAAAATGGAATATGAATACATCTGCATTAGCCAGAGGAATTTTCAGATTACCTACTCTTAAGAATTTTATACTCCAAAAAATATAACCTGTTTTACCCACATTAAAAAGTATAAGAAAAAAAGTTTTAATTCAAAAATTTGAAAATATTAGGCAGCTTTAAATGGACGTAAGAACTTTAAATCTCTGTAGAACTTAATATAAAAATGGTTATAAATATATTCTAGTTGGGAAAAAATGAAGTGTAATTTAAATACACTATTGGCATGTTTGGAGGACACTGTGTTTTTCCCTTGAATTATTTTCATGTATTCTTTATTAAACCTAAGAAGATTTACTCATTTAACAGGATACTGGGAACTGTCTTATATTAATTTTATGAAGCAGTATCTTGCTTTTAACCTTTTATATTTCATCTAAATTCGCCTAATGTGAGAGATCTGTGTCTCACTTTGCTGTCATGAGGAATTGTGATTGAAATCTTTATTAAAGTATTCTCCCATTTACTGTTTGCTGTGTGAGGAAAGCTTTCAACCGTAGGGAAAGTAGCAAAAGAAAGGCTACCATAACTTAATGCATGTGCTTCAGAAGAGATGAAATCAAACATTCGAGAGAACGATGTTGGTGTCTTCTAACTACATCAGTAAAGATTTTAACTTTGAACAAAGAAGAATTACTATTTTATTGGTTGGGTCTGGTCTGAATAGGATGTCTAATCTCTCCCCCACCCCCGCCTGCCCTACAAGATCACCACTGCCTGAGATTTTATTGGGGTTTTGTTTTCCAGATAAATGTTAAGACTTCAGAATCTGAAGAAGAATTAAATCATAGCAGTTTTTTTTTTTTTTTAAGGAACTATGGAGATATTTAAAATTGAGCAAGTAATCTTTTGTTTTCTTCCAGATGCAACTTATTTGAAGGAATTCCTGCTGCATGGCTGTTTTGGATAGTGCTGTATTTCTCCAGGAGGGTCCTATTTATGTACATGATGTGGATGAGATAAGTTCTATTCTTACCCCCAACTGTGCAAGAGAGGAAGCTGAAACAAATTTTCTGCCTAAAGTTTCCAATACATGAATAGAGGAGTGTATTAGTTATCTACTGCTAAATAACAAATTACCCTAAGATTTAGTTTAAAGCAACAAAAATGTATTATCTCATAATTTCTGAGGGTTAGGAGTTCTAGAATGTTATAGCTGAGTGAATGTGGCTGGAGGTCTATCATGAGCTTTCAGTCACAATATCAACTAGGACTAGAGTCACCGACATACAGGCTTGACTCGGACTGAAGGAACCACTTCCAAGATGGCTCACCCACACTTTGTGGGCAAGGGGCCTCAATTTCTCTCTGGTCCAATTCTTTGCCATATGGGCCTCTCTAGAGGGCTGACTATGGGTTCTCACAACATGGGAGCTAGCACCCCCAGAATGAGTAATCCAATAGATTGACCAAGGAGAAAGCCCCAGGGCTCTTTATAGCCTGGTCTCAGAAGGGACACACCTTCACTTCCACTGCATTCTCTTCACTGGAAGTAAGTCTCTAAGTACTCAAGGGGCAGGCAGTTGAGATCTACTTCCCGAAGGGAGAGGACACTTTAAAGAATTTGTGGACATATTTGAAACCACTACTCAGAAAATCTATCTTAACCTATTATTGCTGTTTTGAGGTATCCATTGCTTTGAGAAAGTGCACATAGCTTAGAAACACATATGAAGGGGTGAAAGGCATCAAAAGATATAAACTTCTGGTTATAAAATAAGTAAGTCTTGGAGATGGCATGTACAGCATAGTGACTATACTTAATAATACTCTATTGTATATTTGAAAGTTGGTAAGAGAGTAGATCTTAAAAGTTCTCATCACAAGAAGAACATTTGTAACTGTGTGTGGTGACAGATATTAGCTACACTTCATGTGGCGATCATTTTATAGTATATACAAATAGTGAATTGTTCAGCTGTACACATGAAATTCGTACATTGTATGTCAATTATTGCACAACATAGAAATCAAACAAAATAAAACCAGTCTTGTAGACAAATGATGGCCTCCCAAGTTTGTCTGTGTTCTAATCCTCACAACTTTTAAGTATGCTAACATACATGATAAAAGGGACTTTATAAATGTGATGAAGTTAGGATCCTAGATGGAAAGATTATCCTACATTAGCCACATGAGCTCAAGGTAATTGTAAGAATCTTTATAAGAGGTAGGCAAGAGGATCAAATGCAGAAATAGATGTGACAATAGCAAGAAGAGGTTGGAGAGACACGAGGAAAGAGTCACAAGCCAGGAATGCAGGTAGCATCTACACACTGAAAAAAGCAAGGAGCCAATTCTTCTCTCAGAGATTCTAGAAGGAACCAGCTCCTCCAACATTAGCCCAGTGAGACTGATGTTGGAACTTCTCCAGAACTGCAAGATATTAAAGTGTGATGCTTTGTTACAAACGTTGTGATGGTTTGTTATAACAGCGAAAGGAAACTAATACAATCATAGTGGGATATTATCACATACCAACCAAATTGGCAGAAATTAGTGTGACAGGACTTGTGTGGCCAAGAGTATACAGCAGTAGGAATTCTCATACACAGTGATAATGCACAATGATCAGAGTGCAGAAGGGTACAACTTCGGGAAACAATTTGCCATTAAACAGTAAGTGAAAGTATCTGTATTTGTTTCAACCCAACAACTTTCTTTCATAGGCATGTATTCTAGAGAAAATCTTGCATAAGTATGTCAGGAACACATGTGGAATGAGCTTTGCAACGGCTACTAAAAACATCCCAAATATCCGCTGAAAGTTGATCGAAGAGAAGTAATGGGATGGATTCGTAGAGTGGGAGAGCATACAGCAAGAAAGTGAATGCTCTAGGGTTACATGCATCATTCTAGAAGCATGTGTGAACAGCTGACTGTGGAAGGACACACAGGATAAGATTCCACTTAGATGAAGTTCAGAACAGACAAAGCAAAATCAATAGTGAGGGATACAAAAGTGAAGGAGAGCAAGCTTTGGGGACGGTGGGTCTGGAGCAAGGAAGGCAAAGAGAGACTTCAAAAACACAGACGACTAGCATTATACTTGCTAAGCCAGGTGGTAGGTATTCCATTCTTTCAATTGTTGTTTATATTTACATTTCAGTTTTCTACACTCTGTTGCATATATGACATACTTCAAAATACAAAATGGCTATTCTCTGATACTTTCATTTCTTCTTTATAATGTTCTCAACTAACTTCTTACATTTTTTTTGAAAAGATTTTATCTATTTATTTGAGGGAGAGAGAGAATGAGAGCATGAGCAGGCGGGAGGGCCAGAGGGAGAGGTACAAGCAGACTCCTTGCTAAGCAAGGAGCCTGACACGGGTCCTGATCCCAGAACCCTGGGATCATGACCTGAAACAAAGGCAGACACTTAACCAACTGAGCCACACAGGCACCCCTTACACATTTTTATTGAGTTTGTTCTTATGTGCCTTTCTTTTCTCTTTTTCTTTCTTTCTTTCCTTTTTTTTTTTTTTTTTTGGTTGCTGTTATAAATAATAGCTTTTTAGACTCTTTGCTTTAATTTTTTTAATTATTTTTCTTTGAGTATAGTCGACACGCAAGATTACATTAGTTTCGGATACACAACATACCGATTCAATATCTCTATGCTTACGCTATGCTCACCACAAGTGTATAAATAGTAGCTTTTTAAAACTGTGTTCATTACTGGTTTGGTAAAATGCAACTGACTTATGTATATTGTTCTTCCATCTGGGGATATTATTAAACTCTCATACTATAGATGATTTGGGTTTTCAGGTAGATAGCCATGTCACCTGCAAACAATAACAATTTTTCCTTTCCTTTCATCTCTATAGCTTAATTATTTGTGTGTGTTTTATTATTATTACAATGAATAAAAGTTTCAGAGCAGTGTTTAATAGACACAGTGAGGGTGGCTATCCTCGGCTTGTTCCTGACTTAAAAATCTCATTACCAAGTAAGACACTACTCTAGGTTTTTGTGGACATTCTTCATCAGGTTTTAAAAGTTCTCTTCCCCTCCTACTTTGAAAAAAGTCTGTGAACTGAATGAATTCTGAATGTGAACAGGGCTTTTTCTGAACCTGCTGATATGATCATATATTTTTTTTCTTTTTTAATCACTTAACAGAGTAAATTATATTCATACATTAGTCCGATTTGGTAATAATCTCTATAGTGTCCACAGTTATATCCCATTTTCATTCCAAATAATGCTAAGTTTTATAGACAGAGACACACAGAGATCTACATCTTGTGTCTGTGTAGATCTCTGTATGTCCCTCTCTATAGAACATAGCTACAATCGGTCTGTAAGAGAAAAATTTAAAAATGATGGGATTTATCTTCACAGACTTATCTTGTGTCCTTCACAAAGATACAGAATTGAAGATTCTATAAAACTATCAACTTTTTTGCCTATAAAACCATTGCTATGGTCATAGCAATAATACATTACATTTGAAAAATATCTAGCATATCATTAGAAATGCCAACAAAGTACTCAGTCCTCATCCTTCACGGTAAGCAAGGTCTTTCCAGGACTGCATTAAGTATCTCTCAAGGTTGGAGGTTAAAATTGTGCATTATGCATTTGACAAGCCAGGAGAAAGAAATCTGTCCTTTTTTTCTTTTGCTTTTACACACTGTATAACAGCAATGAGATTCACACTTATCCATCTGTTGGCTGCGCACTCCCCCTACACTCTTATCAGCTGTATGCTCCATTCTTTCTCAAATCCATCACAAGGAAGAATGACTTAGGATTCCTTCCCCTGGATTTGTACTACAAGGACATTAGAAACTGAAAAAGAAGAAAACTAATAGATGTGGTGGTGGGGGGACCTCTCACATGTTCATGGGAGAAAGTACAGTTCCCAAAGCAATGGGAGGATTTACTCAAATGTGTTGACAGCAGATAGGAGCAAACCCAGAGCTTGAGTCCGAGCTGGGACTCCCAGTCCAGGGCTCTGTCAAGCTTTGAATGTGAGTGAGGATTTAGCCAGATCCTAATGGGAGGGCCACAGATAGGCTGCAAAATAACCTCCATCCCTCCTGGCTGGTCAGATGTCAAACATCATTAACTATTCGGTTGAAATCAAAATGAAGTATATTGAAAGAGACCCTTATTTACCAAGCTTTGCCCTAGCAAAGTGTCACCAGCCTTGGATTGACTAAAAGGTTTTTATTAAAGTGTAAATAAAAAGTGGACAGATGGCATTGAAGTTTTCCTGAGAGGTTTCAAAAGACCATATTCTTTAAAGAACTAAGACTTCCCTTGGAGCAAAGCAATAGCTTAGTAGGCTCTAGAGAAAATACATAAAATGGTCTGATGTTCATTTTTCATTCTCAGTAAAATATTGATGGAGTACCACTGTCAAAACCTATTTGGCAAACTGCATAGTGTGCCTGAAATTACAGCCCTTTATGTTTCCAGACACAAAGAACATCATCTTTCAAAATGTTCTGAAATAATAGGTGTAGGAAAAAATTATTGAATTCTGGTTTATGTGTTTAATAATAAAACCATCAATGTCGCATTTAAGGAAATTTGTGTATGTTACAAAACCCAGCAAAAGTCAATGTACCTTCTGACTGTACTTATGTATATGTACTGAAAATTTATTTTTTTCTTTCCACTTAATTTCAAAAAGATCATATGTGTTACCGGTTTTACAAACCATTATTAGTATTTTATACATTTTATTTCTAGCATCCGTAAACACATGCTGTGCCAGTTTAAACCCCATGGCAAGACAATAACTCAAACCTAACATGCATTTATTTACCAAATATATAAAGAATATCCTTCTGGGCTTATAGTAGATAAAATGTTTTTATATGCAGGGACAACATTTTTTACAGCAGTAGTATAAAAACACGGGAGAAAGCATTTTGCCTATTTTTTTTTTTTAATATACACTGCTGTCTTTCTTTAGCTTAGTTTCAGCCAAACTTTAGTTTAGTTCTTAATACTTACAGAGAAAAAAGGCAGCCAGACATAGCTTTCAATAGGTAATTAAGGGTTCTGTTCTCTTTCAATTCCTTGTACTTTACCAATTACAGTAGAACAAAGCACACAAAAACAGGAAGAAGAATATCCATCTAGGTTTAATAAAACATTTGAATTACTTTTATAAGCTTTAATTGGATTTATTTTTAATCAAATTTTTATTTTAGAACAGTTTTAGATTTATGGAAACATGGCAAAGATATTATAGAGTTCCCATATGCCCTACACCCAGTTCTCCCTATTAGTCACATCTTACATTAGTCTGGTACATTTGTCACAATTAACAAACTAATATTGATAAACTATTATTAACCAAAATTCATACTTGATTCAGATTTCCTGAGTTTTTTACTTAATGTCCTTTTCCTAGTCCAGCATCCACTCCAGGGCACCCCATTATATTTAGTGGTTGTGTCTCCCTGGGCTCCTTTGGGCTGCAACAGTTTCACAGACTTTGTTTTTGATGACCTTGGCAGTTTTTAGGCATACTGGTCAGGTATTTTGTAGAATGTCCCTCACTTTGGATTGGTCGGATGTCTTTCTCACAATTTGACTGGGGTTATATATTTTGAAGAGGAAGATCACACAGATTAAGTGCCATTAAAAAAACACATTGTATCAATGATACACACCATCAACATGATTTACCACATGATGTTGAACTTGGTCATGTGGCTAAGGTAATGGTTGTCGGGTTTATCACGGTGAAGTTACCCTAGTTTTTTCCTTTTCCATACTGTACTCTTTAGAAAAAAGTCACCAGGCATAGCCCACATTTCAGGAGTAGGGGGTTATGTTCTCCTTCCTTGAGGGCAAATCATTTGCATAAATTATTTTGAATTCTGCATCGGAGATTTGTTTATTCTCCCCCATCTATTTATTTTTTCTTTTCTTTATTTTGATATAGACTCATGGATATTTATTTTATACTTTGGGTTATAATCCAATGTTACTTCATTTATTTTGTTGTTCAAATTGTTCCAGCTTTGACCAACTAGAAGTCTTTCATTTGGCTCACGTTGCTTTGACATACATGTATCATTATGTGTGTATGGGATATTTTTGTTTTATCTTGCTTTTTGGCACTGTTTCACTTTCTGGCACTGTAAGATGCTCCAGAATCATCTGGATTTTTTTTTTTTATTTTCTGGCTCAGTCCCCGAATCAGCCATTTCTCCCCAGAGCACCAATTCTTTTTATTAGAGAGTGGTTTTAGAAACTGAGATCAAGGTACTAGGTCTGCTTTTTGCTACTGGGGTATCATTTCTTTTAGGCATTTTCAGTTAACAGAGCAAGGAAATATATGTATGTTTACTAATCTGCTTATATGCAGGTCTCTAAGTAGTTCTTATATGTAGCCATGTATGTGTATGTTACCATCTCTATCTTTATTAAGCTAAACATGAGTTCATACAGATGTCTCCAATTTCTATTACACCATGGATCATTCTAGCCTTCCCTTCTTATATACAGGAGGCTTCCACTCCAACAGCGAATGAACCATCCATCATCCACTTATTCAAGTGCTCAATTCAAGTATGCATGTGTAGAGGTATCAGAATTACTAATCCATATCTTCTTGGGAAATCTTTATCAACTAGAGTACAATGCTTATGTACAGGTTCATTTGCCTGAACCTTACAGACTGCACTCATTTCTGAAGTTACTTAGGTCAACACCTGCCTCCTTTCCACATCCAACTGGCTGGGGAAGGGAAGCAGGAAATCATAAGCTGGTAAACTTTGACACTTCGGTGTTTCCATTTACAAATTAGAATATTGCAGCAGGAATGAAGAGCTCACCACGCAGATCACAGTTCTAATATTTATGTAAAAAAAAAATCCTTTAAAAAAGAATTAGACAAGCATGCTCTGGAGGAAACTTTCGTTGTTGTTGTTTATTTTTCAAAGAGAAATCGAGAACACAGCAGTTCAGAATATTGATTTTGCTTAAGCTTAACTACCCAGCTGTCACTTTGTATCAATAGGCCAGCTACATAAACAAAAGCAAAGCATAGGAAAATATATATAAAAAAAGTATCTTTGAGACAGAAGCATTTTGCAAGACTCAGGCTCCCCAGGATAGAGAGCCCAGCTGTGTAATTTACCTTTTAAATTCAATATAGTCTTATATTCAAGTTATTCTTTTAACGTGCTTTTGGTTACTCATCATTGGATTATGAGAGAATAGCTTAAAGAGGTTTTAAGAATCAAATTTTAAGGAATCAAACTTTAAAGAAATATTGCCTTTGTAAGTTCAGCTCTCAAACTAACCTAAATATTTGAACACAGCGCTGATTGGAAATGAAGTTTCTTCATACTGAAAAATAAAGACAGATAATGGTGGACTAATTCTTAATATCTCCTTAATTACTGGGTGCTTGCTTCAGGCTCTGTAGCACTTACTCTAAATAGTGGTTTCCTCGAATTAATTTTCCTTTCTTCTTAATTGTATGACATCTAATGACATAACAGCCTATTTTGAACAAAGATGAATAAATTAATCATTTATGGAGCTGAACATATTTATGGTGATTATGAAGGAGTGAATATTTTAAATATATTAACTTATATAATGTATATATTGTCCTAGTTCAAGGTAGAATACTGACCAAGGGCAACAATAAAATCTCATTTCTAAGAGGCTATGTTTCCCCCCTTGAAGGATATAATATCAAGATAAAATTTTATAATCATCTTGGACTACTTCATTTGGAATCTTAGTAAAATTTTAAAGCTCTTTCTTTTATTTGGAATTAAGTTTGAGGATGCTAAAATTGACACTAAGAAAAAAAATCTTGTCTGCCTTCTTATCTCTCTCATCCTCAAATTTCATCCATTTTTCTTTGTACATACAGAAAGGTCAAAAGACAATTAACCATTTTTCTACATTTTACAAAGGCATAACAACTGCTTAAAAAGTGATCAATTTAGTCCTTGCCTACAGTGACTTTGTCAGAGAATAAGTCTGTAAATATCTTATATCCAACTTCTAGCAGATGCTAGGTGCTGCTTAGGTCCTGGGTTGAAGGGGATTTGAAAATGCATGGGGCATCTGGGTGGCTCAGTCGGTTAAGCATCTTCCTTCGGCTCAGGTCATGATATCAGGGTCCTGGGATCCAGGCCCTCATTGGGCTCCCCACTCAGCGGGGAGTCTGCTTGCCCTTCTCCCTCTGCCCCTCCCACTACCCACTCTATCTCTCAAATAAATAAACAAAATCTTTAAAAAGAATGCAAGCATCATCAAAGAAGCATGCTGTGGGTCACGAGGAGTGAGGAAAGGAGAAAGTAAGGAAACAAGAAAGAGTGGCAGAAGTATGTGTATTGACCTTTTCTCATTTCTAATATTGACTGTGATGGCATTAGCTCCTGCTTTAGTATCTAACTGATAAAATCAGTGTTGGTTTATCTGATAAGCATTTATGATTTTTTGCTTTACATTAAACTGAATCCATTTTAGTGTTCTGACCATATCAATTTTTCCTGCTCTTGAGAGCCAAAGAGCATAAAATCTATTAGATAAAGCCTCAAAAGATGGCATTTTCTTCAGTAATTCTTTCTCAATCCACATTACCATATGATCATCTATGAAGGGAGAAACAATGCTTGTTCAGCTCTCAACCTCCTGCAATGCTCAAACTCAGAATTTAAAGTCATGACTCCATTGCATCCACCAGGCTTTCCACCCCACTTATAAGCAAGTTGAAAGTTCTTACCACGTGTGTATTTCATCTGCTCGAACACCATTGCTTCAGGGAGGAATATCCTTGCACAGCGCCCCATCGCCTCTGTCTCCTTCTGCTTTCTTTTCCTCCAGCACTCATCACTATCTCCTATTGTATTGAATACTTGGTATTCAATTTTCTCTGGTGCCATTTTCTCTTTCCACCACTGAAAAGTAAACTCCAAAAGGCAGGAAATATATCTTTTTATTCACGGCCAGAGCCCCAACACCTTGAACACTAACTGACACTAGTAAATGCTCAATGAATGGATTCACTGATAAATAAAACACTGTCAGCAAGAGCTTTTTTTAGAGCCCAAAGCCCAAGTCACAATCTCTGCCCAGACCCCAGAGACCCTAATATCGAGGGAAAGAGCTAAATCCCCCACCTTGAGGACCCGGTTGAGTGGTTTCCATTTAAACTTCGTGTGCAGCAACCCCCCTTTTTATACACATACACAGACACACACACTATGGAATTCTAAATATATAAAACAGCATAAGAAAAAAATCACATTGGCCTGTCCAAGAGTGGAAGAACCAAGAGCAAGCCTCTTCCTCCCGAAGGTCACTGTTAAGGCGCTTCTCCAAGACCAGGGGCTAGGCTGGCTTTGCCCATTTGCTGCCTGCTGAGTCTGGGCGTCTGTCTGCATATTGTCTGCACATTGTCTGGACATAACCTGCCGTTCACAGCAGCAACTTAGGTCGTTTACACTCTTATTCTTGAGCCTTGAATTACAGAGCAGCCGACCTGACGCAGAGGGTTGGTTTTTGCAGGGACATCGTAGACAACGCTTCACTGTATCAAACGTCTCAAGGGCAGAATGTTGAATATCCTTCCTTTCTCAAGCTGGCATGCTGGATTGTGCATGCCTCGTAATAAGAATGTAATTACTTTCACTAACAATTATATATGTCTTAAATCGATTTGTACTTGAGATAGGAATTCTTTATATTTAATAAGGCTTCAGGATGCGATTGATACAGAGCACTTGTAACAGCGATATTTAAATATTCATGAACATATTATCGTGCGGTCTGCTCCTTTTTAAGCTAAAAATAAGCCATTAATAATCCATTTCCACCTTTTGAGAATGCATCAAATAAGGAGTCTGCAAAGTCAGAATGTGTAGGTTTAATTGGAAGCTCAAGAAAACGACTTTGACACTGACTATCCAGCAATAGAAAACCTACAGATCTAAAATGGATTAAAATTCTCATGATTTCAGAAGTCAAAACCTGAGAAAGTAAGAGAGATAAAAGCAGTGTGTGGGATGGAGGGAATGTAAGCAAGCCCAAGAGGGAAGTAACATCTTTCTTTACCTTAACATTTTTAATTGATGTAACTTCACATGCCTTTCATCCGGGCCTGCCAGCTAATTTAAAAATAACACTTCATTTTAATCTCCAGTTTTCAGTTGGAAATAATGAAGGAGGGAGCTTAAGTGCTCGATCCAAACTGCTCAAGCCTCCAAATTCTTTCCAGCTCTCCTCTCCCACTCAAGATATAGAAATAGGCAAATCTTTAAATTATACTTAAATTATATTGCTTATTCTCTATCCTTTGTTAAGGGCTTTAAAATCTTCCACATGGACAATTACCTAAGAAGGTGCTATGGAAAATCTACTACAGGCCCAGCTCATTGAATTCTGTCACCTTCACTCTACTCCTTTGTTATGTGTGAAGCTCTCACTCAAGAGATTTCCTGTGCCTATAACTTTGCCAGCTACATGGAACTGGCATTTTCTACACATGTATTAGTACTTTCTCACCATGCAGACAGAATCCAATTTAAGAACAGATTATACAGTCAATAAGCTAATGCGTTAAGGCAGTAATTTAGATCTGGAATATATTCCCTCATAGAAACAGTGTAACATATGGTAGTTGGGTTTTAAGGCAAGACCACAAAGGCTATCAAATCTGTAATAAATCAAAATTAGCATACCAATGCATGGTTTGGATGATGCCGAAGCCCATGTTCAACTTTATATCTATAGATAAATATACTCTGAAACCCAAATGGGACCCGTAGGAATATGTGTTTTCTGAGCAGGTGACACTGGGGGACAGGAACTCCATATGGAATGTGGTGCAAATGGTACAAGCAACCGTATTACAAATACAGCAACTTGCAACTTACAAATCTCTTTGCCACTTCATTAACGAAGGTGGTGAGTCAATCAGACTCCGAAGGATTTAATTAAAAAAACCAACGGTGGTTACTCCTGATAAGTAGACAAATTGGTGCGGGGATGCACCTTCCAGACTTCTGTGTTTGGGGTGCTTTGTAGGTCAAGTGATTATATATTGTATACCGACAAAAATCCATTGTTAATGAGGCAGGCCTTGCCAGTAGGCTCTGCAGATGTTTGTCACACCAAGGACTGTGCCGTGAAGGGCGCTGAATGATCCAGCTTCCCAAAGTGACTTTTGCATTCGCGTGCTTCTTTCTCTGGCATAGCACACTCACCTTAGCATAACTCAGGGGTTTGTGACTCACACATGAACAGGTCTGCAACTGCAACTTCCACATTGAAAATAAAAGGATAAAACTCTTCTGCCCTCTTCTCTCTTAAAATACCAGAAAACAATCAAGATGAGGAGAGACAAAATAGCAAATATCATCATTGATGAAAAAAGTAAATAGCTGTAGAAATCTTCCTTAGCCTCATGTAACACCCTGGGAAAGGATCCAGACCTTCCATCTCAGTGCTCAGGTAGGGCACTCCGGGTGCCCTGCCCATATGGGTCACATGGGGAAGGAAATGCTGAAGTCACTTGCACAGAAGACCCGATCTATATCGTGCTTGGCTTCATGGAGAGTCGGAAGGTTTGCTAACTGGTCTAGTTAGCACACATCTCTTTCAGAGATGATAACAAAATGCAGGTTGGCCTCAGGCTTCTCCACAGGAGCTAGAAGTTCTAGAAGACAGTAGCATTATGCTTGACCAGGGAGAGAAGGCAGGACTCAAAAAGTGCATACTGAGTTGAAAATCACCTCGGATAAATGCACATGGACAGATTTTTATGAGATAATAGATCACTGCTCTTACAAAATAGTAAGATGATGAGAAACTGTCACAGATTGGAGGACACCATAGAAGGACAAGATGTAAACACAATGTGAGATCCTGGACCGGATCTTGGAGCAGAAAAAATAGTATTCATTTAAAAACTGGTGAAATTCACACAGGGTCCAAGTTCGCAGTCTCATACTAAATCCTATTTTCTGGTTTTGGTGATTATGCTATAGTCGTGCAAAATGTTTACACAGAGAAATCTAATGTTACTTTTGCAACTTTCCTGTAAGTGAGTTCAAAATAAAAAGTATAAAAAGTAAGGCAGCAGATAATTATATTTAAACATGCAAGAACTTAAAGACTAGATAGTTCCCCTGAGTTCTTCTTAAAAAACATTAGAAGATGGATTTAAGCCAATGAGTAAATGAGGGGAAATCATGACAAAAGACTAGTTACTGGACCCTTTAAATATAGGACTGAATTTAAGCCAGCCTGTGGCTATAAAGCAAAGTGTGAGCATTTTTAAATTAAAATTGCAATGATACATTAATATAAATACTACTATTAAAAGGTGGGACTAGTGGTCAGAGATGAGAAGAAGGGGAAATACAATGAAGTATTTATGTGTTAAAGTAAGATTTCAAAAGATATGTAAAACTGATCAATTAATTAGAAGTATAAGCACTTAAAAATACAGAAGTAAATGCTTGAAAAACCAATGATAATGACTCAATCAGTCAAAATTGGGTAATAGAAGAGGCAAAGTGGTAAGAGGTGAAAAGATATTAATTTTGTCATTGTTTACAGTGGGCAATGAATAGATGCTGTCCAATAGAGAATGAAGGATCTTATAAAAGCCATTTAAAATGGTATCACTAAAAGATTTGAAATCAGACTTTCTAAATTATAATAATGAACACAACTACAATAAGGGGAATTTTTTAAAATCATAATAAGGTTATAATAATGGCAGCATTGTTTTATAATAAATAGTAAAAGACTGGAAATCATCTCAATGTCTCTCAGTAGGGGCCTAGTTAAATCAATCATGATAAATAAGAATACAGTATATTTATTAACAATAAAAAAGCAATAGCTCTATATATTGCTATGGAAAAATCTCTAAGATGTATTAAGAAGAAAAAGAAAATTCAGTATAGTTTGTGCAACAAAGGAAAAAAGATGAAAGAAAAAAAATCCTTGCATGAGTGTTTGTGTGCTTATATCTTAGAAGGATACACAAGAAACTAATAGTAGTGGTTTTTCTCCAGGGGAAGGAGTTAATTGTAGGACCTGAATGAAAGAACTCTCATTCACTCTAGATAACTTTCTGTGCCTTATATACATTTTACGTTATGTAAATCTATTACCTATTAAAAAGATAGGAAAGAAAGAAAGAAAGAAAGAAAGAAAGAAAGAAAGAAAGAAAGAAAGAAAGAAAGAAAGAAAGAAAGAAGAAAGAAAGAAAGAAAGAAAGAAAGAAAGAAAGAAAGAAAGACGATAGATAGATGATAGATAGATAGATAGATAGATAGATAGATAGATAGATAGATAGATGATAGATAGATGATGGAAAGAACCATTCACCAGAAATTGTTTGGAATAAAGATAAAGCATGTGGAAATGTTGATTCCAGTGTCTCCACATTACCTACAAAATTGTGCCAGTAGTGGAAGCTTCCATAGATGGAAAACTTTGGCTCTTAGAGAGAGAGGCATGGTTCACGTGGTGAGTGAGAGTGACCACAGAGGGGTTTTGGCCACATCCACACTCCTATTAAGCAACTAGGAAACTGTCCCAGTAGGTAGAAGGGCCATCTTTAGCCTTCTTATATCCATTCCTAGGGCTGATGATTTCATGACCAAGAATGGGTGTAAAGAGTAACAAGGAATCAAAGATGCCATTCAGAGTTCCAACTTAAGAAAGAAGGTTGAATTCCCACATCGCATTCCCAAACTAAAAGACAGAAGAGAAATGATGGTTTTCCTAGAGGCTTTGGAGAGGTGGGGGGATGGAAATGGAGGAGGAATTATTACTCTTTGCAGTAGTAGGTCAAGTGCATGTGAGTTAAGTTAGGTTTGTGCCTGGAGCACAGACATCCACACGTAAATGCTCATTACCTAGTTGAACTTAGTCTATATCTCAGAAGAGAGATCTGTGCAGGAGATAATGATGTAGACATCAACGTGTGGCTTTAATTTCAGCCTTGAGAAAGGACAAAATTGATTGCAAGATATGCAGACTGAGGAGGCAAGAGCAGATGGAAAAGGAAAAAAAAATCAATAGGAACCCCAAATGTAAGGGTGAGCAGAGGAGGAAGAGCTATGAAGGAAACTAAGAAGCAGCAGCCAGAGAATTCACAGATTTCCCAGCATCCAAGGAAAAAGAACATTTCAACTCTTTCAAGATGGAGACCTGTGTCCAGGAGATATGCAGGGCAGAACCTGGAGGATGAAGCAGAGTCCAAAGACCTTTTTCAAGACAAGAGGATTTGTATATTCAAATACTAATGGGAGGGTTTAGTGGACAGGAAGAGGCTGAAGATGAGGAAGTGAGAAGATTGGTGATGCTCCTGATGAGGGGGAGATAAGGGATTCGGAGTCTATGAGGAGGGTGAAGACTTGGACAAGATGAGAAGCACCTCTTCTGTCATAACCAAGACAAGGAAGAAAAGGAAGGGTACAGGTGCAAATATACTGCACATCGGTGGGTAGCAGGGGGGAGTTCCGACCATGAATCTAATGACAGCTCTTTTCTCATTAAGGTAGAAGGCGAGTCATCTCTTCAAATTGAGGGGTGAAGTAGTGAGGTTAGAAGGTATTTTAAGAAGGCGTAGATGTGTTATTATGACAGCTTCTTGGCAGGAAAAGAGAAACTGCCAACTAGAAAAGATGGGTGGAAGAGTTAGGAATCCATAAATTTGTAGAGGCAAAAGTTGGCAGGGTCATGTGGGCTTTGTTTTGGTTGGTTTGTTTATTTTCAGCATCACTTAGCAGATGAGCTGTGGATGCAAGCAAAAGGAAATCAACTGTATTGATCCTGAGTGAGTTTAGTGAGAGACAGACACAGGGGAAGGAGTTGGACGATATGAGGTGGTTGAACTAACAGACCATAAGCTAGAAACCAGACAGAAGAGATACAGAGACAGAAGGGAGAGGATAAATAGAAGCAGAAGGGCTGAAGGTCTGGAAGTCTCAGTCAGGTAGAGAAACACGTGTATACAATGTATACATTATGTATACACCTATAGACATAAGTTTTCAAAAATAATAAAACTCGAAAAGATGCTTCTGCATAATTTTAAATGCAAATCAAAACATTTTTGCTGGTCAGATTGGCAAAAATATAATAATTAGTTTGATATTGAAGTACGAAGTGTGGGGAAGATATGAGGAAATGAACACCCTCCCACACTGTCAGTAAGACTATAATTTGGCAATATCTATGAAAATTACAAGTGGTCACACTGCCTGAGCGGGCAATTCCATGGCTAGGAAGTGAGGCTAAGGACATTCTCAGACAAGTTTTCCAAAAATGCGTGTAAGGGACATTCTCTGCATCACGTGCTTACTCATTCAGCAATTATTTACTGGGCACCTATGTTGTTCAGGGGTATGATTGTCAAAATGTAATTTTCGAAAATGAAAAACACGACACTCAGACAAATACCGAATAAACGCATGTCACCAATTTTATTCAACTCATTAATTATCGTGACAAACAGTAATGTAGTAACGCTAGTTCAAAGGAAACTTTGAGGAAAGGGGAAATTATATGGTCCTTTAAAAAGAGAATATTAGCGTAAGATGGTTTGGGTGTATACAAACATGCTAAGTCCTACAGGAAATAAACTGCGATCTTGGAAGTTATCTTTTCTACTTCACAGAAATTATTTGCTTCTTGGTGAGACACAAATCAACAAGTCAACATGTGTCTTTACGGAGCCTAAGCCCTTAATTAATAGTAAACAGCACTCAGACAATATATTCTCTTGGAAAAATAAGTACTTTGGGGATGGGCTTATTGGATGATGCTCTAGAATGACGTTGAAAGAATATGCTGCACTCTTTTGCACATATTTCCAAATGCAGATTTTTCATAGTATGACCTTGTTCTTGGGGTACAACGATGAACAAGGCAAACAAGTCCCTTGCTTTCCTGGAGGGAACCCCCAATGTGGGGGTGGTTATGTATGATATAGTATGTAGGATATGATGAATTCCATGTAGACTTTAAAAAGACTAAAGTTGATCTGTAATTGTCGTTAGCCAGAGGCCAGAGGAAAGGTGTTTGTTAGTTTGTTTGTTTCCATTAGAATGGATGACTTTGAATATTGGGCTAGAAGGAGCACTCAGAATCATTTCATCCAAAGAAAAGTAGGATGTCTGGAGGTAGGGAGGGGGCAGTGGAGTAACAATCCCATATAAGGATCGCCAGGAAAGCTGGATTGATAGTTAGAATGAAACAAAGTCCATCTAGCTGGAAACAAATTTGAAAGAGCACCCTGAAGACACGTGGTAGGAAGGGGAAGGGAGAAGGGGAGAAATAAGAGTTTCAGTCTCAGATCAAAAAGCATAGAGTATGTGGATATTAGGAGGTGGGGAGAGCCTACTGGAGCCACCCAGGTTTGACACTGGTGGGAGTGACCAAGGATAATGGTGTAAGTTGAGGTGATCTGACTCTATTTCTCAAAAGAGTTAATCAAAGTTCAATTTCAGCTTCACAATATAAAGAGCCTGGGCATTGTCAGTAACTGTCCAACAACTTCTCACAGCAATAAAAATGTGGAAAAACTAAAAATCAGGGACTTTTCTTGGACCTATCAGGGAACTGAAGTCATTGGGCAAACAGTCACCCTGGAATCTTGAGTCAAGTGTCTCTATGGAGATACAAAAACCAAGATCCACTTCCTTGGAGTAAAAGCCATGAGAACCATCCACTTGTAGGAACGGTGAAATGGTAATGTTAACCAATTGCTTGGGTCCGAATGTGGACTATCACGAAGGTGAGAAACTCCTAGAGGTCACAGTCTTAGAGACACTCTCTCACTTCCACTGAATTTTCTCTCCGGAAACCCCACTAGGTGCTCCCAGTAAGAATCCATAAAGGATTCCCTGTGACTCTGGCAGGTGGAGGAGAAGAGCCTTCTCTATAACACATGGCTACTCTTCGGATAAAAGGAATTTGCAAGATCTCAATTCTAAAACCCCATCAGCTGGAGGAAGAGAATTCCTTCCAACTCCGGTTCCCTCCAACCTGCCTGTCTCACTTAAGGTGAAACACAACACACACACACACACACACACACACACACACACACACACACAAACACACTCACCAAGAGTCAGGACTTCAAGAAAATAGATTGGAAATCCTGCAGTCAGGGAAGGGAGCAGCGGGCAAGGGGTAAATAAAGACCACTTATGAAGGTCACAGGCTGGAGACACAGGCCTTCAAAAAGACTGAAGTTTTATTAAGAGATTATAAGATGCTCTCATCCCTCACACTTGACCACCGCACCAACAGGGCCCAGTATAGTAACAGAGCAGCTACCTGGAAGAGCGGCCGGACACAGATTTTTCAAGGACGAGTACTAACTTGAGGAGAGGAGACAAAAACAAGGATCCTAGAGAAATCTGATGCCTCTGGTACTTGTAACTACAGTAAATATTAACACAACCTAGCATCTAATCAGATGAATATAAGTCCTCACACTAAAGCTCTATTTATTTCTTCTTACCCATCAAAACATACTTGAATTTCAGCAAAAAATTACATGACATGCTAAAGGGCAGAACAAAGAGAAACACACACACACACAGTCTGAAGAGACACAGCAATCATCAGAACCCAATGTAGATATGGCACAGCTGTTGGAATTCTCAGGCCAGGAATTTAAAATAACAATGACGAATATGCTAAAATCATTAATGGAAAAAGTAGATAACATGCAAGAACAAGTGGTTAACGTAATGTACACAGAGAGATAAAAAAGCTAAGAAAATATTGCGCCATCGTAGAAATGAAGAATGATTTAGATGAGCTCATCAGTAGACTGGACATGGCTGAGGAAAGAATCCGTCCCCATTCAGAGAAGTCCATTAGAAACTTCTTGAACTGATACGCAAAGAGAAAAAAAAAAAAAAAAAGGAATGAGGAGCAAAAACCAGAACAGAACACCCAAGAACTGATGGATGTCAGTAAGGATAAGATACACATATTGGAATACCTGACAGAGAAGACAGAGAGAATGGAATGGAAGAAATATTTGAAGTCATAATGGTTGAGAATATCTCAAATTTAATGACAGACAACAAACCAAGATACAGATCCAAAAGCTCAGAGAACACCAGGAGGAGAAGTACCATGAAAGTCATAGTCAAAAGAATCCACCTCAACACTCACCTGTTAAGTGGGGAGGTGGTGGGAATCAAACAATCTGGAAGCATTTCTCGTAGGCAATTTAAACTTATTGGACACTTCAATTCCTCCCTCTTTTCCACCTTCTACATCAAATTGCTCACAAAATGCTGCCAATTCTCCAAGAAATGTCTCTCAGATCCAGCGTCTCCTTTAGCTTCCTATTGCCATTGCCTGAGCCCAGGTCTTCATCATCTGTTGCTTGGAATTATCACAACAATTTTTTTTTTAATCTGTCACCAGTTTATTCCCACAGAATAAACACACAGAAGCCAACATTATCATCCAAAAAATTCAGCTGGCTTTTCGGTACCTGCAAAATGAAACCTCGAATTCTGCTGAAAATCTGGCTACAGATCCATTTCCACTCCCCACCTGCATGCACCCAAACTGAGTTTAGTCCCTTATCTTCTCGGCGTTGATATACGCTATTGGCTACTCTGGGACCACATTCACACCACTCTTCATCTGCCAACTCACTCATCTTTTCATATCTCGCTCAAATATTGCCTTCTCCATGAAGCTTTCCCATACCCCCCTTGTTAGATTAGTTGCTCTATAATACTGTGCCTTGCTGATTTTTTTTTTTTTTTAATTAGAGGGGTGGGGGCAGAGGGAGAGGAAGAGAGAGAACCTTCGAGCCCCACACAGGGCTCAATCTCAGGACCTGAAATCATGACCTGAGCCGAAATCAAGAGTTGGATACTTAATTGCCTGAGCCACCCAGGCACCCCACCTTAGTGGGATTTTATTAAACTTGTTGAAGCAGTTATATTACAATGTATTTGTTGACATGCTAATCTATAATCCTAGAAAGAGGACTCGCCAAGCCCAGAGGCATTCCCACATTGTAGTCACTTAATACAGATGTTGGAATAAAATGAAATGAAATGATGAGATAATTTTTGGAAAGGTGTCAATGAAGTGTATTCATGATAAAGGAAAAGGGAAAGTTTTCTGAATGAAAAAGAAACTGTATCTTGCCATTTGAAGCTTGGCTTGGCATTTGATTTAACAATTTGGAAACAAGAAGCTGTTTTTGCCCTTGTCCACAAAGTGAGGTGGCCATGGCCTTCTACATTTCATGGAAAGAAGGTACCTAATACACACTCTCACAGCAGGGATTTCTTCACTAAAGCAAAATCTAGGCACTCTCTTGGTGGTGATGTTCCTTTCTCCCCATTGTCTTTGTCTGGGCTACTATAACAAAATGTCACAGACAAGGTGGCTTATAAACATGAGAAATTTATTTCTCACAGTTCTGGAGACTGGGAAGTCCAAGATCAAGGCATGCACACTGGTGAGGGCCCTCTTCTTGGTTAATAGCTCTGACCACACCTGGTAAAAGGGGAAAGGTATCTCTGTGGGGCCTATTTTATAAGAAGCTCCACCCTCATGACCTCATCACCTTCCAAAGGCCCTACCTCCTCATACCATCACCTTTGTGGGTTAGGATTTCAACACATGAATTTAGGAAGGAGAGGAACATTCAGACCACAGCCCCCATGATCTGTCTTCAGTACCCAGCCCAGAAAGCTTCCTGCACCATGCCCCATATTCAAACTTTTGACAATCATGAATTATCAGAAAACTGTTAATAATTATTAAAATAATACATTTTAAGAGCATTTCCATTAAAAACTTTATTTTTTTAAAAAATGTTAGCAACTGAGGTTCTTCTATTTTCTAATGTTATTCTCTGTTTCACTTTGTTTTGGCCCAAATTCAGGACATAAACTCAATTATAGTTATTCAGTGTTTAGTATCATTATAGTCATATAGTATTTTCTGGACAGGTTCCAAGAAGATCTGAATGCTTCTAGCTTGGATCTTTCTAGGCTTCCCTAAAACTCATCCACAGTGCGGCCTCTACCAGTGCGGCAGCCCAGAGCAGAGGCTATGGGTCAGCATAGTAAGGAGCAGGAACCACCTCACTGGCTGGGCCCAGAGCTTAGTCAAAGGGAGACCAAGGCCCTGGGCTCTCAACCACCCCCTTTTCTCACTGCAGGGGTTCTGGACTTGGTGTTACAGATGTTCGTGTGCTCTATGGATAGAATTATACTTCAACATCATTTATTTCCTTTGTAATTCTATGAATTTTATTTTATGGCTTAAAAACTTCATCTTGGGAAGAGTTCCATGGCATGAAAAGCCTACAAATGCCTGTAAGGTGTTTTTTACCAAGGGATCATATTTCAGGGAGATATGAATCTCCTGAAATATTAAGGCAACCTTTATAATATATGCCCTGTTTCTGAGAAAGCCCAGGGCTTTCACTAGTAACAAAACAGGATCCAGAAAGCCAAAAAGTCCGAGGTGAGATTTCTTTATTTTAACAGGTTTTTGGGTGGCTTTTATCGGCACCCCAAAATCTTGCTCCACCCTATTTCTAAAAACAAGCATATTTCTTTTAAGTGCTTCCAGGTTTAGTGAAAGAGGTACTAACAAATGATGTTCATGCTAATGAACCTTGCCTTTTATTTAAATACATTAGTCCAGACTAGGGCTTACGTTCTCAGTGTTTCAGGTAGCCCTACCTACGTGACATCCCTGGGGTGAGAAAGAGTCATTTTGGTCCAGGCATTTTACTCTTTACCAATCTTTCCGCAAATGCTAGATCATTTTGTTTTTAGCAAGTAAACTTATATAGTATAGTACAGTGCAGTTTATTATAATGTATATGTAAGCATAAGTAAGTACAGTCAGCCTGTAGTGTAAGAATCAGTACCCCAGTTTAGAAGGGCTAGAATCCAGGATTGGTGTGATTTTGGGTGAAGTCTCAGCCGTAACCTGATTCAGCAGGGGAGCTCCGCAAGGGAGCAGGCTTTTATATTCCTCCCACCTATACCCTATGTCTTCATCATTGGTCATTGGTGGTGAGCTTCCCTTAAGCAATGAGGGGATGGGGAATGCAGACTCCCAGGCTCTTTGAACTTTCTGGTATGGGGCGAACTGGGTCCAGGAGCCTGAGAACAGTTCCATAAAGAGAGCCACAGGGGCCAACCATTAAAGGCAGAATCACACCAAAGCCAGAGATGGGTGCAAAGATAAAGTCAAGGGATTCCAGGGGACTTGGATGGAGCACTGATGGGATCTTCTACAAAGACACTGAGGGCTTTTCCCAGGCAAATCTAAAATGAAATATAGACCTTCGAACTTAAAACATCACTATTACATTGAGTCTCCTATTGCCTGAAATCATACGTTTTCAGGACATTTTTTGATATTCCTACTATGGGATATAGCTAAGACCTAATTGCCACTCGATCCTTGTGGACTCTATTACAGACCTACCAAAGTCACTTAATAAATCCCAAATGATAAAATAACATGTCCTGCTAACTTGATTGCTGAAAAAATTAGTAACATACTTTATCGGGTCACTGCTGATGACTGTGGCTTCCCTCAACAAAACACATGCTGGAACAGAAGCAGAGAGTCCAATGATAGCTGAAAGAATGGCGTGAATTGAATATCTCCAGTAAGATGAATTCACAGGAAATGAAGCTTCATTAGCTCAGATGCCTCCATATGGAACTACTTGTTGGGTCAAGAGCTTTCCAGAAAACCATATGAAACCCTGGGAAATGTCTGTTTTGGATGCAAGAAATCTCAAGAGATTTTATGGATTCAGATCTTTGTTATGGAAAAAGGAACTTTGAGTTTAGCTTGGGAAGTTTGCTTTCTGGGAGACGTGCCAAACTCAAAGCTGATGTGATTTGCAATACCCTAGTTAATAGACCTTAAAAACCAAGGCCTTATCATTTTTTAGAGATAATCACACACTATAATTTCAAATAGTAAGACTTATTGTGAGAAAAACATGTGCCTTAGCTAGGGTATATGTTTGTTTAGAAGACAACTAAACATAAAAATCTCAGCCAAGAGCTTGCCTGGTACATAAATATCCAATATACTGATGTTTTCAGATAACATTTGCCCATATTTAAAAGATAAAGTGACCTCAGAGGCCTTTCATGACTTCAACTTGGCTTTAGTAATTATAGAATCCTTTTTTAAGTAAAAGAAATTGGCTTTCACTGACAAAAGTCAGAAATTCATTCATCACTTACGAGTAGCGTGAAGCTGAGTTTTTATGTAAACAAATCAGAATTTTGAATCCAGGGCACAGGCAGACTCATTCTGACTAGCATGACTCTGAGACTGTTATTTCTTTTAAATAATTAGAATGCATATCTGCTTTAAAAAAAAAAAAAACATATAGACTATCTGAGATTGTAGGCTGAAATTTTATAGGGGGGTCTCAAAAAGCAGTTTTGAGAGTCTGACAGGAAGAGGGTGAAATTAAACAGAGAAGCAGATCAGAAATGTCAATTCCAAGGGAGATAGTGAAGAAAGCAAAATTGAGCTTTCTCTCTCCCACTTCAGGCCCCTTCCCTTTTGAAAGTGCTTTGAAGCTGCTCAGGATTCCACAGTGGATCTAAGCCATATATATCCAGTAGTATAACCTATAGGGCTTTTTTTTTAAAGTGTAATTTTCTGAGGCTGCAGGTTCCCAACGTGTGTTTTAGTTTCTCCTGGGGATCCCTGCAACAGTATCAGAGGGGAACCAGGTCAAATCCATTTTCATAATAATGCAAAGATATTATTTACCCTTTCCTTTTATTTTCCTTTCAGTAAGCAGTGGAGTTTTCCAGAAACTATGTAATGTGTGATATCATAACAGATCAAATGGTTGTTAAAAATAGCTAGAATAACAAAACTAAATAGACATAAAGCATATACTTTCCCAACAGGTGTTTATTATTAAAAAAAAAAAAGTTAACTTGGTTTTGGCTCAGGTCCTGATCTCAGGGTTGTGAGGCTGAGCCCCACATTGGGCTCCATGCTCAGGGCAGAGTCTGCTTGGGACTCTCCCTCCCTCCCCCTCTGCCCTTCTCCTCCAAAACAAATAAATAAATCTTTTTTAAAAAACAAGTAAAAAAGGCTCAATCCAAAAAAAAAAAAAGAAAAAGCAAATAAAGAGGTAGCAGGAGGGGCAGCAGCAGGGAAGAGAAGAAACAAAAATTATGGAATAATAGAAAATAAACTTGAGAAATCACAATAAAAGTAAATAGATTAAACCATTGAGATAAAGGACAAAAATTAATCTGACAAATGTTTTAAAATAACTACATGTTATTTATAAGTAAGACTGAAACAGAGTTGGCAAACTGCAGCCCATAGACCTGCCTAGCCCCCCACATATTTATATATGGTCTTAGGTAAAGAATGGTTTTTACAATTTGAAGTGAATTGTGAAAAAAGAAGACTATGTGACAGAGACTTCATGTGACCTGAAAAGGCTAAGATATTTGTATCTGGATCTTTACAGATAAACTTTAAGAATGCCCCCTTTAAAGTATAAAATGATAAGATCCAGAGTAGAGATAGAAAGGAGAGATTTAGAATAGAGTCTGGTTTCCCTCCACTATTCAGATATTAGCTGGATACAGAAATGCCTTGGCACATTTATTAGCCTCCCCTGTAGTTAGGTAGGGCTAATAGGAAATGAACTTCAGCAACTTATACAACTTCCAAGTAAGTTTTCATAAGAATACATCTGTCTCCACTCTACTTTCCCTCCTTCCTACGGAAAAGAGAAGAGAGTCAGGAATGGAGTAAGTCATTTTTGAATATGTGGATAAAGCCATCACTTGGAGCTCCGCAAAGTGATGAGATAGGAGCCTGAGTCCCTAGACAATTTATGAAAACAGAAGTATCCAATAATCCTTATTCTGTGCACCCCCAAATCATTATAGATTAGGGGAAAAAATGGACTTCTCTTTTACTTAGCTGTTGTTAGGTAGAGATCTTTGTTGCTATAGCTTAGCCTATATCCCAACTAATACATCAAGTAAATGTCAACTAAAAGAAACCTATGTTGCTATAATATCAGACGAAATAGACCTTAGAGCAAAAAGGGAACAAAAGTGTCATAATGGATGGGGCACATAGGTGGCTTAGCCAGTTAAGCATCTGCCTTTGGCTCAGGTCATGATCCCAAGGTCCTGGGATTGAGCCCTGCATGGGGCTCCCTGCTCAGTGGGGAGCCTGCTTCTCATTCTTCCTCTGCCTCTCCCACGCTCCTGCACCCGCTGTCTCTCTCTCTCAAATAAATAAATAAAATCTTTAAAAAAGTTTCATAATGGAAAGCCTCATTTTACAGGAAGATTCAATCATTCTAAACTAGAATTTAATTCTACAGTTTTATCTATCTTCACAGATCTACAAAAAATTAATAAATTTACCATTCTAGTGGAATATTAACACCTCTCAAATCAATGGATAAAGCAGAAAATTAGCAATAAACAATTTAGAAAAGTTAATATGCTTTATCTAGTGGGTATACAGAGAATGTTACATCCAACAATTGAGTAAGTTATATTCTTTTAAAGCACAAACAGAACAATTCTGGAAACTGACTGCATTCTAAGTCATAAACCTAGTTTTAACAAATTTCAAAGGACAGTGAGGTCCAGAATGTAGTCTCTGACCACAAGGTAAATAAGTTAGAACTCAGTAATGAAATCAAGCAAAAGAAAAAACATATTTACAAATTTTATAAAATTCTAAATGACTCAGAGTTCAAAGAAGAGAGGACAATGCAAATTATAAAAGATCATACATGAGCAGTGCAACAAAACTTGTGGAATGTAGCAAAAGCATTTCTTAGTGATGAATGCATAACCGTGTTAAGTTTCATTTAAAGGTAAAAATCATAACTCACCTACAGATATAAAAGTGAACACAGATTAAAATTTTATCCTATTTGTTAATCAACAAGGGAATCAAGCCTATGTTACAACTGTTCAAAAGAGGACCCAAAGAATAGACACATTTATAGATTGGGAATATTGAAAAGAATACACAAATGGAAGTAAAACTGTGTATCAATAGGCAAGAATTAATCTGTGTTGCTATCAGTTACTTACAATGTTATAAAAGACCTCAAAGACAATGACAATAGTAGAATCAAGTAACCCAGAAGGTAGACCGTGCATAGTCTTCCAGGGAAGCACTAGTTTTTCTTTACGGTCGCCCTCCTTACGATCAAAAATATTATCACAGAAAGATTATTCATAATCACAAAGTAAGGCTGGTCTCATTAACGTTGGAGGCCCAGCAAGAGTGGTAATTTATCATATAGATGTTTTCACTTTGAGATTGTTTTTTTTGCAATGAACCAAGCAGATAGCTTTTGAAATATGAGAGAGAGAGAAAAAAAATAACACAGCAAAATAAACCCAAAGAATAAAAGATAACGGTGCATAAAGATAAGTGGGAAAATCATGAAAAAAGCAAGAGTTCCTGCCTCTGCCCCAAGATGCAGAGAGCTGGAAAAGCCTCGCTCCCACCCTTATAACAAAATCAGCCATACTTACTTCAAATGCATATCTGTGTTTGAGCCCATTGGGGAACTGAGGTGGCAAAGCAAGAGCTGGTCTAAAATCTAAGGAGACATGGCCCATGCAGAGAGAGGGGAGATGGGACAGTCAGTGGCGTATGGCAGATGTAACCAGACCCCAGTCAAATCATTAGACTAGAACAGTTGAAAAATTGGTGAAAGCCAAGCGGGGACTAGCCAGACAGTGTGAACCCCCAGGGGGTTGCAGAAATTGAGTTGCCCCAGACTCTTTCTGTACAAACTCCATTGACCGCTCATAGAAAAAGATGGGAAAGAGCCCTATGAAGCACACCAACCATGAGTTGAGTGAAGGAGGAGAGGAGCAGAATTCCAGAAGAGGTAAGAAAGGACTACTGCCCTTAAGGCACTTTCAAAAACTCCAGGCAGGGGGGGAGGGAAACAGGAAAAACTTAACGCCTGGAGAAGGAGCAGGATTACATGGACCTCATAACTACAACCAGCAGAGAGGAAGAAGTTCACATACTCCAAACCCAGATAAATAACACAGGCCTAAATCCGAGGAGTAATCAAAACAACGGAGACCAGGACCCCCAGCCCCAAGCTAACAAGCTTGAGATAATCAAGTACCAACAGCAGAATAATAATGGGCAGGCGGGAACAGGAGAACAAGAGAATTCAAGTGATCTTCTCTGAGGCACAGTTGCAAAGGGAAGACCTAAAACCCAAAATTCAGCTGATACCCACCTTCCCCCACATACACTAAACAAAAAGTATCTCTTATAGCATTTTGAAGCCTGTGGTATACAGACAGTTACCATAGCAACAACAAAGCTCCAACCCAGGCAATCTCAGACTCGGCCATGAAGCAAACTCATATTTTAAAAAATAGAAACTGCACAAAATGTGTTCTCAGACCATAATGGAAAGAACTCTCCAAACTTAATGATAAGAAAACAAATGACCCAAAAAAAGAGGGAGAGGAGGAAAGATCTGAGCAGATACTTTGTCAGCAAAGATGTCGGCAGAGAAAATAAGCAGATACAAAGATGCTAACCATCACAAGTTATTCAGAAAATGCTAATTAAAACAAAAATAAGGCACTGCTACATGCCTCATGAAGATCTTAAAAAACAAAGCAAAACACAACTAGAAATACCAAGGGTTCCCAAGGATGTGGAGCAACTGGAACTCAGTGCAAACACTTTAGAAACAATAAAGGTAAAATTAGTCATTAGAATAGTGAAACAAACATACTCCCCTTCCATCAAGGCAAACAGAGAAGGCACTATAATAATACAGGTACCTATCCCTAATATCTTCCCCCAATTCTAGTTCCAGTTTAGTAAGTTTGGGATGTACCCCTGATCCAGACACCAGTAGACTTTCAAAGATCCATGAATGTTTCTGGAAACCACTAAGACACTCTTATTTTGAGCCCTGCCATTGTACTTCATCTCAATATCATCTCCAAATACTGTTTTAGGTGAACTATTTCCTTACTTGGCTCCTCCTGTCAAAGTCCCATTAGATGAAAAGCCAAGTGGAACTTGGGCCACCTATGACTTTTAGGCTCTTCATTTCCAAACAATGGCCTTACTGTATGGGGTAATATGAAAAGAAGCCATCAAGGCCTTTGGGGAAACCAAAATGTCTGCCCAATCCCTGAGTTCATAAGATTGGCCCAAAGATCAGCAATGGCAACATTTTGTTGGTCCTAGGAAAATATATGAAATCAGAAAGGAAAAGGTGACTGAACTTTAATGAGACATTGCTAAAGCACAGATTCTAGATCCTGGGGTAATGGACCTAACATGGTCCAGACACCCTGCCATACTTGTTTCATGTTCTCCTCACAATGATCCCCCAAAGAAAGTAGATTATTCTCCTTTTACTTAAGAGAATACTTTCACTGGGCAAGCTTAAGTAAACTGCTCACAGTCACACAGCTATTAATTGGCAAACATAGGGTTTGAAGCCAGACTTTTCTAACACTTAAACCCTTGTTAATTCTGCTCTAACCATAATCAGCTAATATGATACTTCATTTAAGTTCGCAGTCAGGTGGCTGAGGTGATTTTTACTTGGTTTATTAGCTCCAAAACTGGCTTCGTGTTCTTTATTTCTCCATGATGAGTCTTTATCTTTAAACCTAAAGAATGAGCCCCAACCTCGCATAAAACTCTCATCTCACAAAAGAAATTTTCATAAATCCCATCTTGATTGACTCATCCTAGGGTGTTGAGGAAGACAAGAGGCTTTTCATATCTGTATAAAACTAGGCCTGTTCAGTGTTATTATGCATGAGCCTTGCCAACAATTCTTTCTCTTCAAAGTGGTGGTGTACCTTGAATTCATTTGGCGTAGCAAGGTATTCTAGTCTGAGCCTCACTGATGAATTATGTCCCCAAAGGGATTTTTTTTCCTAAATAATGTTGAATTAGATTTAATCTGAGAACTTCTCCAGCCGGCTTATTTTCTTATAGTGAGTATTGAACTGAATCTCTCTTCTGACTCCCTTGGTTCTTTTCAGATGAGAATAGCCCATTTAATCAGTTCTACATCATTCTTGGATTTGAATAAAACCTTTAAAGCCTGTGGGACTTGGCATAGTAATAAATATCTCAAACGGAGGCAAAAGAAGCAAAGATAGGAAGAGCTGCTAGCATTAAAGGAAAAGAAGGAAAGAGTAGGCAGATATTCTTTGGGTTAATTGCAAATTAAGTCTGTCTTACAAGAAAGGAACTCTTCCTGGTACATATTTTCCCTCTCAGGATCTTCACACAAGGTTATGAAACATCTCTTGATAGTAACTGCCAAAGGATGTTGCCATTGTTTTGATATATGTTATTTGAAAATTGATGTATGGAAGTCACATTCCAGAGTAACTTTTTATTTGGATGTTTATTCATCACCCCAAACTCATCATATTCTAAATGAAATTTGCCAATTCCCTTCCTCCTATTTTGCCTGATATACATACTATTATAGATACAGGTATGTGTATACAATATATTACATATACTATATTAATGGCTCAAGTCATTTTTCCTTCTGGGCTTACGTCTCCCTGGCAATGGCCTCACCATTCCCATACTGAATATGGAATCATCTCTAATTTTATATCTTTTTTTAAGAGGAAGTATAGGGTGCAGAGGGAATGGCTTTGGACTCAGATGAACCTGGGTCCAAATCTTGACTCCACCCCTTATTGGTTATATGCCATTGACCAAGTCATTTCAACCAATCTGAGCTTCAGTTTACTCATCTGTAATACAGGGATCATAAAGTTGGCCTTACAACATTATTGTGAGGATTAAATGAGGTAAAGTACACAGAATATCCAGCATAGGGCCTGATATATGTTAAAATTTCAAAGTACTTACATTCTTACTGTTAAAAATAGAGATGAAGCGATCTTGAAAAAAATTGCCTGATTTTTTACCCAGGCCATGGAGTTAATAAGTCCATTTGAAATTGCACCATAAGCTGCCACAAAACAAAGCCACCTATTTCAAAGAAAAGACTCAATGAAAACATTCACTAAGAAAAAAAACATCTTGGCTTATATATTCACCACTTCAAGACTAACCAGGCTGAAAGGAGAACTGACAACATTACCCAGAGCAGAATTCTCGCAGTAGGACATATGGTGGCAACTAGCCAGTTGTGCATGGCCAACTGGTGAGTGGTGGAAGGTTCCAGAAGTGCAGTCCTTTCCTTAGCTCTCAGAGGAGTGCACTGTCCACTTCCACGGTATTTCTAACTTCACATTTGACTAAAGTTTAAGTATTGGTAACCTACTTCATGAATGATGAAAGGTTAATATTAATTGATATTCATAAATACGTGCATTTACTTGTTTAATAATAATGCTAATTTAGGATTCTACTAAAAAGTACCATCCAAACTTAGCAAACTGTAAACTATATTATTTTTCATATTCACAGAGTTAACATGCCTACAATTTACAAGAAAGCTTCTTTGAATTGGGCATACAACATCCATTTTTTTGCCAGATACTATGTCAAGGATATTGCTTTTATATTGCTCCCACATAGCAAGTGCTAATAAGTAGTAATTATCTGTGTGATTTAATTCCCCACAACCATTCGCTTGCCGAGTCCTAGATATTCTTCCTCTGAAGTTTCCCCTATTTCCACCCCAACCACCTTTTACCCAGAATGGGATCATTGCACAGCCAGAGAATTTAATACTTTCCTCTAATACTTTCCAGGCTCCCTGACCTTTCTGCTAAACCACCTTACAGCTAAATCAAACTTCTTTAAATACCACTTCAGAGTAGAATTCATTGCCTCCCCCTTTCTTAAGATACTTAAATCGAAATGCACGTATGTGTTTGATTTTTAAAACCACCGTCCATAATCTGCCCTTCCTGTCCAGCCATCCATGATTCCCACAGTCTGCCAATAAAAATTCTCCATTCCTTGCAAAGGAAGCTCTTCACAGATTCATGGGGGCCTTTGGGAACTCAAGAGTGATATTCTGAGTAGGGGATAGGTGGAACTTTAATAGTAGATGGGTGGAAATTTGTGCTACACCTATCCCAATCTTGCCAGTCATCAAGATCCACACTGATGCCTCTTTCGAACATTCTTTCCAAACCACTCTAACCACATTAATTTCCCACTACCAAACATCAGAGCACTTAAATACCATGCCACCCAATCTGACATTTAATTATGCATTGTCTCACAAAGTTCTTCAACCACTCCATATATGCTTCCTGTATATTATCCTTTCCTGTCCAGTAGATAATTTCCCCAAGGATAGAAACTATGTTTTATTCATCTCCTATTTTAAAATAGTGATGAGTGTGTAATATACATTGTCACATAGGGTACAATTATTACTATCAGGCATATTGCTAGACATTTTAGCCAAATTATTTAATTTAATACACACAACAATCCTATATGGTAGATATTTATTATTCTCCATTATAAAGGTGAGTATTCTGAGATTTGAAAGCAAAATTACTTGCCCAAGTTCAGAGAGCTAATAGAAAGAAAAACCGCAGGATGACTGAGAATTTTTTCAGCTTATTTTCAAAAACTTAGAACTCTACTCCATATTTTCCATTTGAGGAAATAAACAAAGACTACCCAAATGAGAACAGAAGCTGTTCATTCAGATCTTGTTACAGCAAGGGAGTCAACCACTATCACCTGCATTTGGAAGAGGCTCAAGGAAGGCAGGGGGCTGGGGTAGCTTGATGGTGGACAAAAGAGAAGTCTTCAGGAATGCCCTGATTAGAAATTGTTGGTCTGGGGTGGCTGGAGGTGGGCTAACTACAGTAGATTATATTATGTGATTGGCTTGGGCAGCTTACATTTCTCTAGTTGGCTCTGAGTTGAAATGGGGGTGGGAGTGGCAAAAAAATAGAGAAGCTGGCAGGCACTGACCAAGTCCTGGCCTTTCTAGGCCAGTTGCTACAGAAGCTGTGGGTTAGAGTTCTATTGTCCTGTGTGGTCTGGCCTTTGTTCATTGGTATACTCATTCTCTCACACTTAACTAGAAGCCACCTTCTACCCTAACGCACATTGTACAGGTATTTGGAATGTTGTTTCTATTTTTTGTTTGTTTGTTTACTTTTGTTATAAAGAAATCAAACGGTTTATTTTCAAAGACTTAAGTTTAGTGGGTTAATAAGTTTCTTTTCTTGGGAAACGCAATTTTCTATAGAGGTTGCCCAATTATTAAAAAAAATAAGCTCTTCCCCCAAAAAAGGATGAAGAAACAATTAAATCAAAAGATGACAACAGATGTCATTGGTCTACCTAAAACAATAAAATTCTAGTAGTGAAGAAGAATATATTTCAGTGACTGTAGATTATAAATAAGGATGTTGGCCTGGTTTCCACATATACTACAGTGAACCCTCTTCCATAACCATATTCAATACCATCTTAAATCTCTGAAGGTTTTGACATGCGTAGTCACTGGATGTCTTTCCCCATTTTTACAAAGTTCTGCCTCGCTTGCTTCTGGCAGTACCCAAAATATAAAAAGCAGAAATCCTGTAGGTAATGCTGGGCAGGGAGCAGGGGGTATTTGGAAAATCTCTATACCTTCCTCTCGATTTTGCTGTGAACCTAAAACTGCTCTAAAAATCAAGTCTTTAAAAAAAAAAGAAACGTATAAGGTATGATATTTTTTTTCCTGATAGCAACTCTATAAACAACTCACTTAAATTTTTGCCTACCAGTTTTGTCAAATCCGGGGCTTTAGGGACTTTAATCTCTGAAATACTTAACATTCAGAGATGCTCATTTTCCTAAATCACCAAGCCAAACTCACCTTGCTGTAAATTAAATGTATTACAATTCTCTTTATGCTGCTTACATCAGGTTGGAAGTCATAACTTGTTTTATTCAAAGCTTTAGTCTGGGTCCAAGAGAACGCAATACTCCATTATTTAGAAGTGGCATTATCTCTTACCTGAAAATAAGGGAAAAGTCAACTCACTCTTATCAATACCATAAACAGTTTTGTCAGGAAAAAATTAAAATAAGAATCTCCTTAAAAATTAGGATTCTTCGAAAGGAAAATTAGCATATAATGCTTTGTGCTAGTGAGTAGACCAAAGGAAATGGGAGCTTTCCTGGTTTTCAAGAAATTTCCATTCAGTCAAGCATTAGACTCCTAAGTAAGCACCAAAAACACAAGCCGAGGCCATGACTAGAAAGAGGGAAAGACAAAGAATTGGAATGAGGCATGAAATGCATGCCTACTGGGGTTAGGGAGGGGGAGTACTAATGATTAAGGCTTCCTGGAGGAGGCCAATCTTTGGCCAATTTTTGAAATATTTATGATAATAATATGCATTGTAGAATACTTAAAATATATCCTATACATCATAGGTGGGCATGGTAACCCACCTGATCACTTCTACTTAGCTTGACTTCAACTTCCAAGCTATAATTTCTGCCACTATCAAACTATGAGCCTAATTCAGTCCCTAAATGGAGTAACACAAGGAAAATTTGTTCAGAATTCAGGATTATGTCAGGCCAGCTGCCAGTTAGAATATTGTGCCTAAGGAAATAACTTGCTATACTCTCTCACAAATACGCTTCCAGAACACAATTTTCCCTTCTTCCTTTCTTCTGCTGCAGTAAAAAATAAAAATAAGAAAGGTGTAAGAAAAGCAAGAGTAATTGAAGCAACATTAACGCACACACGCTCACATACACATCTTGACTCCCACAAGGGTGTTCCCTTTTTAATCCAGTTGAATGGGTAAGTGGTATGGTCCAGGTAGAATTTGAAATTCTACCATAGTCTGTTTCTTCTGGTTATTACTATCCACAGAGTCACATGCATTTAGAGTTAGTCTTGGGGAAGGAGAAGCTTTATTTGAGGCCTGGGCCTCTCCTTCTAGGGAAGGAGAAATGCTTTCTCATTACAACCTCATGGCTGTCATGCCTTCACTTGTCTTCTCCACACTACACTGTATTTTTTCAGGGTAGGGGCTGAATTCCCCATAGGGAAATAAAAAGGTGACAATATGAGGAGGCCAAGATTCCCGCCATGCATATCTGTCCGTCTGCCTCTCTTTCTTCTTCTTGGCAAAGTCACCCTTCAGATTCAAAAATTTTGAATTTCACTCATCATGGAAGCCATGGTGAAATCACTTTCATTTTGGCAACTGCTTTCTCTGCTTCACATCTGAAACCAGCAAAGCAGCTCTAACAAACTCCCGTGTGTTTGGCTGTGTTATTACTGAGCACAGTGTGGTTAGTTTGTGATCTTTAAATAGCTCTAAGTCTGACATTTCCAGTTGACAAGCATTTGAGGGGGATAAGGTAAGCACCCTTGACAGCTGCATTTGAGTTGGGTTTTGATGAACTAGGCTGGAATGAGCATGCCTCTAGGGTAGGGCATGTGGGCCCATCTGTTTAAGGCTGATTATGAATAACTGATAATGAGTGACCAGACTGCAGTCATGCCCTGATAACAAGACTGTGTGGAACAGCAAATACTACTTTTTAAAAAATATTGGAGATAAATGCTATCTCCTCGAATGCCTGGTCTGGTAGTTAGGAGCCAGTTTACATTTTTTTCAATTAAAGTGATTCATTTGGGGTTGCACTGGTGGCAAGAAAAGAAGGAACACTTTGGAAAGAAGAGCAAGTCACTAGGGCAAAGATATTTTAAATGTAAACAAATGATTTTAGGAGCAATAATAACTATATAACCACTTTCTGTTTCACTTCAATACCAATGTACTAATGATCATGAAACGCAGTTCAGGAATGGAGAGAAGGAAGGAAGGATGGAAGGAAGGAAGGAAGAAAGGAAGGAAGGAAGGGAGGGAGGGAGGAAGGAAGGAGGGAAGGAGTTTTTGGATTTTTTCAGGTTTACCTGCCAGTTTTGTTCTTCCTAACATTATAGTTGTACTATTAAAGTATACAAAGAAAACCTATATGAATTAACACACACTCATTATACCTACAGCAACCCAGATTAGGAGAGAAATAGAATGAGAATTAGAAATCCAGTTTCTTTTGGTGATAAGTTATATTTTTGTCAGCCTTAGAAACTGAAAGGGAAAAATCCAAAATCAACCATTGATGGAAATGTCTTTTAAAACAGGGTAATGAATTGAAGCTTCCTGCACACAATTTTACTGGTAGTTCTGTTTTTTTCCACCGTTTCTAAAATCTGTGGCTTTGGGCCTGGGCCCATGCTGTCAGTCCACTTTAGCACATTTTGATGAAGGGAAAATGGAAAACATTGTTCTCTAAACTGCATCATAGTAATTTCTAACAGGGCCTGAATTCGTGCCAAGTATCTTGGTATTCACACTTGATTTAGAAACCAATTTGAAGCTTTGAATCAGAGTCATCGATATAATAATTTGACAGCGTTAATTCCACTTCATAATAAAAAGTGCTTCTTTTTTGGAATCTCTTAGCATTACAAAGAAACAAGGGCATTCCAATCTCTCTAACACACGAATTCTAGCTCAAGGACACTTGTGTTCTCATATGTATTCCTGATACATATTTTTGTTTAAAAATCTGAACATCCATTAGCCTCTTCCAAGTCTCACCATTGTAATTTCATTTATCTTTAACATTAATCTCCCATGAACACTGAAGATTAAGGAATTGAAGTATAATTCACTGTGAGACATTCTGCGTCAACAGAATCTCAGCTCAAACCAGTTTAGTTTTCTAAAGAGGGCAGGGAGTGTGAGAAATAAATTAGTCATTAAGACATCTAAGATGCTAGGGTGAGGGAAAATCCTCCAACTGAAAAACCCCAATAAATGAGGAATTAAATAATAACACTATCTGTGACACAATGAGGAGAAGGACAAGTGGATTACAGCAGTGACCTACTACCCTGATCCACGATGCTGAGCTGGAAGAAGTGGAAGAACAAATGATACATTCACTGCATGAACAACAATATTCCCACACACATTTCCAAGATGGCTTCTATAGTCCAGAAGACACCACATTTTTCTGTGGGCTTCTTAACATAGAGGCATTGGGAAAATTTTCCTCACAATTGACTTAATTAGGTAACGCAAAACGTAAATCTGTTGAAACAGGTGCAGGCAAATTCCCTAGGAAAATAAAATTAGTCAGCTGTAAAAACTACTGAAAGTGCTTAACAATTTCTTTTTTTTTTTAACAATTCCTTAAATCACTAAATATTGTCAATGAATAATAATAATAATAACACCATGTGAGTCAAAATTAGGACTGGTGACCCCATGTAGGTTAATGAGAAAGCCTACTTTGTTGTTAACTGCTTGCTCAAAATTAATGAAATCAGGATTTGTGGGCTCTCTCCCATATTCGAGAAGGCCAGGAGGTCTGTCTGAGTATTATGCTGACTAACTGCCCTTCTTGTCCAACCCTCCCGTTTCTCTTAGACAATCCCGCCTATGTGAAAGTCCAGCTAAAATGCCACTTCCTCCAGGAAGACTTCCCTGAGCTTTCCCTATTCTGAAAGTTCCCCGCTCTCACTTTTTTCTATACATTGTGGCCCATATCATAGCTGCCTTGTCCACAAAGAACAAAGACTGACTCTTTATATTTGAGTTCCCACATCATTGAGAAGTTAAAAAGAACAGGAGCTACCTGGTACATCATGCTCAAACGATGTGCCTGGCACCACATAGCTATTAACTCTCATCTTTCTGAGAACATCCCTCAGGTTAGGTAGTGCCCTGGTCCCCATTTTTCAAGTGCGGAATCTGAAACACAAGAGTTCGGTAAGTTGCCCCAGATCATAGAGTTGACACACGGCTAAACTACCTCATGTTTGTCACACACGCAGGATAACTGAATGCGGTGAATGTGCCTAGATTTTATATTTGACCAACCAACCAAAATTAGCCATAAAGAGTTAACTAAAGTCTGTGCGTCCTTAACAATTTATTCTCACAGTATGTGTGTGTGTGTGTGTGAGTGTGTAGGAAAGCTAAACCTACTTAGCTTCATAAATTGCAGATTTGCTTCCAGAGTGTTAAGACTTAGCACCATACTAATTAAGTTCTGCTACCTTCTCCCCCAGCCTGGAATAGAAGTTTGGGACGGCCTGGGTGGCCTCTCGCCATACAGGGCTGACTAATCCAAAGTCCTGCTTGAGGGGCGCCTGGGTGGCTCAGTCGTTAAGTGTCTGCCTTCGGCTCAGTTTATGATCCCAGAGTCCTTGGGCTCCCTGCTCGGCGGGAAGCGTGCTTCTTCCTCGCCCATTCCCTCTGCTTGTGTTGCCTCTCTCCCTGTGTTTCTCTCTGTCAAATAAATAAAATCTTAAAAAAAAAAAAAAAAAAGCCCTGCTTGACTCCCATCCTAAAAGTAAAGTTCCCACTCCATGTGCTTATGGATATGTGCTCTCAGGAAAAAAAAAGTAACATTCTTAGTTTCTTGTCTTTTCCCTCATTTTTTTTTCTTTTTAACATATTGGTTCTTTCTATTTACAAAGCAAAAGTTGCACTTTTTTTTTCATTCTGTGTTCGCCTTCTCTTGCTGTAGGAGCAAATCACCACAAGCTTAAAAACTAAATTTATTATCTCGCAGTTGGTAGGTCAGAAATCCACGTGCGCTTAGCCGGTTTCTCTGTTTGAGGTTTCACAGAGATGAACTCAAGGTGTCGGGGCGGGGGGGGTGCTATGTTACATTTTGGAGGCTCTGGGGATGAATCTGCTTCCAGGCCCGTTCAGGTGTCCGCTGAATTCGGTTCCTTGCAGCTGCAGCATTGATCTCCTTGTTTGGTTGCTGGCAGTCAGGCTGTCGGCAGGGGCCTCTCAGTTTCCAGAGGCCTCTACTCACTCCTTAGCTCACCCCTCCCTGCCCCCTTCCTCCAACTGATGGCCCACAACCCACAAGGCAGGGAGGGGAATCTCTCTCCTACTTGGAATCTCTGTCCTCCCTTTGACCTCATCACCCATCACCCTCTCCTGCCTTCCTTCTTGTCATTTAAGGCCTCATGGGATTATACTGGACACTTTGCGATAATCCAGCAGGATAATCTCCTTGTTTTAAGGTTGGCTCATTGGTAACTTAATTCCATCTGCAAAGTCCCTCCCTTCACAGCAGTATCTAGATTAGCCTTGGATCAAATAACCAGAGGACAGGAATCCTGGGGGTGTCTTTAGAATCCTGCTAATCACATGTGTTGACCCTCAAAGAGTAAACATGGCAATGTTTTCTTAATCAGAGGTTGAGGACTTTGGTGAGTTTTAATTTTGTTACTCCGCATTCTATGTTTTCCAACTTAATAGCTCTTCTACGTATTATAAACAAATAGAACGAAAGTAGAATTTAGATAGATATAATGCTAATAAAAAGACTTCTAACCAATGAGTGTATCACTTATATAACATCCCCTTATGATTTGTAAGTATACTGATGGAATCGAGTGATATGAAATATATGAATGCATAAACTGCTGGTTTTTTTAAAAACTATTAATAAAACCATCTATAAAATAATTCCAACACCATGATTAAATTTTGCTTTGGATTTTGCATGAAGTATAATGATGCAAGCTTGCACAAATAGTAAGCTGGGCAGGATAAAAATATATTTCCTTGAGATAAGCAAAATTAAGTAAAATGGACAGTTGGTCAGAGTTATATCATACTAATGGATAGTTAAAGGATTTATGAGAATTTTATGTATTCTGACAATGAAATCGATTGTCCTCAAAATCATTTTTGACACTATGGGGCACGTAGTAGTGCTCAGTTTATACTGTTGAAGAATGAATGAATGAGATTTGGTGGTGGTAGAAAGTTTGATAATTTGCTCTATGAAAGGCTCAATGAAAGGATCCAAGAATTAACCTTGGCTTTCTCATCCATGGAAGAAGGTTACAATCACATGTTATCTAATATTCCTCTAGCTTCATATCCTATAATCATGATTTATAATAATTTTCATTCCGAGTTCTCTCAGTTTATTCCACTGAAGATATTCGCAAATGTTCAAACGTAGAAAAAACGTAGATAGAATTTTTCCTCAGGAAAATTTAGAAAGCAATTACAATAGGGTTGCCGTAAGATTTTATCAAGTGCATAGAGATGCAATTTGTTTTCAGTAACGGTTATCTGTCCAAAATCTATGAATTCTCAAGGTATTAGTCAACGGACCTAACTGGGGAGACAGAAGCAATATGATGAGAAAGAAAGTATATGGCATATTCCCTCCCTTCTTTCCGTCCTTCCTTCCTTCCTTTCTTCCTTCCTTCCTTATTTTCTTTCTCAGCAGTAGATTGAAGGCGGGACTTTGGGCAAAGCACTTAACTTTTCTAGACTCCACTTCCTTAATATGTAAGAGAAACAAGGCTTGCCAAATGAGAGGATATTTCATCTAAATAATCAATCTCACTCTACTGGAGCCTGAGGCTGTTCCTAGTGACCCGAATCTGATGGGACGTGGAGCCACAGCCCACAGCAAGTTGTTAGGAATGGCAGTAGGCATTGGCTCTTAACTTCACAAGTGGATGGGTGCATAACCTCTACACACTGAATGGCGTTGTGTGCCTCCATCACTGAAGAAAGACACATGTCAATTTTTTAAAAATCTCCAGCGATGATTCTCCTGTGTCAGACTCACTGTTCACATTTCCTCTTCTCTGACATTTCCACTATTGGAACCAAAGGCCGTTTCCTTTTGGTCTGTCAACAGTGGAAATTGCAAACAGCTGCTCACCAATTCACCAATCCCTTGGATAATAGGTTCTCTGCACACATCATGTTATCAGATCTCGGAGTTACCTCCAGTATGTGAAGTGGTCACAGAGAAGAAGAATTTTGAAGTTGAAAGGGGCTTTAGTAAACATCTAGCCCAACTTCCACCCAAAGCAGGAGTCCCATCTGTGCATTTTGTCTTTGAGCCATACTTTTGCCTCTGCACAAAAACTTCTAGCAACAGGGGATTCATGACACCCAAAGCAGCATATTTCTTATTCATATGACTTGAATTGTTAGCAACATTATTCTTGTATTTTTTTTAAAGATTTTATTTATTTATTTGACAGAGAGAGAGAGATCACAAGTAGGCAGAGAGGCAGGCAGAGAGAGAGGGGGAAGCAGGCTCCCCGCCAAGCAGAGAGCCCGATGCAGGGCTCGATCCCAGGACCCTGATATCATGACCTGAGCCAGAGGCAGAGGCCTCAACCCACTGAGCCACCCAGGCGCCCCCATTATTCTTGTATTTAAGAGGAATCAGATTGTAGTTTCTACAGAAGCTTATTCTGTTATCTAGAATCAAACAGAAGGAGTTCATGTATTGTCTTTACGAGGTTGTTCACCTATAAGAAGAAAGCCTTCCTGTTCCCCCAAATGGTTTATTCCAGTTTAAACTTGACCATTTCCTCATGTGAAATGGTTTACATTCATCTTACTATCCTTTTTATTAGTTTCCACATGTTCTCTTATTTTGTGAATGCCCCTCTTTTAAAAAGTTATTCGAATAACAAAATTGGCTACAAGTCAGTAAAAATAAATGATCTATAGTCATAGGCAAAAATGTGGCTGAAACTCATAGGCAAAATATTCCAGAAAATAGGGACACAAAAGAATACAGTATATTTCCGTTCATATGAATTCAAAGTCTGACAAGTTTGCATATATAGATAATATAACTATAAAGAAAAGCCAGCTAATGATATTTATGAAAGTCATGATAATTCTTCCCTCTAGAGAAAGAACGAAGGTGAGATCAGAGACATGTGGCTAACTTTAGGGGTGTTTTGGAGAGTCACTAGCGTTTCATCCCTTGACCTGAGTGGTGATTTCATGATATTCACAGTATAGTTTCATCAGTTTGTGTGTGTGTGTGTGTGTGTGTGTGTGTGTGTGTGTGTGTATATATATATATATATATATATATATATATATTTTCCAATTGTACCCAGTTAGCATTTTACTCTTAAAAATTTGCATGCATACACTTTGACTCCATAATTCAGTGTCTAGAAAATTATCCCAAGCAAATAATTAAGGATATACACAAACTTTTTAGCTCAAGGTATGTTTAATGCAACAAAGTTTGCAATAGAAGGGAAAAAAAAAAGCCCAGAGTAAGTTTAATATTCAAAGTTAGATTGAGTTATTTGTGATGTAGGTATGTCTGGATACAAAAGTATATTCACGATTTTTTTCTGAATAAAAACATACAAGAAGCTGCAAATCTGTATGATTACCTTTTTGAAAAAGTCTGAAAAGGATTTCAATGAAATATTAATAAGCACTTCTCAGAAGCTTACTAAGATTCATTTTTATTTCCCTTCCTCTTTTTCATCTCTGCTTTTAGATTATTCTATAATGATATGTGCCTTGTATGCTTTTGTAATGGAAGTATTATTAAAAATAAAAATAAAATATAATGGACCTGGTGGGCTTGATAATTCTAAATGACACATGGATCATGCCCACTTATGTCCTACAAAGTCTATTTTTCAGTGCAGTGAAATTTTGCACATACTTTGTAGGAGTGACAATAGGACACTGTGAAAAGAGAAACGGGGAATAGTCAAGTTAAATACAAAATCAGCTGAATTCAACCCATATCTTTTTAAATTTAGTTTTTTTTTTAAATCAAAGTTATTCAACGGCAAAAAGTCACATAGCCTGTCAATGTCTTGTTAGAAAAAAAGCAACATATCATGCCCCGCCCTTTCCCTGCCTCCCAACTTCAACTGTTTCCCCTTATCCTTTCAGTATATGTGTCTCTATTTTAAACAACATATTTACATTGCTTCACTCTGTAGCTTTAAACATAATCCACTGACTTCCCAAGTCAGAAGGTAAAGATTTATCGTTTTTCAATACACCGTGCACGTGCATATTCCTGTCTTCACAACCTCCCAGTATCACAATTTTGATTACACATATTTCGTGTTTACATCATCATGACAGGAATGCAATACTCACAGCTAAGTCATGTGCCATCCATTGATGAAAACCTTTTCACTTTCCCTGGAGGTAATAATTATTTTCATTTGTTCATTTGCTTGAGTTGCAATGTGCTTATCTTCCCCAGTTGTATAAACCCCAACCTCATCCCCGCTTGTAACCTCCTCTCAATTCAGCCAATGCGTCTTATATTTTTCAGGTTAACAAATTTTTTAAAGAAAATTTTCCCAGAGCTCCTGACTTTCTCTAATCAGACCTGGGTGCTCACTCAGGACCCCTTTTATCTTCCTGGTTAACTCTTTCCCTCTCTCTTTTGTTGACCTTCCGTTTCCCAGATCCCATGACTTCCTGCTTGGTGTACTCCCATATATATGTATATATATATATATTTTTAAGATTTACTTATTTGTTTGAGAGAAAGCATGAGTGGGAGGGGCAGAGGGAGAGGGAGAGAGAACCTCAAGCAGAGTGAACTAAGCACGGAGCCAGATGTGGTGCTCTAGCCCATGACCATGAGATCACGAGCTGACCAGAAACCAATAGTCCAAAGCGTAAGCAACTGCCCCACCCAGGCACCGGAGTGTACGCCCATATTTTGATGAAATGCATTCTTTTGTAGCTTCCTAAAAACGGTGCATGGAAAGTAATTTCTTTGAGACTTTGAACACCCCCAAATGTCTTTATTCTACCTTCTTGCTTAATTGATGATTTTTTAAAAAATTCTAAGCTGGAATCATTTCCCTCAGAATTTTGAAAGCATTGCTCTACTGTCTTCCACTTCCTAATGTTGCTATTGATAAGTCTGAACTCAATTAGATTTTTGGCTTTCACATATAGGCTTATAATATTTTCTCTGAAAAATCTTGGGGTCATCTCTCTGTGAAAGTTCATCTATTTCATTCTGTCTGGGTACTTTGTGAAAAACGGAGTCAGTCAGTTCTGGACCTTGTCTTGAATTCCTTCTTTAACAATTAATTCACCTCTGTTTTCATGCTTCTTTCTTTCTGAGTCTCCTATCACTCAGATGTTGAAATTTCTGAAAAGTCTTGCTTTTCTTATCCTTTCTCTCTATTTTCCATACTTTTCTTTTGTTCTGCTTTCTGAGAGTATTTCATCAAATAATTAGTCTCTACTGGGGGGCTGAGGGTGTTTCTGCTTACTGGAGTCACTGAAAACTGTAGCTCCCAATCACCCCGTTGGGGTTTCCCTTTCTACTATTATACTTTTAATTTTAAGAGCACTTATTTTAATCCGTAAATGTTCTTTTCTTTTGTGGCATTCTATTCTTATCTTATCAATGAAATAGCTTCCCTTATCTCTCTAATAATAGTTTTCATTTTTCATGTTTTAAGTAATCTTCTTTCTGTATGGTCTCTGTTTCTTCCAAATTGCTTTTTTTTTTCCTCTCTCTCTCTCTCTCTTCTTGTATTGGTCTCTTTCATGTTCTGCTGTTCTTGGTTGGGCACCAGAAAGCTGCCTGGGAACTCTACAAAAGAGAATAGGGCTTGTCAATTATGGGTGTCACCGAAGGGTCATCTGGCTGAGCCCATTAGTTGGAGAACCTCCAACGTTCATATCTTTAGATCTTTTTCTCCAGGGTTATTTGGCTGGCAGAAGAATTTTCTAATGTCTGCCTGGGGTGAAGAAGCCAGCATACTAGGTCAAGCTGGGGGAAGAGGACTAGAAGTGGTGGTAAGGAAGTCTTAGTATTGAATACGCACACACTTTCCTACAATCCCCCATTTTCATTGAAGAACACCAGCTTTCAGCTCCACCAGAAGTCCTCTCTTCAGCCAGAGATACACTACTTTACCCACTCCCTCCAGAGATGTACCTCCAGTCTTCTACCAGAGTGAGAAGGGAATCTGGGAGCTTCCAGCTTATTAAACATGATTTCATGAAGTCTTCTAGGCTCCAGGCCCACTTGTGGCCATCTTCCAGGGGGACTTGGTGCTGCCAATCCTTCTTTTTGAGCAGTTTGGTGTAATTCAGATGCTTCTCAGCTTTACTGGAGCCAGCTGCGATTCAACATTCTTAAGTGTGCTAAATCAGTAATCATCCATTCATCTGCTTTCTAGCTTTCTAGTTATCTTCTCTTACAGTCTCTTTACTCTTGTGGGTATATATATATATATATATATATATATATATATATATATATATATATATATAAAATTTATATACATTATATAAAATTTATTTTATAAATAGAAATATTTTTAATAATCCAATTTATTAGGGATTTAGCAAGATGTACAGATAAATATGTGCATCTTAATTGAAAACTACCCACATATTTTGTCCTATGAACTTCTTTTATGACAAGTTTTTCCAAATTTTATGTTTCAATCTATTTCTTGAGGGAAAAAAAAGGAGGCATACATACTTTTACATTTTAATTTTGTGCCTTTTTGCTCATATTTCACCCTTTTCAGTCAATTTGAAAACTCAACCATGCAATAGGAATGACAGTGATACAAAAGAGAGTTACTATTTTATGTATACCTGACATTATCAAAGTAAATAATAAAAAAAGTAAATAATCAAAGTAAACCTAGATCAAAGTAATAGGTAGCCCTCATAGCTTTGTGTTATCTGCACATCTGATAACCACATTCTTCATCTTCCTTTCGGTCATGGGTTGGCAAGCTATGGCCCATGATCCAAACCTGGCCTGCTGCCTGATTTTGTAAATAGTTTTATTAGAGCATAGCCACTCTCATTTGTCCACAGTGTGCTACAGTGACAGAGGTGAATAGTCGCAGCAGAGACCATATGACTTGCAAAGCCTAAAATATTTACTCTTTGGGCCTTTATAGATAAAGTTGGCCAACCCATGCTTTATGTTATTGATAAAACCTATTAAATATGACAAGGCTAAATCTAATCCCATTGGTGAGTCACCAAACCTTTCCCATGGTTGACATTGATTTATTAACCAATATAATTACACAACTAGCAATAAACCTGCTTAACTCATCTTTCAGATTGTACAGATCAAATACATAAAAGATAAAAACTTATAAAAATTAATACTGACTTTACATTGAATGAATTGTCTTATAAGAAGTCCCCTGTCAGTGTGGGTTTAAGCAGTGATAACATTCAAACAAGAAAAGAATCACCATAGATGATATTCATGTACAGGATTCCTAAATCTTGTTCATGGCATTCTGGGGAAGCACGGGATTTTAAGGGGTTCTAAGAATTTACAAAATTGGTTCTAAAAAATATTAGACCTGTTGAAGGAGAAAAGTTTTAAGGCTGCTACGAGCTAGTGAAATATTGTTTACTACATTCTCCTTCTTAGAGATTTACAATATATTAGCTCATGAAAGATTCAGAAACTTCCTGCAAAAGTAAAATACGAACACCTTTTTTTATGTAAATATTATCCGTTGGAAATGATCTCTTCCAATCCTAAAACTGTGATTTCATCATATCTGCATTTATATCATTGGAAACATTGTCAAACGCTTTGCTGACATCATTGGTGCTAACCAAAATGAGTAGAGGTATTTTTCATGGTTTTCAGAAACTTTAACAACTTTATGGTTCTCTGTCTGTTATAGCAGTGTTTTACCTGGAAGCTGGAAGCTAGTTTAACAGAAGCTGACAGTTAATCAAGACAGAGTCAGAGTACTGGGATAAATGGTATTTATCATTCATTGCTTCCTTCTCCTTTATTCCGAAGCCACCAGAAAGCAATGGAGGGAAGGTAAAAGCAGTAACTATTGAGCTAAGGACAAATGGGATCACTTGCCACTTCTGGGAGCAACTGGAATGCTCTGCATTTCATAACCAACTAGCAAGACAGCCCCTCAGCAGATATATTCTGGAGTTTGCCCAATCTTGGATAGTATTGGTCACTGCTTTTATGCTCTGTTGGTCGAGATCTGTTGAGGACTACTGAGAGCTGTGCTTCTGCCTGTCATCGCTCTGTCCATTGAAATCCTCTCTATGGTACCAGCATTTCATTACTCTTTTCCCTCCCTATCAGAGGTGATTTAGTCATTAATAACAGTAATTTATTTGAGCACTATCTTAGGTCTTAACTTAAATAGTAAGGACAAAATATAAACCTAGTACTTTTGCTCACTACACACCAGGTACACATTCAGCAAAAGCCATCTTTACAAGTAATTTCTTTTCACAGAAAGCATAAAATGGAAAGGGTCCCAGAGGAATGAGAGGTTTTTCTCTACTTCCATGAACCTAAAATGATTGACTTCCTGATACATTATCTCATTCAAGAATCAAGCTGCATTATCATTCTTGTTTTACAAATAAATAAAACAGAGCTCAGAAGAATTAAATAACTTGCTGAAGGAAGGTCTCAGAAGAGAGCCCCAGGATTCACACTTAGATCTTCTACCTGCAAATTCCAAGCTCTTTCTAACAAACCATGCTGCCTATCTAAATACTCTTTGTTGTTCTCATTCTCCAACTCCATCAGCTTAGTAATTCTATTTAAAACACAAAAGCAAAAACCAAAATTACAACTAAAATGATATGTAGTTCACATCATATTTCTGTGGGACTAGCACAGATCTCAGATTCAATTGTAATCCCAATAAAAATGCCAGCAGGTCATATTACAGAAATTGACAAGCTCATTCTAAAGTGTTTGTGGAAGTACAAAGAAATTGGAAACAGCTAAACAAATTTGAAAAAGAAAAAAGTTGTAGGACATATACTCTCTGATTTCAAGAGTTACTATAAAATTGTAGTAACTAAGACAGTGTGGTATTAGCCTATAGATAGGCATAGAGATTAATAGGAAAATGTAAGCGTACAGGAGTAGATCCATACTTCCATGGGCAATCAATTTTGAACAAGTACCAAGGCAATTCACTGGAGAAAAGATAGTACTTTTAAGAAATGATGCTGGAACGATTGTGTATCTGTGTGAAAAAATAAAAATAAAATAAAGATGAATTTGACCCTTACCTCATACTAAACATAAACATTAATTTGAAATGAATTATAGACTAAAACTTAAAAATAAACTTTTAAACTTCCAGAAGAAAAACATGGTAAGATATATTCATAAACTTGGAGTAAAAAAAAATTCTTGGCTAGAACACACAGAAAAAAACATAAATCATTAAGTTTAAAAATTTCATCAGGGTAATCCAAACTACAGCCACAAGGAAATACCAGTACGCACCCACTACAATGGCTGAAATTAAAAAGACTGACTCTACTAAGTGTTGACAAAGACGTGGAACTACTAGGACTGCTATACATTCCTGTTAGTATTACAAAAAAATGATACAGATCCTTTGGAGAAGAGTTTGCCAGTTCCTTATTAAAAAAAAAAAATGTATCATTTCCCTCTCCCACCCCCCACAACCCCCTACCCTGTCTCTCGAATTCTTCATATCAGAGAGATCATATGATAATTGTCTTTCTCTGACTGACTTATTTCGCTTAGCATAATACCCTCTAGTTCCATCCAGGAAGGAGACAAACCATAAGAGACTCCTAAACTCACGAAACAAACTGAGGGTGGCTGGGGGGTAGGGGCGGGTAGGGATAGGGTTACGGACCTTGGGGGGGTTGCTATGGTGAGTGCTGTGAAATGTGTAAGCCTGAGGATCCACAGACATGTACCCTGGGGCAAATAATACATTATGTGTTAATTAAAAAATAAAAAAAAAAAAATTAGGGACGCCTGGGTGGCTCAGTGGGTTAAAGCCTCTGCCTTCTGCCCAGGTCATGATCTCGGGGTCCTGGGATCGAGCCCCGCATCGGGCTCTGTGCTCAGCGGGGAGCCTACTTCCCGCTCTCTCTCTGCCTGCCTCTCTGCCTACTTGTGATCTCTCTCTCTCTGTCAAATAAATAAATAAAATCTTTAAAAAAAAATAAAAATAAAAAAATAAAAAAAAATTTAAAAAATTAAAAAAAAATGTAACATACACTCATCATGATGTAGCAATTGGATTCCCGGGTATTTACCCAAAGAAATGAAAATGTGTGTGTTCACAAAGACTTGTCCTGGAATGTTCAGCACCTTATTCAGAAGAGCCAAAAACTGTCCAGCAATAGCTGAGTGAATAAACAGATTATGGTATATTTATATAATGGAATGCTATCTGGCAATGACAGCAAATGAACTCATGTAACAACATGGTTAAGGCTAAAATAAGATCTGAGCAAAAGCAGTCAGACACCCAAAGGGTGAATGCTGAGTAATCTCATTTTATGAAATTCTAGAACAGAGAAAACTGTCTGATAACAGAAAGCAGATCAGTGCATGCCACAGATTTACAGTGTAAGTGGAGGGATTGACTTCATATGGGCAAGAGGGAACCTTTTGGGGCAGTGTTCTATATCTTAATACTGATGGCAATTACATGCTTGTATATGTTTGTCAAAGCTCATCCCACTGCACATTTAAAATGGGTGTGCTTTGTACATCTGAAATTAGTAGAACACTGTTTGTTAACTACACTGGAATTTTTAAAAATTAATTAATTCATCGCATGGTATGCTTTATTGTTTGTAAATTATACCTCAGTAAAGTTGATTTATTTGAGGCATATGTACAGAAACAGAAAAAAAATCCAGGAGCACAAATGTCAGCATGGTAATGCCTAGATGGTAGAACTGTGGTTGACTTTTTACTTCCTTTATCCTGCTCCTCCGTGTCATCTAGCATTTCCATTATTATATATAATGTTAGTGATAAAAAACGATAAAAGCAAAAATAATATCCCTTCATTAAAAAAGAAAAAAGCCACATCTATGTTTTTCTTATCCCCTACATTAATTTTCTTATTTCATCATGAGACCTTGGATAGGCTTATTCACCCCCTAAGCAGCTCCTGAAGCCCAGGCCCCCAGTAGTATCTAGTGAATGGAACCAAAATGTTGGATTCACTTGGGTTGTCACCAGACTCCCTGGTCTGCTGCCTCTTGAGAATCATCCAGAATGTCCTCCACCCAGTGCTTTTTTCTGGGCCTTACCTGCTGGACTCCATCTAGTTTCATAGTCCTACAGGGTGTGTCAAAGAAAATCCAGAGGTGGACAGTGGTTAAAGAAGTAAACGCAGATTCAGCCAAGAACTATTGTAATAGGGGAAAAGAAATCTCAATCTAGAACTACACTCAACTCCAGATACAGCAAGGAGAGGTGGGCCTTTATAGCCAAGGAGCAGTGTGAAAAGTACTAAGAAGAAACAGGAGGGTGGGGGGGAATGAGGGGTCTGGCTAAACTAACTTGGCAGGATTCTAACAGAAGGCAGGCAGAGGGACCAGATAATCACTGGGGAGGGGGCATGCAGGGTGAGGAATTTGATCAGATATGAAGGGTGATCAGGTACAAAGGGCAGAGGATTCTCACTAAACTCACCTAGCAGGATTATTCTTGCTCTTGAGGTCAAGGCCCAAGGATGGGGGCCCATTCCAAATAGAGCTTAAAGGAGCCTGATGAAAGTTGAGTCTTTGTCAGGTGCCTTTTCTCTTCTCACTTCAAATTGCCTGCCCTGTGTCGGCAGGTTCTCCATCCCTATAAGACCCGGGCAGGTAACAATCCCTGGAGGGGGTCATGGGCTGTGGAAGACAACTCCTTCTCCCAGAGCTGGGCTGTTGCCCTTTCCAGGGCCCTGTGTGTGCTCCTTGCTGGTGAGAGAGCTTCTCCTTCTTCACAAGGAACTGTTCCTTGGAAGAGCCACAAATCGGGGTGGCAGGGCAGGGAGGGGGGACCCTTATTCAGTTTTGTGCAGTTTTCCCTCCTGTTCCATCCATTCATTCCTTGAAATCTTTCTTTCTTTTTTGGCTAGCTTCTGCCATTGTCTTTGGATCAGAAGAGGCCTTCCTTACCCTGCCTAGAAAGTCAAGAGGATACAGAAGCATTACTTAATCCTTGTCACTTCCTCATTCCTCTGGCATTGCAAGCCTTTGGTGTGTGCCTCCTCTGGGAAAGATAAAGAAAATATCTAGTCTATCCTGTAGAGCACAGGAGGCTCCTCTGGGCCAGGGTGACAGGCCTGATAAATTGAGTCAGGGACCATGTGTGTATTCCCAGGCAGAGAAAGGAAACTTCTTACACCCCAGGAAGCCAGCCAGATAGCAGGCAGCAAGCTGGCGAAAGTTCCCTGTATGTCTTACCATCTTGCTTTACAGTGCCTCCTCTAAAGCTATTTTTCATCAGAGGCTTTTTTACTCCTCACGTCAATGGATCATATGGAATCGCTGAGAAGGTGCACTTTCAGAGAACATAGTCAAGAGGCTTGCACCCCTGCCTAGCTGTGCTTTTGCTCCTGGGATGGGTAGGGGGCGTCACAGAGACTAAGCCCTGGTGGCACTGAGCTCGGGGTGTAGGCAGGACTGGCATCAGCGACAACTTCTGGGCCATGGAAACTCTGGTCCAGGTACCTGAGAAGTCTCCCAGACAAGGAAGTATAGTAATCTCTATAGGACTCCTATAGTTGCATATAGATCAGTTGCTAAGTGATATTGAATTACTTTAGTTCTTATAGAAAAAGATAAACCTGAATTTAATTCTCATGGGAAAATGTGTGGTATCTGAAAGGCTTCAAGCCTTGCAAAGGCATTGTCATATTCAATATAGCATCTGTAAATGATGAAACAGGCTCTTTGAATGGTGGGGAAATACACCCTCTTGTCCTGCCCTTGGTATTCTCCATGAATGAGTGTTCGGGGCTGAACAGATGGTTAATGGCAGGGATATAGCATAACTGAAGTACTATGCCAAGTTCAAATCTGAAGGTTTGGAAAATACAAGCTTCCCCTCTTTCCCTGCATCTTTCCTATTACGTTTAAAAAGAGGGCTTTGCAACCTGCCCTGTCTATTATCAGTAGAACATGTAAGACAAGTAGCATTCAACTTTAATAGTTGCTCACTAGAACCCTGAGAATCTATGTGAGCTCTTCCCCTTTCAGCTCAAAGCTCTTTCGTCTGCATGAAAAAAAGGCACAGGCACCTTCATTAAGTGTGATCAATGAGATGACCCTGTGCAGGTTCTTAATTGGGTGTAAGATTGAAGAGTATATTAATCCATATGAAAGTTGCCATTTTTGCCTGCGATATATGGCATTAGTAATCAAATACAATGTTTTGGAGTCGTAATCTTCAGTTACATCAGAACAGGCAATTCATTTATTCTAAAAAGGAGAGAAATGGAGAAGCATAAATTTTAAAATTCAAAAAAAATTTTGAAATGCATGTCTGCTGACAAAAATTTTTCTTCACATTCCAGTAAAGCAGACTCACAATAAAGTTGGTTCTGCAGATAGATGGGAATGTCATTACATGAAAGTAAAATCAAAATCAAGATATATGTATAATTTACCAACTTTCCTATTTTGGTCTGAATCTATTTATTTGGGAGAGAGGGTAAAATACAGTAAGGTGTTCTTCAGCAGTCTTCTCTAAGAAATAACGACACAATTGTGCTTTTGAAATATTATAGTTCATGTAACTCTGAAAATACTGAAGAATATTTGCATTTGTTCATTAAAATAATGAGATAAATAGGTTTGATATGTTGACAACTTAAACGTGTAATTTTCATTTTCATCAAATTTGTGTCTTCATTCTGAGTATATAATAAGTAGCTATTTTGGGATTGATTGGCACTCATTATTAGGAAGGGGAAGGTAGAATAGAGCTAAGGAGTCTTAGGACTATGACAGTCTGTTTTCCTTGCCCAGAAAAAAAGTTGTCATCATTGGTCTAAGCCTTAAATAATACTACTTTGCACAGACTATTTTCTGGAAGGACTTGTCCAGCTCCAGGATTCTGTAATTTTAACAAACCAATTAAATTATACTACTGGTGGAACAGAACAGTTGCTCGAATATTCTGTGTTATTCTCTACAGTTCATACTCTTCTGCCTATTGGATTTTAAAGATGGTGCAACAGTGAGCATGACTGTGATCTCTACCAAATTTCTAAACAACTGAGAAATAAGATAATGGAATAAGGCAGTTGAAGAATAGGGCATGACTGGAGAATGTGGCTCAGACGAAAGGATTCCATAGTAGTGAACCTAAAAATTCATCCAGGCAGCTTGGGACAAAGAACAATGTGGGACCAAGACAGGGTTACCCACACCTCTCCCCTACGTTTCTCTCTCTCACAGAGCCTTCCCTAGAGGGATAGTCAAGGAGAATGCTTATTCCTTATAGGCAACAAATCCCAAATGAAAGTGGCTAGGCTAACATGCTCAGATTCTCTTCCCAAATCACCACATTGGTCATTCCATATCTCTAGGAGTGGAATTGTTAAGACACACAGATACACTAATGTTTTTCCATCTAGAAGGACACATCAAGATGGAATCATCTTTTAATCCTCTTGTTCTGTATCAAGGATTGGGGGTCTGTGACTTTAGCAATTTTATTGTCCAATACAAGAAAAACAGGTAGGTTTTATCCTGTGTGATACATCCAAATGCTGTGTGACAGTCTTCCTGGAGCACTGGCTGGTCAGGACAGTGAGGACATATGTATCCTCCGTGGTAAAGGATATCACAATGGATTAGCATCATCTGCTGTGGACAGGCATGGGAAGGTGAGTGACTGAATATGTACAACCATTTTTCAGTCCTAAGCTCTCGGGCCCTTTGAAATCAGGAATTATCCAAGGACATGAGGAGAAGCTGCATTATTTGGATAAAAAAAAAAAATCCTGCTCTTGTGATTGTTCCCCAAATAGCATTTTTATTATATTGTTCCACAACACTAAAACACAGGCATCCCTATCACCTCTGAGATAAAGGTCAAGTTCTCTGCTTCTACACCAGTATTTTCTCCCATATTCCTCTCATGACTCTACTGTGTCAATCAATAAGAACTCTGTCTCTACTACCATAAAAATAGATTAACCAACCTGGCAGAAACTTCCAGCTCTTACCTGTAATGTATGTTTAGGAATCAAGTAATTGTGTGCTATGGTCTGAACCTTTATGTGCCCTCAAAATTCATATGCCGGTATTAGGAGGTGGGGCCTTTCAAATATGATTGAATCATGAAGGTTTAGCCCTCATGAATGGGATTCTTTTTTTGTAAAAGACACCCCCCACAGAGATCCCTTGTCACTTCCACCATGTGAGGACACAGTGAAGAGGTCCACAATGAGCCAGGAAAAGGGCTCTTACTTGAATGCAACCATGCTAGTGTTTTGATATTGGACTTCCAGCCTCCAGAACTGTGAGAAACAAACTTCTGTTATTTACAAGCCACCCAGCCAATGGTATTTTTGTTATAGCATCTCGGAGGGGCTAAGACACTGTGAATCCTTTGAAATTGCTTGAATGCTTGTGCAGTTTTCTGGGGAGAGGATTCATGGCTTTCATTAGTCTTTTCAAAAGATCTGGGGCCCAAAAGATAAACATTCCACTCTTCACAGTCCCTGGCACAGATCAGCAGCTTTTCTAAAATACCCTCTTTGTCACAAATCCTTTCACTGGGACCACTTTCCCCTTTAGAAACATGTCAAAGGTGTCATGTCACAAGAAGAGCAGGGAGATATTTTGCATCTTCCAATAGCTTGGCAGTGTCCCTTCACCTTGCTTGGCCACAGTCCTTGCTTCACTATCACCACCTATCACTGCTCTAATGATAGATCCAGCTCTGCTAACATTCCTACAAACACCACCAATCCCAGAGCCTGGCTTTTGGAAATATCCAGTGGACCTGTTCACTGAGAATGTCTTAATTCTGCTTTTATCTCAATCAACCCAGTTGAGCACTTTGCCCGGTAGGGAATGGGTGAATTAGGATGCTACTGTATTTCCCCCAGAACTGTTCAAGTGCTGGGCATGGAGTAGACACAGAAGAGAATTCTGGCTCAAGTAGAGTTCACTCCAAGTTCATAGTACCTTCAGTTAGGTCTGAAATGCCTGCTCTGCAGGTATTTGCCACTGCTCCTAGATGCCATTTTTAACAAAAGGCAGAAAGGAAACCACTGTTTAAGCAAGTTCTCCACTATTTTGGAACTGCAAAAAATTCCCAGACTGATCCTCTACTGGGATCCTTTTTCCAAACGTCTTTTCAAAGCTTGGTTTGTAAAAGCAATAACTAAGTTCTCGGAGAGAGCTTAAATCTGTCCTTTTCTCTTCCTAAGTTTCTAAGATTTCTTATTTTCTACTTAGATAGAAGTGTTGCTGGAAGAACTCTTACTATAATGTTTTTCACCTTTGTATACAACCCAAGCTTGAAAATGGAACAGGTTGCTTGTGGAAAGTTGAAAACAAAGGAAGACAAAACAAAAACCCAGTTTCTTAGATCTCCAGATGGTGAAGGCTAGACCTTGGCAACTTTCTTTGATCTATCATTTAAAAAAGTACTTAATTGTGGAAAAAATAATGAAAAAATACTTCATTCCATTTGAATATAAGAGAAATATTGGTAGAAAGTGAGAAGGGTATATAAACTTGAAACATTCAAACTATTCTCCCAGATTCTCTTTTTCCTCTTACTTTCTTACTAACTTGAGAGATTTATCTATTTTCATTGAGAGCCAAATCTTAGTTTATAAGGGGTATTTGCTGAAATGTTCATTCATGGTTTTCCTCTCCTTTTGTCTTTCTTCCATTTTTTTCCTCCTTCTTGCCCTTTGTTTCCACTCTGACCAGCTCCACCCATGTCCAAATTATTTAGTTCCTAAATTATTTAGTCGCTATGATTTTTCCTTAGTGCCTACGAACCTTACAAGTATTCTAGAGGGCTCACTAAGCTTCCCCCAGCCTCAGCCAAGAGAGAAGGACAATGGATTCTTTTCTCTTCCACCTTATCGACGCAGAAAGAATTGCTCCCATCCACTCTCCAGAAGGACAAGGCTTTTTCTACGCTCATTCCAAAAAAGGTGCAAGGAACTTATTCTAGTTAAAGGTGGGAAAGACGAACTCAGTCTTGTCACTCAGAAGAGCTGGTAGCTTCCATGGAGTTTTCTCTTCACACAGAACCACATTCCGTTCACACACAAACCTCCTAGGCAAAACCCCACCTCCACTTGGACTAATGATTTAGGACTTGGACGTTTCTGAGAGAGTATCGTCTACAATACATCCTCAGGAATGCATCTCGTAATAACTTGTTCACCCCAAGAAAGCAAGTCAGGCACAGTTGAAGTTGGAAAGTTTTCAAGTCAGAATTCCCTTACTCTAGGTGAAGTTTCCAAAATTACACTGAATCAGCTTCATGAATTTTCACCTACAGATGTGGCAGATTCCCTTGTCTCAAATCATGCTATTTAAAAAAGTAATTTGGATTTCTTAATTGGGTAGAATAGGTAATAAATTAATTTGCGTAATTACAAACGTATCAGTTTGCTTAGTTATGCTAAAAAATGCGATTCACTAGAAATATCAGTAGGTTAAAGAAATGCCTCTCTTCTGTTTTCATTTCAGTGGTTTAGCAGAAAAAAAAATCAGTTGAGAGATCTTGAATTACACTCAAACAACAGAAAGAAAATATTTTCAAGGGATTTCTTAGTAGAAATGTTGATGTACTGGTTCTCAGTTAAGAAGAATCCATTTATGAAAATATTTTTAAGGGTCTATAAAACATCATTAAATTTAGAAGAATACTCTTGGGTGAAATCGAGGTATCAGATTGCAACATCCAGCTTCATTTATACGATTGTTATTGTGCTGATCTTCAAATCAATATTTCTACAAAATGAGAAAAGTAGTTTCCTTGAGTATAATATGTTCTTAAGACTTACTCTCTATTTTCTTCTCCAGATGCCATTTCCAAACCCATGTAAAGTAGATAATGACAAAGTCAGTTAGTCATGAGACTTCCTATTACCATGCATGCTGTTTCAGGTTACAGTTTTAAATTCCTCTTCCAAAGTTACTTTGTACTAGTCCTGAATCTGATGCATTTAAAGATGATGCAATTTTTAAAATGAATCCCAACAATTCAGCCTGACTAATATCTCACTAAATATTTTCCAACCTAAAGAGATATTTCTATAGTCTGCTGAAATTCTGGGATTGAAATACAAGGATATGTCCTAAGTCTGATGTTATAATGAGGATACTACAAACACACTCTTCAGATCTCCACTTGAAACTTACAAAACTTTCCCAGGAAACTTTGGGTAGTTCAGTGTAATTCTGGGGCTTCCATGGTTTCCTGATCTACACCTCAAGTTCAGCTTAAGGAAAGTCCTTAAAGAATGCTCCATTTTAGAACTGTTTCTAGGAAAGAGGAAAATAATGAATAACCTCAAAGTGGGCTAATTGACCACTAATATGGTACTCACCATATTCAGAACTCAGACATAGTTGTAGAAAGTTTTCCAAATAGATAATTATAAATCCACCACCATGAAGATCTGATATGCTAGGTTAAATCAAAGAAAAAAAGTAGATAAAGGCCTGCATTTGTGCATATATATTCTTTTCATTTACAAACTGAATCAGAAAGTAACTTGGTTTTGTGGGTCATTGCTGTTCAATGTCCATTCTTTAAGAGCATATTCAATGGTTCCTTAACACTTCGATAAAGTTATTGTACTCAATGGCAAGATTGTGTAGGCACATTGGGATGCTTTGTAAATCCATATAAGTTTCTCTGGTTAATAAGCTTTAAGGGTAGCACACTCATAAAGCTTGTTCTGCTCAATATCAACATTGATGTCATGGTGTTGAAAGGCTTTATTCTTCACAATCTTTGCAGAGCTAGTCATAATCTTTCTGCTTCTATTAGATGCTTCTATTAGAACTGGTCAAAACCCTATTCATTTACCCAGCATGATCTATGTAACCACTGATCAACTGCTGAGGCTCTGTTTCCACATACAGGTCTTTCTTGCCCAGGAAGTGTAATAAATCAGCATTGTCTTAAAGTTGCTTTCATATCCTTATTAACATTTCTTCTGTGAAATATATTTGCCTGGTCAGACTTGGATGTGTTTCTATTTGCCACACAGACAAAACACCTGGAGCATGAAAACATCTTAATACTGGTTTGCTCTTAAGCCAGTCTCTTAGACCTGTCTGAGCCATTGCTTGAATATAAATAAAGGTGCATATTCACAGGATTGTTGCGAGGACTAAATGGATTTTTAAAAAAATTTTATTGTGTTATGTTAGTCACCATATAATACATCATTAGTTTTTGATGTAGTATTCCAAGATTCATTGTTTATGTGTAACATCCAGTGCTCCATGCAATATGTGCCCTCCTTAATACCCACCATCAGGCTCACCTATCTCCCCACACCCTCCCCTCTAACACTCTCAGTTTGTTTCTCAGAGTCCACAGTCCACAGAGTCTCTCATGGTTCATCTCCTCCCCCCCCACCCCAAGTTCCCCCACTTCACATTTCCTTTCCTTCTCCTAATGACCTCCATGTTATTCCTTATGTTCCACAAGTAAGTGAAACCATATGATAATTGACTTTCTCTGCTTGACTTATTGCACTCAGCTTAATCTCCTCCAGTCCCATCCATGTTGATGCAAAAGTTGGGTATTCATCCTTTCCGATGGCTGAGTAATATTCCATTGTATATATGGACCACATCTTCTTTATTTTTTATTTTTCTTTTAATTTTTTTAAAGATTTTATTTATTTATTTATTTATTTGTCAGAGAGAGAGAGAGCACAAGCAGGCAGAGTAGCAGGCAGAGGCAGAGAGAGAAGCAGGCTCCCCGCTGAGCAAGAAGCCCGATGCAGGACTCGATCCCAGGACCCTGGGATCATGACCTGTGCTGAAGGCAGCCGCTTAACTGACTGAGCCACCCAGGTTGGACCACATCTTATTTATCCATTCATCTGTTGAAGGGCATCTCTGCTCTTCCACAGATTGGCGATTGTGGCTATTGCTGCTATGAGTATTGGGGTACATATGGCCCTTCTTTTCACTACATCTGTATCTTTGGAGTAAATAACCAGTAGCAGAATTGCAGGGTCATAGGGTAGCTCTATTTTTAATTTTTTGAGGAATCTCCACACTGTTTTCCAAGGTGGCTGTACCAACTTGCATTCCCACCAACAGTGTAAGAGGGTTCCCCTTTCTCCACATCTTCCCCAACATTTGTTGTTTCCTGCCTTATTAATCTTTGCCATTCTAACTGGTGTAAGGTGGTATCTCAATGTGGTTTTCATTTGAATTTCCCTGATGGCTAATGATGACGAACATTTTTTTATATGTCTGCTAGCCATTTGTATGTCTTCATTGGAGAAATGTCTGTTCATGTGTTCTGCCCATTTTTTGACATGATTATCTGCATTTTGTTGAGTTCGAGAAGTTGTTTATAGATCTTGGACATCAGGCTTTTGTCTGTAGTGTCATTTGTGAATATCTTCTCCCATTCCGTGGTTGCCTCTCCGTTTTGTTGACTATTTCCTTTGCTGTGCAAAAGCTTTTTATCTTGATGAAGTCCCAAAAGTTCATTTTTGCTTTTGTTTCCCTTGCCTTTGGAGACATGTCTTGAAAGAAGTTGCTGTGGCCAATGTCTAAGAGGTTACTGCCTATGTTCTTCTCTAGGATTTTGATGGATTTCTGTCTTACGTTGAGGTCTTTCATCCGTTCTTAGTTTATCTTTGTGTATGGTGTAAGAGAATGGTCGAGTTTCATTCCTCTATACATAGCTGTCCAATTTTCCCAGCACCATTTATTGGAGAGACTGTCTTTTTTCCACTGGATACTTTTTTCCTGTTTTGTCGAAGATTATTTGACCATAGAGTTAAGGGTGTATATCTGGGCTCTCTACTCTGTTCCATTGGTCTATGTGTCTGTTTTTGTGCCAGTATTATGCTGTTTTGGTGATCAAAGCTTTGTAGTAAAGCTGGAAATCAAGCAACATGATGCCCCCAGCTTTGATTTTCTTTTTCAACATTTCCTTGGAATTAGGGGTCTTTTCTGGTTCCATACAAATTTTAGAATTGTTTGTCCCAGCACTTTGAAAAACGCCAGAGGTATTTTGATCAGGATGACGTTGAAAGTATAGATTGCTCTGGGCAGCATAGACATTTTAACAATATTTATTCTTCCGATCCATGAGCATAGAATGTTTTTCCATCTTTTTGTGTCTTCTTCAATTTCTTTCATGAGTGTTCTGTAGTTCCTCGAGTACAGATCCTTTATCTCTTTGGTTAGGTTTATTCCAAGGTATCTTACGGTTTTTGGTGCTATTGTAAATGGAATCGATTCTCTAATTTCCCTTTCTACAGTTTCATTGTTAGTGTATATTAAAGCAACTGATTTCTGTGCCTTGATTTTGTATCCTGCCACATTACCGAATTGCTGTATGAGTTCTAGTAATTTGGAGATGCAGTCTTTTGGGTTTTCCGTATAAAGCATCATGTCATCTGTGAAGAGAGAGAGTTTGACTTCTTTGACAATTTGAATACCTTTTATTTCTTTTCATTGTCTGATTGCTGTTGCTAGGATTTCTAGTACTATGTTGAACAACAGTGGCGAGAATGGGCATCCTTGTCGTGTTCCTGATCTCAGTGGGAAGGCTGTCAGCTTTCCCCATTGAGAATGATATTCGCTGTGGGTTTTTCATAGATGGATTTTATGAAGCTGAGGAATGTTCCCTCTATCCCTATACTCTGAAGAGTTTTAATCAGGAAAGGATGCTGTATTTTGTCAAATGCTTTTTCTGCATCAACTGAGAGGACCATGTGGTTCTTCTCTCTTCTCTTATTGATTTGTTCTATCACATTGATTGATTTGTGAATGTTGAACCACGCTTGCATCCCAGGGATAAATCCCACCTGGTCATGGTGGATAATCTTTTTATTTATTTATTTATTTATTTATTTATTTATTTTTATTTTATTTATTTATTTATTTATTTATTTATTTATTTATTTTTATTTTATTTATTTATTTATTTATTTATTTATTTATTTATTTTTTGGATAATCTTTTTAATGTACTGTTGGATCCTATTAGCTAGGATCTTATTGAGAATCTTGGCATCCATATTCATCAGGGATATTGGCTTAAAATCTCCTTTTTGATGAGGTCTTTGCCTGGTTTGGAGATCAGGGTAATGCTGGCTTCATAGAAAGAGTCTGGAAGTTTTCCTTCTGTTTCTATTTTTTTGAAACAGCTTCAGGAGAATAGGTATTATTTCTACTTTGAATGCTAGGTGGAATTCCCCAGAGAATCCATCAGGTCCTGGACTCTTGTGTTTTTGGGAGATTTTTGATCACTGCTTCAATCTCGTTACTAGATATTGGTCTATTCAGGTTGCCTATTTCTTCCTATTTCAGTCTTGGAAATTTATAGGTTTCCAGGAATGCATCCATTTCTTTTAGGTTGCTTAACTTATTGGCACATAGCTATTGATAATAACTTCTGATGATTATTTCTATTTCCCTGATGGTAGTCATGATCTCTCCCCTTTCATTCATAATTTTATTAATTTGGTTCCTTTCTCTTTTTTTTTTTTTTATTAGTCCGGCCTGTGGTTTATCTATCTTATTAATTTTTTCAAAGAACCAGCTTCTAGTTTCATTGATGTGTTCTACTGTATCTCTAGTTTCTAACTCATTGATCTGTGCTTTAATCTTAATTATTTCCCTTCTTGTGCATGGGGTTGGCACAATTTATTGTTGATTCCCCAGTTCTTTAAGGTGTAAAGAGAGTTTGTGTATTCAGAATTTTTAAATTTTTTTGAGTGAGCCTTGGATGGCTATGTATTTCCCCCTTAGGACCACCTTTGCTGTATCCCATAGGTTTTGGACCGATGTGTCTTCATTCTCATTGGTTTCAATGAATTGGTTAAGTTCTTCTTTGATTTCCTGGTTGATCCAAACATTCTTGAGCAGGATAGTTTTACGCTTCCAAGCATTCAAATTCCTTCCAAACCTTTTCTTGTGATTGAGTTCCAGTTTCAAAGCATCATGGTCTGAGAATATGCAGGGACTAATCTCAATCTTTTGGTATCAGTTGAGACCTGATTTGTGACCCAGTATGTCATCTATTCTGGAGAAAGTTAGGACTAAATGGATTTTTTAAAAAGCAAAAACATTTTGTAAATTAAAAAGTGTTTACAAATGTTATTATTATAATAGTATGTAGATGCCTTTATTATACTCTTCCTTAGATCCATCACAAAGAGAAAGAAAAATTAATACAGCAGTAAAGGACTTTGTGAAAACACTTAGGGATTTAAAATTCTTCCTTATCACTTTTGAAGTTGATGCTATTTCTTCAAAACCTTGAAATTCATTACCTTGGAAAAAGGATATACAAAAAAAAAATGTAACCTTTGAAAACTACCAATTTAAAAGCATTATTCACTATATTAAATGTATACTATAAATATGTAATATTTAAAAGCATTATTCACCTGCCCACATCATACTAGATGTTGGAGTGGATATATAAATATACATACAAGACAGCTCCTAATCTCAAATAATATACAAATGATTTAAGCAGATAAAATCAAGGCATACAAAATACAGAATAATGTAACACTAAATGCCATGATCCAGACTAAAATACAATGTGAGTTTTAATAAACCATTATAAGTAAAAAAATTAACATTCTTTTTTTAAAGATTTTATTTATTTATTTATTTGACAGAGATTGAGAGAGAGAGAGACAGCGAGATAGGAAGCACAAGCAGGGGGAGTGGGAGGGGAAGAAGCAGGCTTCCCACTGAGCAGGGAGCCTGATGCTGGGCTCGATTCCAGGACCCTGGGATCATGACCTGAGCTGAAGGCAGATGCTTAAGGACTGAGCCACTCAGGCACCCCAAAAAATTAGCCTCTTTGGCACTCTTCTAAAACAGCTAAATCTCAGTAAGAAAGAAAGAAAGAAGTCCATCAGACCAAAAGAAATAAGTCATGAATCAGCCTGAAGGTATTATCAGTTACATACCATAAGAAATTACACTCTCGTGGTTTATTTTATAATTATTTTTGTCATTAAAAAATCATTGATATAGGGGCGCCTGGGTGGCTCAGTCAGTTAAGCAACTGCCTTCAGTTCAGGTCATGATTCCAGTCAGGCTCCTTGCTCAGTGGGGAGTATGCCTGTCCCTCTCCATTTGCCCTTCCCGTTGCTCTTGGTTTCTCTCTCTCTCAAATAAACAAAATCTAAAAAAAAAAAATCACTGCTATTGCTCATAAAGTACTCTTTGAGAAAGAAAATCTAAATAATTTGTTGAACAAAAGAAGGAAGGAATTAAACAAGGAAAAAATACTGGGGACTAACAGCATTACATCATTACCTCCCAGTGGTCTACTTTCTGTAGTCACCTTAAAAATTGTGTTAAAAGCAGATTTCTTGTCCTAGAACCTAGAACTATTGAATCAGAATTGCTGGGAGTAGGGGAGTAGTTCCCATCTATCTGAAGATTTAGCAAGCACCCCAGAGATTCTGATGCAGTTAATCTAGGGAAAACCCATAGAGAAACACACCCTAAGAAGTAAAATCATTTGTAGAGGACATGGCCTCTTATCACTTAAAACATTCTTTGTTTACAAGTTAGAAAAAATGTTTTATTTAGTGGTTATAATCAGAAAGCTTTTTCCAACTTTCAGAGTATATATATATATATATATATATATATATATATATATATCATCTTTCTTAAACACGTAACATTATATAACATTTATAAATGTTCATCACATTCACTATCATATAAGCTACAGCGTGGGTCTATAACAAAATGAAAAGAAAACTTAAAAAGAGTTAACCCTTCACACACACCTATCTTCTGTTGGAGATGCTGTACATAGTACAGCCTCCCAGATAGTGACTCAAGTTTATAAGCATTTAATGGCAAGCATCAGTTCAAAAAGATCTCTGTGCATCGAAGCTGAACCTTGATCCTTTACAGAACCAAGGACACCTGAGGAATGACATGATTCCTTTTTTTTTTTTTAATTTTTCATTTATATGTTTTTGTGAGACAGAGAGAGAGAGAGAGAGAGCACACAAGTGGGGGAGTGGCAGAGGGAGAATGAATCCCACATGACCTGAGCCAAAGGCAAATGCTTAACCGACTGAGCCACCCAGGCACCCGTGACATGATTCTTCAACAGAAGTTAAGGGTGACCTGCAGTCACTGATCAAGGGAGAGGCTCATAAAATCCCCACAATCATAAAATCTGTGAGGTCCAAATGATCCCAACTGAGGAAATTCTTTAGTCATTGTGCTTATCTAAGAAACTCTCCATCAGTAGCCTCTCACATCTCTCCATTTCTGATTTCTGAAGACAAGGAATCCTGTTGTTCTGCAACAAATTATCACACGTATGGTGGATTAAAACAACAGAAATTTACTCTTTCATAGGCCTAGAGTCTAGAAGTCCAAAATCATTTTCACTGGGCCAAAATCAAGATGTCAGCAAGAACTTGCTCCCTGCAAAGGCTCTAGGGAAGTATTCTTCCTTGCCTCCTCCAGCTTCTGGTGGCTGCTGTCATTCCTTGCTTGGGCTGCATCGCTCCCATCTTTGTCTCATGGTCACATTGCTTTCCATCTTCTGGGAATGTCATCCACCTCTGCCTGTCTCTTAGAAAGACACTTGAGATTGAATTTAGGTTCCGCCTGGATAGCTAGGATAATCTTCCCATGTCAATATCCCTAACTTAATGATATATGCAAAGATTCTTTTCTCATATAAGGTAATATTTTCACATTCCTGGAATTAGGACCTGATATCTCTAGGTGGTCATTATCTAGCCCATGACACAAAGTGACCCAACATCATGGGGAGCAGCTGGAGGCCCTGACCAGTAGCAGTCTCTGTATACCTTGGCAAGGCTCCACTGGGCTTTATAGCTAGATGGCTACCCTTGAACAGGCGGCAATATCAGGTTTTGCCTTTGCAGACCAAGAAGCAATAATGCCTGTAGCTGCCATCAGAGTAATATGTAGCCACAAGCTTGCAGTTGCTACTGGAATATATATATAAGATATTTATTTTAATTTAACAGCACATCGGTATGCTCAAAATTAGGGGACACTTGCCCACTGGTTAACACAGACCTTGATATATAATAAAAAGCCACTAAGTAGGTGTTTAGCTAAGCCAAAAAATACCATAACGATATTTGTCAAGGAGATTAGATTTGGAGAAAATGTTCCTTTATTACAGTAAAACTGTAGAAAGTATACCAGAATATTCATGCCTTAGCAAGGGTTTTTTGGTTGCAAGGGACAGAGATCTACTCAAAAAAAGAGGACTGGGGTGGGGTTATTGTAAGAATGTATATGGTGTACACAATTGCACCCAAAGCTGTTCCTCTTTATCCCTTTGTCAGACCCCATTAATTTGCATTTGCTTCTTTACATTCACTGTGCTTTTCTCCAGATATACCCACTTACTCATGACTTCGGTTTGAGTGGGACCCATGATGGCTACCCCATTCAGCTTGCCTCTGGATAGCTTTTGGGAATTTCTTTCTGAGTGCCTTACTTCAAAAGACAAAACATCTGATTTCTTCAACTTTTGTGGAACTAGAGCTACAATTAGAGGTTATGGATTGGCTGACCTTGAAGTCCTTGTCAATTCCCATCCAAGGGCAGAGTGGGCAAAGGATTAAGGCAGAGTCATGTGTTCAAAAATATACCACCTGGGGCAGAAGGGGCTATATGAGGATACATCTCCCCAACCTAAACTCTAGTCAGGCACCCTAAACTATATCAGCTGCAATCTTCTGTTGGAAATCTAGATCATTAAAATTCAAATGACTCCTCATGAAACCAGCATAAATGTAAAGGTTAGAAATCTTAAAAAGTAAAATATACCATCTGGTTGTTATATTATAGGCATTTACTGGGGAATGGATTTTTTTAAATATAAGTATGCTCAAAATCTAGTGTCGTGTTCACAGTATTTCACTATTCTCTCTCTTCATCTCTACTGTTTCTAAACCTACTTACTAAAAGTTCTCTTACTAAAAGTTCTCTTACCTGTAGTCTTACCTTCCAATTCTTCTTTATTTCCCCTCTGTTCTCACTGACCTCTGGGACTAAAAGGATAGCTGAGCTCTGTGGGACTTAAATTCCAAAGAAGGGACAGTCTTTATCCCTTACCTAGTGATTTCTGAGATGCCGTGCTTTCTGCTTTGTGAGAAGACTATTCTTAAATACTGAAGACGTGAGCAAAAAGAGAAACCAGCATAGAGTTAAAAATCCCAAACCAGACAAGCACTGAAGAGATTTTCCTCCTAGTTTCTAAAAAATGTGATGTCAGTTGTGGTGAAGATCTACTTAGAGATGTCCGGCTTCATATATTGAGTCCCACTGTGAATTGAGAATGGTGCAAAGCACTGAGTTAGAGCAGGACAGCCTCAGACTTGAAGAACTCCTCCTAGCAATTGAAAGAGACATGGACCAAGTGATAACAATCTAACATTCAGGTAGAAAAAGAGATTTGTATGTAGTGACAGCTAGAAAGATCTGGAAACATAGTCTCTGGTATTCAGGAAAAGTTTCACCACGCTAGTATCATGTTTAGTAGATGAAGGATATGGAGGAATTCACCAGGCAGACAAAAGAGAGGGGGGAAACAGTGGTACAAAGATAAATATGTGCAGAAGTACCTATTTGTATAAATACACTGAAGCCCAGTGGTGTTGAACACAGTGGCTGGAATTTTCAGAATGTGTGACAAGGAAGGGTAGGAAGTGAGACAAGAAGCATAAACTGAAGCCACAAAGTGAAGAATCTGGATCATCCGTAAAACAATATGGATTTATCCCTAGGTCACTGGAAGACACAGAAAGGTTTGAGATAGAAGAGGAAGATGATCAGATTTGGGTTTGGCAAGGCAAGGGCAAGAGTAGGTTAAAATGAGGAAGGCTCTGTTGGTGGGAACTCATTTGGGACACCTTCATAACAATCAAAACAAGTGGGGACTTAGGGAGGCCTGAAACAAGGCTCAGAAATGGTAGGAGGGGGTACATTTCAAAGATGGGGTCCACTGCAGTGTTCACACTGAGTGAGAAGAGAACCCGGACATCTTCCATCAGGCTTTAACCCGAGATTTCTGGCTTGGTTCAAAAGTGAGGACAATGCTGAACTACTTGTGAGAGAAAGAACAGAGTTGCAATAGGTTTGGAAAATTTGGGTTGAGAAAAGGGCTGGGTGGGGATGGGGACAGAAAAGTACCAAAGGTAAACTTCAAAGGATTGGGTAACATTTAAATCAGGTAAAACAACTCCGTTACCACACGAAAAGCCAAGGAATTGTACATTTGACATGGGTGAGTTTTATGGTATTTGAATTATCTCTCAGTAAAGCTATTAAAAAACAAAAAGTCAGGCCAGGGAAAAAGAATTCGCAAAAATGATGGAGAATTTCAAGGAGTAGAAGGTAAATATCCTTCAGACTTTTCCTTGTTTTTCTTATTCTGTTACTTTTTGTTCTCATTTTACCATTCCTTATTCTGCTTACAATCTCAAGCTGCCTGTTTCGTAATCCCCACCAGAAAGGGCCTACTATTCCTTTTAATGGACCCAAATTCTGATGACTCCAAGTCAGTAGTAAATTCACATATGCTGGTAGTAAATTCACATATTCACATTTCTCATAAAGGGAACTTATGACCAGAGAGAAACTGTAATTTTTATTTGATGGAGCACGTGCAGAATGTCACAAGAATTAAATGCACAATAATAAAGCGAAATGTTTTATTTGATACATTTTTGTAAATGATTTTGAACGACTGTATCAGGGGACCTTAAAAGTGAAACTTTTAACCAGATAAACTGTAACCATACATAAATACTAAAATATTGGTTGAGAAAAATATTCTTTATATTGAATAAATTCATAATCCTGAATGTTTTTATACCAGTAATAAAGTATTGGTATGTTTACTGATATGTGAGACTGATGTGTGATCTCAAAATCATGCGATCTATTTATACATGCTAGAAGGTGACAACCACAAGTGTTCTACCAAGAAAGAATGAGATTGATACCAAAATAGAACCGTGATTTAAAATTGGGGGTGAGGGGACACAAGAAGATGACCATTCAGTGATCCTGTCAAAATGTATGTCAGGTTGTGATTATGTCGCCTCTTCTGCTCCAAACCTTCCCAAACCTTCCCATCTCATCTGGGATAAAAGCCAAAGGCCTCCCACTGAACTTCCTGGACTTTCCCCACCACTTCCCTTCCTGACCTGGTCTCATTCTCTGCCCCCATGTCACATGCTCCTTGGCCTCTGACCCTCCATGGGTCTCGAACCTGCCCCTCCTCCGCAACACTCTGACTCTTGCTCTACCCTCTGGCCAGAAAGCTCTTGAGCTAGATAGCCACCAGCTCTCTCATCTCCTTCAGATCTTCCTGGCCTTGACCCTGGACTTCTCTGTCCTCCACATTTTCTCTGTATCTCCCCGTAGCAACTGTCCCTGAAGTGACCATGTTACTTTTTATTTTGTTTTCCTGTCCCCTTTTCCACACTTAACGATGGCTCTGCACAAGCAGAGATGTTTGTCTGTTTTGTTTGCTTCACGTGTCAGCAGCACCCATAAGAATGCCCAGCACATAATAAGATGGCTGTAAATATTTTTGAATGAATGAAAGAATCTATTCCTTGAAGTTTGGGCAATACATATTTATCCAGTAAGTATTCTAGAAATCAATACACTCTGCACAACTAAAGAAGATTTTTCTCATTAACATATATTAAGAAGTACAAGATATTTTCAAAGAGGATTTCACCTCTTCGAAGTACTGAGAATCCAGTATGAATCTTAAGGACTTAAAAATATGCATCCTCTAAAGGAAATAAGCATATGCAAACATGTGTTTAGCCCAGGCTACGGTTCACTGCTGGTCACATCTGCTTATGTATCAAGTATCTATAAGAAGCCAACGCATACAGTGAGTAAGGCTGAAATTCTACGTATATTTCTATACCAAAATAATTTTTAGAAAAATAATCTTCGTGAGATCTCTTGGAATTCTTTTGCATGTGTATGTATGCTTTCTTTAAATATATTTTCACTTTTATTCCTGTGTATTGTACTTTTTGTATTGGTTGATTGTTAACTCTATGTGCAGAGAATATTTATCTTTTTTTTCTTGGTATCATTTTCACAAGTTTTATCCAATAGATTAAAGAGAGTCCATGATATATGTTGCTGAATGGTTGAAAGCACATAAAGGCGAGACTAAGGAAGCACCATACATGGACACTGTTGGCATGGTCCCCAGACTATCAGTTTGATTTTCCACATTCATTTGTCCAGGACTAACTCTTCATACAGCTCTTCCCTGATTAAATAAATAAGGAAAAAATAATTGGAAATCTTGGCATTTATACTGTTTGAAAAAATAACTCTCATGAGAGATCAGAAAACACACACGTGCACATTTTCATGAGATCTTCTATTTCAGAGTCTAAAGAACATCTGATTCATTTGGTGACATATATCATAATGTTAAGAACATAGAGAGGCTAAAGCCCAAGAGAATAAAGTGCGGTGGAAAGTATATTCAGCATTATTGGAAATGCATTTTATTGCAAAACAGTAAAGATTTATGACTGAATCAGGAGGATTAGAAGTACAGTTTTCTCATTTTTCTTTAATAAATAAATTATGTTAATAATAGCTTTAAAAAACATCAGCAAGGTACACTATAATTTTTAAGCTACATAATAAATAGTGACTAGAAACATTACTAAACCAATTAAAATTTATATTTAAAATTCCCTACTAAGTTTATCTATAATTATTTTTAGAGGTCTGTGAGGATTTCCAGCTTGCTGACCTGAATTTAATTACTGCTTAATGTGTTTTATGCACACATGTTCAAAATTTTAAAATGTTTTCTTTTTTTAATTTTCATTTTATTTTTTCGGTGTTCCAAGATTCATTGTTTTCTATAGATTATTAATCAATATGTCATAGTCTGCCAGTCTGGTTGAAAGGCATATGAAAATAAGGGGAACCAACAAGGAATAGAAGCTTGCTGTGCGTTATTTCATGTCCTGAATTTAACAGAGTATAAATATTATTCATTTAGAAATTCATTCTTCGAGGATAATTTCTCTGAGCATAAATAAAAAAGATGTGTAATGTTATAAAGACAAAGCTCACCAGCCAACATCAGGGTAATTAACTAAATGTCCATTATGGAAAACAGATTTTTCTGACAGAAGGTAATGGAAGAAATAGTTCAGGATTTATAACAACTATTCTGATGTCAAATTTTATAATATTATTTCCTTCTTCATGAGTTTGAAGAACATGGGTAGAATTCTCATGAAATTCTTAGAGCCCTGGGGTTAGTATAGTGTCAGCAAGCAGTTTTCGAGAGCCAAGTCGCATTATGCCTTTTACTCAGGTGAGCTCCATAAACACTATCTATAAGATCCTTTGCCTTTAAATAGGTTCATTTGCTTCTTTGGGGGGAGGTGTATACTACAAGACATTTACAGAAATGTGGTATAAATCATAGGCAATGCTCCTCCAACAATTCTACATTTAGATAAGAATATTCTCTTACAGCAGATTTCAAATTTTAAAGCCTAGAACTTCTAGAAAAAAAAAAAAACATGTTAAGCCCCCTAATATAAACACCCCAGAACAAATTACCTCTTCCACGACTGTTTTCCCAACTTCTCAGCCCCTGTCTGACTATAACTTGCTTCCCCAACTAGCTCCATCATGGTTGCTAACTAGGAAAAATCATCTGAGAAGCAAATATAGAGGGAAACCTCTGAGCCTAGTTTGGGGATGTTTCAATAGGCTCTCTGTTGCCCAGATATGTGCTCTTACTTTCAGAGCCTCTTCAAATACTATTCTTGCTCTACACTGTGCTTTCTGGACTTTTGGAAGTAGGGCCAACTTTACAGAGTCAGTAGCCCAAGTACATAATGTCCCTTGAGGGCTATTGGACTGGCTCTTTCTCCAGAAATGCTTCTCTTTTATCCACTTAAGACGACTGACATTTCACCATCAAAGAAAACTTCACACCTTTGGGTTTCCATACCAGAGAAACACCAATGCAAGGCTAAATGTTTCCAGACTTAGACGTCTGATGGAAACAAGGAATAACTCATATGTTAAAAGACCAACTTGCCAGGCTTCCCATTAAACAAGGAAGGGTCCAAACACCACTTGATTCACTTTTTCCCGAATTTCCATTAATATCCTGAGACAACATAAAAAACAAAACAAAACATAAATGCTTGCATCTGTGTTGTAAACTAAGAATGACAGAAAATGATATGCCAAGAGTCTAGGGCAAATTTTTACTATCTATTCTACTGCATTTATAGGGCTCAATGGAGAAAAAGAATCATGGGTCACCCTACACTCAAACCAGTACAGTGTGGTTGAGAAGAAGGAATTAGGAAAACATTTTGATTTCTGCTACATCATTCATTTCAATTTCCATCCCTGCCACCCACCAGAGACTGAAACTGCCAATAAAAAATGCAGCCTGCATCCCAAAGACAAAAACAAACAAACAAACAAAAACACACACAAAACAAAACCTCAAGAAAAAAAATATTACAGGTGAGAAGAGAGAAAAGTCCTCAAAGAAATCCATACTAAGGATCTTATCTTTTATGTACCTAACCTAGACCAAATGAGCTACTTTTTAAGCAATGAGAATGCAGGTAAAAGAGAATAACCCAAATCCCACCTCTCGCCTCAGTCTAAAAGAATGGCACTGAATAAGTATTGTATCATTCAAGAATCTTGCCGTGGGAAATGACAGAAACCTAAATTATCTTGTGCCAAAGAGGGAAGTTTATTGACTCAGATACCTACACGGGGCGGGAGGTGGGGAAAGGGCAGAGGTGAAGCTGACCTTGGAGAACGCCAGATACTACAGCCAAGTGTCTCTTCTCCTTCCTTCCTCTCTTCCATTCCTCCCTCTTATGTTCTCTTCCTTCATCTTTTGCTCACCTTTCCTCCTTCTCTTCCTGTCTCCTTGGCTCCAGACCGTCGTGTCTCTGTCTCTTCCTTCATCTTTCCTTTCTCTATGTCAGCTTTATTCTTTCTAAGTGTTATACCCTCCACATAATAAGGGAACAGGTTCCCAGCAGCACTGTACTCCTATTCTAATGGCTCTAACAGCAGAAAGAAAAGGAGTCTTCTCTGCCAGCTCCATTTTAATCTTGAAGGACACTGAGAGCCTTGGCTTGGGTTACATGCCTGTCTCCATGACAGGAAAGAGAGTAACACGACCAGCATGGCCTGAGTCATATGACGCTCTCACCATGGTTGGAGTGAGAGAACAGGAAGAGCTCAAAGGAAGGGAGAAATGTTTTAGAAGAAAAGGTGAAAAAAATCATGTTTGTGCTTATTGCAAATGCTTGCAAATCCTCAGAGCTTTTGCTAGGTCAGTATTAATTGTCTCTCTAGATATGGATATTTCTTTTTATACAACTTTATCATGGTATCATTGAAGTACATTAAACTTCGTGTATTAAAATGTACAATTTGATCAGCTTGACGTATGTATACACTCTTGAAATCACCACCATAATCAATATAACAAACATTTCTATCACCCACAAATTTTCCTCATGTTTCATTGCGATTCATTCTCCTCTACTCCCCTTACCTAGGCAGCCACAGACCTGCTTGATGTTACTATAGTTTAGTTAGCATGTTCTAGAATTTTGTACAAACAGAATCATGCCATAAAGGACCTTCTTTGCCCTGATTCTTCTTACTCAGGATAATGTGTTTGAGAATCATCAATGTTGTGCATATCGATAGCCTGTTCCTTCTTATGGCTGAGTTGTATTCCATTGTATGGATGGAATATGTACTATAATTTGTTTATCCATTTCCCTGTTGATAAACATTTGGGTTGCTTTCAATTTAGGCTATGACAAAGTTGTTATGGGTTTTTGTGTATAAGTCTTTGTGTAAACATTTTTTTTTTGTTTTTCTTGCGTAATTACTAAAAGTTGAATGACTGGGTCATACAGTTGGTATATCTCTAACTCTTTAAGAAACATGCAAATTTTGTCCAATGTAGGTGTACAATTTCACTTTCCCATCAGCAGTATGTGAGAATTTCTGTTGCTCCACATCCTCACCAACACTTAGTATGACCAGTCTTTTTAATTTTAGCCATTCTATTGACTGTGTGGTGGTATTTAATTTTTTTTTTGCATTCACCTCATGACTAATGATGGTGAGGATCTTTTAATGTGTATATTGTCCAATTTTAGACTGTACATTCAAATATTTTTTTGAGTTGTTTCTCTTGTCATTAGTCATAAGAGATCTTTATGTGCTCTTGTTAGAAATTCTTTGTCGAAAATATATGTTATAATATAATAATGTTATAATGTTATATATACATTATAAATAATGTTATAAATATTTTCTCCCAGTCTGTGAATTGCTGAGGTATAAAAGAATAAATAAATACTTGGTGTTTGTAGGCTGTCCCCTGCACAGAGCTCCTAAAACCTTTGGAATTCCTGAATGATTTGAATGACTTTTTGTTTTTTTAAGTATAGTCCACACAGAATGCTATATTACTTTCAGGCGTATAGCATAGTGATTCAAGAACTCTATACATTATGCTATGCTCATCACAAGTGTAGCTACTATCTGCCATCATATGTTATTGTAATACTATGGACTATATTCCCAATGCTGTAACTTTCATCCCTGTGACTTATTCAGAACTATCTTTTGTTATTCATAACAAGCCACTTTCAACATTTGAGTATATGCTAATGAAATGACTTAGGGTAGGGCTACTAGAAAGCCTCAGAATGGAATTGATCATCACCAGAAAGACCAAGTGATTAGAGGATTGGAACTTTAAGCTCCACCCACCTATCTGAAGGGAGGGGGTCACCTGGAGATTGAGCTCTATAAAAATTTCTGAACAAGGAGATTTGTAAAGCTTCCCAATTGGTGAATACATTCATGGGCTGGGAGGGTAGCCTTCCTCAACTTCACTAGGACAGAAGCTTCTGCACTTTGGATTCTTCCAAACCTTGCTTTATGTTTGTTTTTATCTGGCTTTTCATTTGTATCCTTCATAAAAACTAGTAAACATATGTGTCTGAGTTCTGTGAGCCATTCTAGAAAATTGTCAAACCTTACGAAGGTGTCCTGTGAATGTCCAACTTATAGCCAGGTGGTCAGAAGTCTGGGAGGTCTAAGACCTGCAGCTGGCATCTGAAGTGGGGGACAGTCCTGTAAGACTGAGACTTTAAGTTATGGAGTCTGTGCTAACTCTGGGTAGTTAGTGTCAGAATTGAATTGAATTGTTGAGCACCCAATTGGATGTCTGGAAAATTGGAGAATTGGTTCTTTGTGTTGAAAAACACCCCAAATTTTCATTTTTCTTAATAGCGTCTTTCAAAGAACAAAGTTTTTACCTTTGCTATAGTCCAATTTATCAATTCTTTCTTTTGTTTTTCATGCTTTTGATTATCTTACAAATTTTGCCTATTCTAAAATCTCAAAGATTTTTTTCCCCATGTTTTCCTCTAGCTTTTAGAATTTATATTCCATACTTAGCTCTACATTCGTTTTGAGTGAATTTTTGTTTATGATGTGAAGAGTTGAGGATTTTTTTTCCCATACAAATATATAGTTAGTTCACCACTATTTGTTTAAAAGTCTTACCTTTTCCACATTTATTTTTCTTAGAACCTTTGCCTAAAATCAATTGATTTATATGTGTGGATTTATTCACAGCACATAGGAGTAATAAGTGCCCCAGCATACCTCCTATATTCCAGACACACTGTTTACTCTGTTCCACTCATCTGCATGTTTATCTTTTCACTAACACTAATTACTGTAAAGTAAACCTTAAAATCAAATAAGATAAGTCCTACTTGTGAGAGATTGATTACCTCTTTCAAAATTGTGTCATCTGTCACGGGTCCATTGCATTTTAATACATATTTTTCAATTGGCTTTTGAAGTTTAAAAGTCAAGTCAACTGGAATATGGATTAGGATTGCATCAGATTGATACATCACTTTGGGGATACTTATATTTTCACAATATTGAGTCTTCTAATCCATGAACATTGTATATATCACTCTACTTATTTAGGTAATTTTTAAACTCTTCTATGCAATGTTTAGCTTTCAGTGTGAGGGTCTTGAGCTTTTTTTTGTTAGATTTATTCCTATGCATCTGTATCAGTCAGAGTTTTACATATATATGCATTTGTAATGGAAATTTGATAGTGCAATTGTCACAATCTCTAAAGCTGTTGTTTTTGTGTTTAATGCTGGAACAGAACAGATAATTCTGAATAGAAGATAGATATAAAGTGAGGAACAGCAAAGACAAGCTAAAACCCATGAATATAAACTGAAATTTATGAATATGAGTTGTCTGGAACCCATGAGGACACACTGGACCCTTATAATTCTTACTGCCTCTACCATGATGAATTGGATGTCCTATAGGAGAAGCTGACACCCTGAATAATGGAGTTAAATCACACCTGGCTCATTAGTAAAAGCAGAAGGAGGATTTAAGGGTAAGTAGAAGAATCATAGACCTAGGTGTTGCCCTACATCAAGGAGGTAAGCCAACAGGTGAACACCAGCATGAGTGAGGTACAGAGGCTATTTGCCCCAGCCTCCCAAGCAGATACGCAAAAGGGCCACTACTTTACTTCTGCATTCCAAATCTTGCATGAAAATATGACTACGGTTTATCTGAATTGGAAATATTCAGGGAAGGGAACACCAAGAAACAGTTTGTTGCGGATGAGCATAACACATTACAAAACCATTCCGGTTCACCCCTTATCAACTTACCACCCACACATATCTCTTCAAACCATACTCAGTGTTCAAATAGAAATAATAGCAAAGTCACATTTCTGCCAAACATGAGGCAAACAATAAAAACAGGGTAAGACTTTCCCCTGAAATGGATGCAAAGGCCTTTCTGGGTCTCAGGTTGATGTTCATTCTTCCTCCAGATGATTTACACTCCTCATTTGACATTTTGTAACTTTAATAGATATAAAATGAACTACTATTAACATATCTTATGTTAACTATAAGACTGGGAAAGGTGAAGAAAACAAAAATGCTGGTTAATATAAACATTCATATCAAGATAAGAAAAAATACTCAACTATTACGGTACTTAGTTCTCTAAATGTTTACATGGTAATAGCTGGTAATTATAACTAAATTATTCTTCTACTCATTCAAGGTTCCCTTTGCCTTCAGAAAGTGCATCAGCTGGTAATGGTTGGACTCTCTTGAGTAACCAAACCTTCATTCTTGAATGCTTTAGTTATTAGCAATCCTGCCTGAATTGGCTTTTTGTAGTTTCCAATGACTTTAATCTTAGGACATTAAAGTACTAAGAAGTGCCTCCAAGGGATATCCTACATTCCAGGCATACTATTCCCTACCCCCACTGTGGAGTAGCTACCCTATCATTCCTTAATGGTTGTGATCAATCATCCCAGCCAATACAGTAACAACTTTCTTTGCCCGGTGGTTCACTGCCTAAAGCATCCCAAAGTGGCCAGGTAACAGTCTTAATTTCCAACTTAGTGGATTTATTGTTGTTCCCACTGGTGGAAGCATTCACCTTTTGGAATTAAGATCTCCAGATAAACAGCGTCCAAAATTGCAGAAACAGGAAGCACAAATTTTTCTTGTAGATCACCAGGAGTCATAATAAGACGGTTCCAATCCCTCATTTCTAGATGCCTGTATCCTGGGAGAAACAATTGATCTGAAGTGCATACTGCATCCTGGAGGAAGTGTCTACCTCTCCAAGGTGCTGTCACCTAATTGATTCTATTAGTGAGTCCTCAAAAGTCTAGTCTACCTGCTTCAGGATGGTGGGAAACATGGTAAGATTGGTTAATTTCATGAGCCAGGGCCCATTTCTGCTCTGCATCTGCTATAAAGTGACTTTCAACAATCAGAAACAATGATGTATGGAATACCATGATGGTGGATAAGGCATTAATAAGTCCATGGATGATGGCGTTAAGAGAAGCATTTCAGTCAGGGAAGGCATATCCATATTCAGGGTAATTGTCTATTGAAGTAAGAACAAAGCACTTCCCCTTCCATAATGCAGTTGTTTAAAGTAATCAGCCTGCCACCAGGTAACTGGCTGATCACTCTGGGGAGTGGTGCTGCCCTAGCTGGTACTCAGTGTTAATCTCTGTTGCAGGTTGGACATTCCTAGCGGCTGGTCAGCCTTGGTGTGTGGAAGGCCAAGTTGCTGAGCCCAAGCATAACTTCCGTCTTTGCCACCATGGCCATTTCATTCACGAACCCATCAGGGAATGACAGGGACAGCCAAGGATGAAGCTGACTGATATCTACAGAATGGGTCATTCTCTCCACTTGATCATTAAAATTCTCCTCTGCTGACATCACTCTTTAGTAAGCATTCACATGGAACGCAAATAGATTCACATTCTTTACCCATTCTGTGGGATATATCTACTTTCCCCTTTCCCTGGTGGGTGGAGCTTGCAGGACCCTGAGAGTGAGAACCTCCTTAAATTATGTGACTAGGCACCTCAATTGTCTCACTCACCCTCGTCTTGACCCAGGTTCATATCTCTTTCTCCAAATTACTTAAAAGACCAAGAATATTCTATTTTAGAACTTCTAGTGCCTTTTTTTTTAGAAATTGAGGAAAATGGGAAAGATGCCAGAAGGCAAGAAGAATAACTATTGACCAGTTCTGCCCAAAAGTTTCAGAAACCATTGGTTAATGAATCCCTTTCCATGAAATTGATGGCAGACTAGGCTGGGCAGTTTGGACTTTATGCTGAAGATAGTAGGGAGTCATTGAAGAGATGACATCACTAGATTTATAGTATTCATAGAAGTATCAGTGTGGACCATGGGACAACCAAAAGGAAGGGACTGAAAACAGAAAGGACACATTTTCTTCCTGAATGAGCTTAAGAGAAGTGATAGCCATTCTACCTCAATAAAACTTATAAGAAGAAAAAAAGTGTTGTCAGTTTTCCTCAAGCTAATCTAGAGGAAGGTTGGGGAGTGAGGATACTAGAGTGGGAGTCAAAAAGAATTTCAAAGATGAGATAACACAGGCACAGTCTTAGAAAAATATGTAGATAACTAATAGATGAGAAAAAGGGGAAGTTGTATTCTAGGTAAAAGTGACCTGTTGATAGAGGGTCTAGTTTAAGAATTAGCAGAGTATGGCAAAAAAAAAAAAAAAAAAAGAATTAACAGAGTATGTGCAATGGCTGAAACCAAATCTTGGGGAATGTCAACCCCGAGGGAAGAAACAAGTTTTTTCACCAAACCATGAGAAATTCCAATGCATTCATTGGGACTCACATCTATGTCTGAGTACTAACTGTTTTATTTTCTAGTTGTGATCTTCAGGAAATTAATTTACCCAACCTCTCTCAGGCCCAGGCACAATACAGTGAAGTTTGTTTAGAGAATTATGTAAAATCCAATTCTAATGCCATCACATTTTAGGTGCTTATAAACGGCAACTTATTATTACAATTATTAAAAATGGTAACGAAGAATTGTACAGTTATGTAAATTTGTGAATCGCTCTCCAAAATGGATAATTACTGAATGTTACCCTCAAGTAGAATCTTGAATGACCCTCTCTTTGGGTTTCTCTTGATTTGGGCCTACTCAAAATATTACCAATAATTTTAATGAATCCTAGAATACAAGTTTATTAAATTGACAAATAACATCGAGCTTAGAGAAATATATATTTGATAGCAAATTAGAATTCAAAAAGGAAGCAAAAATGGTAGAAGCTTAAATCATTAGGCACAGTTAGCAGAGTTTAAAAATAATAATAGTAAATCTACATGAACTTTCTTTCTGTTCTTCAAACACACTGGGTTAACTCTTGCATTGCGGCCTTTGCACTAGTTTTTTCCTCGTCAGGAAAGTTCCACTTGCTCGGCTGGTTCCACTGGGTCATTCAGATGGGAGCTCACAGGTCATCTTTTCAGAGTGGCTTCCTTGAACACCCCATCTTATATAGCACTATCCTTCTACCTAGCAGCAGGTTATCATATCACTTTCTATCATTGCCATCATTTCTCAAAGTCTAACAGATTTTCATTTCATGAAACTCACTTGGAATATGACGGGTGTTTCCTTTGCCCAATGTATTTCCCTGATAAGTTTCTTTGATGACATTCACAAACCCAAGGCCCCACTTGAGTTTCTGCCTGGACTTAGCATGCTCTGCCAGTCCCATACACAGTTTCCTTCCTTCTTTTCAGGAAGTAGCCATCTCCAAGCTAGAAGAGTAGCTCTTGGTGAAAGTGGGGAGAACAAATAGGGAAGCCATTGTCTCCATTGTCTATTCTCTGAATGGGGCAGACTCTTTTGTTTTCTCTTTTGGCAGGCAGGAAGTGAAGGAGAAATTGCCGGATTCCAAGCTTTGTACTTCTAAGTAGCTTTGCTTCATTTCATCTGACCAATTAGCTTCAGGCTAACAACTGTAATTCTTAATTCAACTCCACCAATCCTCTTTTATACCTTCAGGAAAATTTTCTCAGAAAACAGTCTAATTGTTGCAATAGGTTGACTGCCAGTTTTGGTCTTTTCATTCTATTTTCAGTATCTTTATTTCTCTTTTAGAAAAAAGTTAATGGAAGTCACATAGGGGCTACTATCCAGACTACTTTTTAACCATTTCAATGTCCTCACTATTACCCCTAGGATTTCTTTTAAATGTATTGTTGGCTACTTCAGAGTAGGTTATTTGTTACTGTATACTTAGACCTCTCAAGCTTCACCTTGAAGATTTGGTTTATTGTCCCAACCTGATGGGATTTCTTTAAAATATGTTTCATATTTTCCCTTTAATTATATGTAACTTTGTACTGCTTGAGATGTAATAGGTTATGTTCATGTTTAGAAATTTCGCAGTGTTAATGTAACTCCTTTCTTTGTAGATTTTAATACAACTTTAATTGAAATATAACTGGCATTCCAGCATATACTTACATATATTTAATTAAAATCTAACCCATAAAGATTTACATGCTTATATATATTTAATTAGAGTATAACTGAATATACAAATCTTGAGTGGAAGCTTGCTGGATTAGCACAAAGTGAACCTCTGTGTAGCTACCACTTATTAAAGAAACATCAAATAACTACACCTCTTAAGCCCTCCATGCTCCTTCCTGATTACTAATACTACCCTGTTCCCCCCCGGCAAAATTCCTCCTATCCTGACTCCTAAAGGCATAGATTAGTTGGCCTTTCTATTAAACATTATATAAGTGGAATCGTATAGTACACATTCTTTTGTATCTGGCTTCCATTATTTAATAATATGTTTGAGTTTCACCCTTGCTGTTGCACTGATCAGTAGCTTATTTATTTTTATGCTGTAGAGTATTTCATTGTGTATTATGAATATACCACAACTATCTATCCATTGTGCTCCTGAAAATATTGTTTTTTGTCAGTATTTGGCTCTTATAAATACTGCTGCTTTGAGCATTCTTGTGCATGTCTTTTGGTTCATGTATCTACGCATTTCTTTGGGGCATATATCGAGAAGTAGAATTGCTGGGTCCAAGAGTATGAGTACGGTTAGCTTTGGTAGACATTGACAAAGTGCTTGCACAGACTTAACGCTCGTACCTCTATGAATCAGAGTTCCAGTTATTACACACACAGGTATTTTAGTTTTTAATTTTACTCATTCTTGTAGGTATGTAGTGGTAACTTATTGTGTTTTTAATTTTGTATCCCAATTATTAATGAGGCTGAACACACTTTTTAAGTATGCTTATAGGCCATTTGGATAGCCTTTTTCGGGAATCCTGTCTAAGCCTTTGCCCATTTGTCTTTGTTGTCTGTGAGTTCTTTGCATATTTTGTATATGAACCTTTTGTCAATCATATGCATTGCAAATGTCTTCTACCTTGTGGCTTACCTTTTGATGAACAGAACTTCTTAATTTTGATCCAGTTCATTTTATTAAACTTTTGTGTTTTAATTACTATAACTTTATAACAGATCTTGGTACTTAGTAGTAAGATTCCTTCAATTTGGGTCACCTGGGTAGCTGAGCGGGTTAAAGCCTTGGCCTTCGGCTCAGGTCATGATCTCAGGGTCTTGGAATCGAGCCCCGCATCGAGCTCTCTGCTCAGTGGGGAGCCTGCTTCCTCCTGGCTCTCTGCCTGCCTCTCTGCCTACTTCTGATCTCTCTCTCTGTCAAATAAATAAATAAAATCTTTAAAAAAAAAAAGATTCCTCCAATTTTGTTCTTTTTCCAGATAGCCTTGAATAAAATTTTTTTAAAAGATTTTATTTATTTATTTGACAGAGAGAAAGAGATCACAAGTAGGCGGAGAGGCAGGCAGGGGGAGAGAGGAAAGCAGGCTCCCTGCCAAGCAGAGAGCCCAATGCGGGCCTCGATCCCAGGACCCTGAGATCATGACCTGAGCCAAAGGCAGAGGCTTAACCCACTGAGCCACCCAGGCGCTCCCGTGAACAAAATTGTTGAAATGTTACTTAGTTGCTTTCTTTGTGTATTTTTTAATCCAATAAGTTATAAGTTACTAAATGGCAGGATCATCATTTTTTCACTGGAAAAATGATCTACATGTTGTGAAATTCTTACATCTGTGTGATAAAATCTTTCTTTCTCTGTTCTTTTCTATTAACTAAATTAAAATCTCTGCTGACCCCAAAATGGAATCAACAATATTTTTATCATATTTTGCCCTACAATCAACCAATCAGGCAACTAAGAGAGTTTTAATTCACTTAGTAGACATATAACCGTGTTTTACCAATAGAAAATCATCTGACCCTCTACTTTCAATACATGGTCTTAATTATCCAGAACTAATTGTTTTCTAATTTAATCCTCTAGGGCTATAAGACATAAAAAATTTTTCAAATAGTTTGCTTCTTAAATCCACAAAGTTCTTTTCGATTGCAAAATAAAATATTTTCCTTATCTAATTGATGTCACTTTTTTCATGCCTCGTCATTTATAAAAATTCAGAACAACTGACCAGTCTGCAGTCTGCCACACTCCTCAGACTCTCAGAAACTTTAAGAATTGTCTCTCTTCCCTATCCTCCTATGACCTATTTCCAATTCCCCCAAAAATTGTTTGCTATCTTTAAAATGTGATAATAAAAACTAGACAAAACTAGAGAGTGAAAGAAAGGCTATTTCTCAGACATTGAAATGAATCTTTTTCCAAATATACCATTCCAGTACAGTATTGAGTTTTATGAAACAAAAGATTTCAAATCTACCTCATATTCGGCTTATGAACTGCTGATTGAGGCGGGCCTTCATTAATGAAATAATGGTTTACCAAAGTGTTTTCATCACTGGAGTGTTTAAGCAGAAGCCATGTGCCCATGATGAAGTAGGCACTTCAGGGATGAGGTTGAACTAGACATCCTCTCAGATCGAAGGCTAAGATTTGACCCTCAGGACTTTTCCTTTTAGTAATTCCTAAGCCTGCATTATATTGCATTTTCTGTCGTCACTATTTATCACAAAGGGTTATCATTTTTCCTTATTCTAGATCATCTTACCTCTAATATAGAATCCATTTTCAAGTCCCATTGGCTCTACTTCAGAAATACAACTCAAATTCATTAAATGTTCCTCCATCTTAATTACTACCACCATGGTGCAAGCCACCTCCATCTGCTTCCCTAGACCACTGTGAAATTTCCAAGCTGCTCACCCACCTTCCATTCTTAACTACCCCGCCACCCCCTGCAAATATGTGACATCTTAGCTAGATCGGTGTTGCAGGAACAAAAGGCAGATTATACAGTTTTTGGAGAGGCAGGCAGAACAAAAAGTAAATTCCTTACCACGGCCTTACTTCTTCTCCAGCCTCACCTCCAACTTTTCCTTGATCACTAAAGTCCAGTTGTACCGGTCTTCCTCAACTTAGATGATGGGGTAATTAACTCATTGTAAGTTGAAAATACAGTAAGTCAAAAATACATGTAACATACCTAACTTACGAAACATCATAGCTTGGCCTCACTTACCTTAAATGTACTTTGAGCACTTACATTAGCCTACAGTTAGGCAAAATGATCTAACACAAAGTCTGTTTTATAATAAAGTGTTAACTCACTCATGTAATGTATTGAATACTGTACTGAAAGTGGAAAACAGAATGGTTGCATGGGGACAGAATGGCTACAAGAGTGTTGGTTGTTGACCCTCGTGCCTAGGAGCTGTGGCTCTCTGCCACTGCCCCGCATCACAACAGAGGAACCTATCGTGTATCACTAATCCGGGAAAAGAGCCAAATTCGAAATGCAAAGTATGGTCTCTCCTGAAAATGCATATTGCTTTCACAGTACTGTAAAGTTGAAAAATCGTTTAAGTCGAACCATCGAAAGTCGGGACCTTCTATACTTGTCTTCCTTTATCTCAAATACACCTAGCTGATTTCACTTTCAGGGCATTTGCCATCGCCATTCCCACTGCTTGGAATACACCTTCCCCTCAACTTTGCATGGCTGGTTCCTCAGAAGCCATCTTCCCAATGAGACCTTCTGGACCACGTGATCTAACTCAACCCCACCCCCCATCCCCGCAGTCACTGGCTTTCTATAGCATCATTCTATGATAAACAAGCACACTCATCATCACCTAGAATGATCTCACGCAATCTTTATTATTTGACTGCTTTTGCTCTCCCACCATAAGAATGTGGTACAAGAACCTGGTCTGCTTGTTTCTGTTGGATCACCTTAGAGAAATTTTGCAACGTATGTTGTTAAATGAATGAGTGAATTAACAAACTACTGAATTAGTGAGCAAACTCTTTCGATAATATGTCCACTATTTCTGTATCTTCCTCTACTGTCATCCTCCTAATTCTGACTCGTCATTGTAAAAACCTTCTATGTAATTTATGATTGTAGTTTGTTGAGTACATAACTCCAAAAGTCTCATCTGGCTCTGTGATTCTAAGAATCTATTTATACACATTCATACAAACATTATCTTCAGCATATAAAAGTTTTAGGTTTAAAAAAAATGTTTTAGGTTCTTTAATCCTGGATTAGTTAAATTGTTATAAATGATTTGCCTGTCATTTGGTGAAGCATCAAAAGTATACTATTCCTGCCATCCAAGTAATCTTTTCAAATACCTGGGATTTCTCTTCTATAAAATATTATTCTTGGATTCTCTTTTACGTGTTTTGAAGCTTTTCTTATCAGTACAGAGAAAAGAAGTCCAAGTAAAAGGACCAGAAGCTGGAACTCTGCAGGCATATTTGTGGCTGGAGTTATTCCACTTCTTGTACATTATGTGGTTTACCTCAACATGTGGAAAAATACAGTAAGTTCTTCATTGCCCAGGGTGCAGTTACAGTCTCATGTAACTTAGATGCTTTATTCTTTTTACAAATATCTCATGATAAACACACAATATGCTAAAATGCTTTCTGAATACTTACTATTTGCTTAAAGAAATGGAACTTTTATCTATAAAAACTCTTTTAAACAAGTAAGTTTCTGCCTGTCCCTTACCTCCACTAAAAAAGTTCAAACCCCAAAATGTGGAATAATGCCTTTAGGCTTATTGAGGTCATTTATTCATGGGAGTATACAGAGTAAATCAGACCTGCCTATCAGGAAAGACAAAAAGGAAGAATTCTGAGTTATGACTATTCCAGGTTTGCTTATAACAGGAAATGTACAACTTTTCTACTCCAGATAACATAATTTCTCTACTATTATGGGGAAAGGATTAAATTAAGTGTAGAGTGTATTCAGAGTCTATGCCTCACTTATTACATTTTTTTGCTATGAAACATTTTTTAAAAATAGTTCTAAGAAGTTATCAAAATACTTAGTTTAGTTTCTGACACTTTCAATGACCTCATCAATTTCACTAATAAGAAAAAGAATTTGTTTTTATTTAGTCTTAAGGATTAAGAAGATCTTAAAGTACTATTGCTTTATTTTCTTTGAGATCTTGAGAATTCATGAGGGCTTACTACTATTTTGCTATATCTGTAATATTAGACATACTAATCTGAATAGAAAATTAAGATTATTTTAAAAACAGACTGGGTGTGGTACATAAACAATGAATCTTGTAACACTGAAAAAATAAAATAAAAGTATTTGGGAAAAAAAATAGACAAAAATAAATAAATAAATAAGTAAATAAGAACAGACTAAAACTTTTCCTAACTCCAAAATCTCAGAGTTATTCTTTTATGTACAGTTTTAAAACATTTGTTTTATATAAAAATTGTTGAATATTACATCATATAATTATGATTCATATTACTCTATATTTCTCTTTGTACATTAAAAAATCTTATTTTACCATTTAATCATGCCCATCAACAGAGGTTAAAAGTAATCAACAATAATATTTTATATTAAAGTTCGTGCTAGGGGCACCTGGGTGGCTCAGTGGGTTAAAACCTCTGCCTTCAGCTCAGGTCATGATATCACGGTCCTGGGTCTCCTGCTCAGCGGAGAGCCTGCTTCCCCCTCTCTCTCTGCCTGCCTCTCTGCCTGCTTGTGATCTCTCTCTATCAAATTAATAAATAAAATCTTAAAAAAAAAGTTAGTGCTAAATGACAATGACTTTCTTATGAACATCTAGAATCTTTGGAAACACTGTTTAGAAGCAACGATCTTACTGGCTGATGTGTCATTCCCTGATGTTTCTTATTCTCTTCATTTCTGAAGTTAACTTCGTGTTTTATTTTATTTTATTTTTTAATTTAATTTAATTTTTTCAGTGTTCCAAGATTCATTGTTTATGCACCACACCCAGTGCTCCATGCAATACATGCCCTCCTTAATACCCACCACCAGGCTCACTCATCCCCCCACCCCCTCGCTTCCAAAACCCTCAGTTTGTTTCTCAGAGTCAATAGTCTCTCATGATTTGTCTCCCCCTCTGATTTCCCCCAATTCACTTTTCCTTTCCTTCTCCTAATGTCCTCCATGCTATTCCTTATGCTCCACAAGTAAGTGAAACTGTATGATAATTGACTCTCTCTGCTTGACTTATTGCACTCAGCATAATCTCCTCCAGTCCCATCCATATTGATACAAAAGTTGGGTATTCATCCTTTCTGATGGAGGCGTAATATTACATTGTATATATGGACCATATCTTCTTTATCCATTTGTCTGTTGAAGGCCATCTTGCCTCTTTCCACAGATTGGCGATTATGGTCATTGCTGCTATGAACATTGGGGTACATATGGCCCTTCTTTTCACTACATCTGTATCTTTGGGGTAAATACCCAGTAGTGGAGTTGCAGAGTCATAAGGTAGCTCTGTTTTTAATGATTAAGGGAATCTCCACACTGTTTTCCAAAGTGGTTGCACCAACTTGCATTCCAACCAACAGTGTAAGAGGGTTCCCCTTTCTTCACATCCTCTCCAACACTTGTTGTTTCTTGTCTTGTTAATTTTGGCCATTCTAACTGGTATAAGGTGGTATCTCAATGTGGTTTTGATTTGAATTTCCCCAACAGCTAATGATGATGAACATCTTTTCATGTGTCTGTTAGCCATTCGTATGTCTTCTTTGGAGAAGTGTCTGTTCATGTCTTCTGCCCATTTTTTTGACGTGATTATCTGGTTTTTGGGTGTTGAGTTTGAGGAGTTCTTTATAGATCTTGGATATCAGCCCTTTGTCTGTAGTGTCATTGTGAATATCTTCTCCCATTCCATGCGTTGCCTCTTTGTTTTGTTGACTGTTTCCTTTACTGTGCAGAAGCTTTTTATCTTGATGAAGTACCAAAAGTTCATTTTTGCTTTTGTTTCCCTTGCCTTTAGAGACATGTTCTGAAAGAAGTTGCCGTGGCCGATGTCTAAGAGGTTACTGCCTATGTTCTCCTCTAGGATTTTGATAGATTCCTGCCTCACGTTGACATCTTTTATCTATTTCGAATTTACCTTTGTGTAAGAGAATTGTTAAGTTTCATTCTTCTATACATAGCTGTCCAATTTTCCCAGCACTATTTATCGAAGAGACTGTCTTTTTTCCACTGGATTTTTATTCCTGCTTTGTTGAAGATTATTTGACCATAGAGTTAAGGGTGTATATCTGGGCTCTCTACTCTGTTCCATTGGTCTATGTGTCTGTTTTTGTGCCAGTACTATGCTGTCTTGGTGATCAAAGCTTTGTAGTAAAGCTGGAAATCAGGCTACGTGATGCCCCAGCTTTGATTTTCTTTTTCAACATTTCCTTGGAATTAGGGGTCTTTTCTGGTTCCATAGAAGATTTAGGATTGTTTGTCCCAGCATTTTGAAAGATGTCGATGGTATTTTGATTGGGATGGCATTGAAAATACAGATTGCTCTGGGCAGTATAGACATTTTAATAATATTTATTCTTCTGATCCATGAGCATGGAATGTTTTTCCATCTTTTTGTGTCTTCTTCAATTTCTTTCATGAGTGTTCTGTAGTTCCTCGAGTATGCATCCTTTATCTCTTTGGTTAGGTTTATTCCAAGGTATCTTATGGTTCTTGGTGTTTTAGTAAATGGAATCAACTCTCTAATTTCCCTTTCTATATTTTTATTGTTAGTGTATAAAAAGCAACTATTTTCTGTGCATTGATTTTGTATCCTGCCACATTACTGAATTGCTGTATGAGTTCTAGTACTTTGGGGATGGAGTCTTTTGGGTTTTCCGTATAAAGCATCATGTCATCTGTGAAGAGAGAGAGTTTGACTTCTTTGCCAATTTGAATACCTTTTATTTATTTTCGTTGTCTGATTGCTGTTGCTAGGACTTCTATGTTGAACAACAGCGGCGAGAGTGGGCATCCTTGTCATGTTCCTGATCTCAATGGGAAGGCTGTCAGCTTTCATATATCCGCTGTGGGTTTTTCACAGATGGATTTTATGAAGTTGAGGAATGTTCCCTCTATCTCTATATTCTGAAGAGTTTTAATCAGGAAAGGATGCTTTTTCTGCATCGACTGAGAGGACTATGTGGTCCTTCTCTCTTTTCTTATTGATTTGTTCTATCACATTGATTGATTTGTGAATGTTGAACCACCCTTGCATCCCAGGGATAAATCCCACCTGGTCATGGTGGATAATCTTTTTAATGTACTGTTGGATCCTATTAGCTAGGATCTTATTGAGAATCTTGGCATCCATATTCATCAGGGATATTGGTCTGAAATTTTCCTTTTTGATGGGGTCTTTGCCTGGTTTGGAGATCAGGGTAATACTGCCTTCATAGAAAGAGTCTGGAAGTTTTCCTTCTGTTTCTGTTTTTTGGAACAGCTTCAGGAGAATAGGTATTTCTACTTTGAATGTTTGGTAGAATTCCCCAGGGAATCCATCAGGTCCTGGGCTTTTTTTTTTTTTTTTTTTTTTGGAGGTTTTTGATCATTGCTTCAATCTCGTTACTAGGTATTGGTCTATTCAGGTTGCCAATTTCTTCCTATTTCAGTCTTGGAAGTTTATAGGTTTCCAAGAATGCATCCATTTCTTCTAGGTTGCTTAACTTATTGGCATATAACTGTTGATAATAATTTCTGATGATTGTTTCTATTTCCCTGATGGTAGTCATGATCTCTCCCCTTTCATTCATAATTTTATTAATTTGGGTCCTTTCTCTTTTCTTTGGATTAGTCTGGCCAGTGGTTTATCTATCTTATTAATTCTTTCAAAGAACCAGCTTCTAGTTTTGTTTATGTGTTCTACTGTATCTCTAGTTTCTAACTCATTGATCTGTGCTTTAATCTTAATTATTTCCCTTCTTGTGTGTGGGGTTGGCTTAATTTGTTGTTGATTTTCCAGTTCTTTAAGGTGTAAAGAGAGTTAGTGTACTCGGGATTTTTCATTTTTTTTGAGTGAGGCTTGGATGGCTATGTATTTCCCCCTTAGGACCACCTTTGCTTTATCCCATAGGCTTTGGACCAATGTGTCTCTATACTCATTGGTTTCCATGAATTGTTTAAGTTCTTCTTTGATTTCCTGGTTGACCCAAACATTCTTGAGCAGGATGGTCTTAAGCTTCCAAGTGTTTGTATTCCTTCCAAACGTTTTCTTATAGTTGAGTGCCAGTTTCAAAGCATCATGGTCTGAGAATCTCAATCTTTTGCTTTCAGTTTAGCCCTGACTTGTGACCCACTATATTGTCTTTTCTGGAGAAAGTTCCGTGTGTGCTCCAGAAGAATGAGTATTCTGTTGTTTTAGGGTGGATTGTTATGTATATATCTATGAGGTCCATCTGGTACAACGTGTCATTCAAAGCTCTTGTTTCTTTATTGATTTCCTGCTTAGATGATCCATCTATTACTGAGGATGGCATGTTAATGTACAGTTAATGTATTCATATCAATATGACTCTTTATTTTGATTAACAGTTGGCTTATGTAGTTGGCTGGCTCCCCTATTGGGAGCATAAATATTTATAATTGTTAGATCTTCTTGGTGGGTAGACCCTTAAAGAATTATGTAGTGTCCTCCTGTATCCCTGACTACAGTCTTTAGCTTAAAATCTAATTCATCTGATATGAGAATCACTACCCCAGCTTTCTTTTGAGGCCCATTGGCATGAAAGATGGTTCCCCATCCCTTCACTTTCAGTCTGGATGTATTTTTAGGCTCCAAATGTGTCTATCATACACAGCATGTGGATGTGTCCTGTCATTTTTTCTAGTCTGCAATCCTGTTCCATTTTATGGGAGCATTTAGGCCATTCATGTTGAGAGTGATTATTGAAAGATAAGTTTTCATTGACATCATGTTGCCTGTGAAGTCCTTGTTTCTATAGATTGTCTCTGTAGATTTATGTTCTATGTCACTCTTGGGTTCTTTCTTCTTTTATAGAACCCCCTTAATATTTCTTATAGTGCCGGCTTGGTGGTCACATACTCTTTTAAACCTTGCCCAGTCTTGGAAGCTCTTTATCTATCCATCCATTTTGAATGTCAGCCTTGCTGGGTAAAGTATTCTTGGTTTCATGTTCTTCTCATTTAGTGCCCTGAATATGTCTTGCCAGCCCTTTCTGGCTTGCCAGGTTTCTGTGGACAGGTCTGATGTTATTCTGATGGTCCTTCCTCTGTACATAAGGAATCTCTTCCCCCTAGCTGCCCTTAAGACCTCCTGTCTGAATTTATGATTTGTGAATTTCAAAATTAAGTGTCTGGAGATTTTTCTGAACTCATTGATCTTTGGGGGTATCCTTTCTGCCTCTAGGACACAAACACTTTTTCCATTCCCCAGATTAGGGAAATTTTCATCCAGAATTTGTTCAACTATATCTTTTAGTCTTCTCTCTGTCTCCACCCCTTCAGAGATCCCAATAATTCTGACATTGGAATGTTTTGTGGCATCATTTATTTCCCTAATTCTGTTTTCATGGCTTCTAAGCTGTTTGTTCCAGGCCTCCTCCTGATCCTTCTTTTTTATCAGTTTGTCTTCGAGGTCACTAATTCGATCTTCTGCCTCAGTTACCCTAGCTGTTAGAGTATTTAGATTAGATACGATCTCATTGATAGCATTTTTTAGTACTGCCAGATCAGCCCTCACGTCTGCCCTTAGAGATTCTATGTTGCCACTAATGGTCTTCTCCAACCTAGCCATTGCCTGGATAATTGTTATCCTAAATTCCCTTTCTGACATACTGTTTATGTCCATCTCCAATAGTTCTGTGGCAGAGGGCACAGTCTCTGAATTTTTCCTCCATTCAGTGTTCTTCCTCCTAATCATTTTGGTGAGAGGTAGTTGAGAGGATGTATAGCTGAGTATATCAGCCATGATCCAAGCAAGGTGCACCCTCTTCCAGCTTCTACAGACTGCCTATGTTCTTCATTTTCATGATACTTTCCACCATTTTCAAACCCAGCAACACTGCATGTCTCTGAAGAAAACCTTGTCTTTGTCTTCAACAACATCTGCCAAAACATCATCTGGATCCAGAATTCCTCCATCTGTGTATTCAAAGTGATGAATCTTCACCCAGTAGCCAGGGTCATTGTTACTCATCTCCAGCTTGCTCCATGGTCATCCTGCACTCTGGCTGCAATGAGAAGCGCCTTGAAAGCTTTCAAATGTGGCCAAACCCTGAGCCCCAGCCCCAACCAATCTTCCTGTTTTATATCTTTGTCCACTATAGATTCTTAGAGCACTTATCAGTTCTTTATTTTATTTACAATTGTAATTTCTCTAATATAAAACTCCATGCTCCTCTTTTATAAAGTCATATTAAAATTTCATTTCAGTTTATAAAGTTGTATTAAAATTAATGTGGTTCATTATAAAATTTTATAATCATCCTCCATCTGACTTCTCTATATAGCATCTGTTTGGTACTTATTTGAAATTGATCTTGCATTATATGTATTTGATCTTGTTTACCTGTCAATTTTTTTTCATGGGTATATCCTCTTACTTAAGGAAATAAAAAACTACCTGTGGATTGAAATGACATCTTATAATTTGTTGATAACTCTGACTCCTTCCAGCCCATCTGCATCATATGCACAATGAGCACTCTACAATTTGAGTAGCTCATTGGAAAATCTCTCATTATGACCAAACTCAATTATAGATGGGTGCATCTCTATAAATTATGTAATCAGTTTACTCTAGTGTTGCAGTTAGGGCAGAAGATTGCAACTTACATTTACCAATCTATTCCTCGTGCAATGACTTATTAAAATGCTCTCTTAAACATAATAAGCTACATTTAAATAGTTTTGTCCTTTAAAAGATTCAATCATTAGTAACAGCAAAGACTTTCTCACTGCAATTATTAATATATGTACATATATAGAGATAAGCAGATAGAAGCTTATGAACAGCACAATTATTTACTCATGTCCCATAACAGTTTGCAAAATGATTTCTAGTACATTTAGAGTTACAGCATTAGATCTATTGCACCAGAGAGAAAAATCAGTGTCTGTGAGGGGAAAGACAGAAAAAAATCACAAAATAAACATTTCTAGCACCAGAATTTCTCTGTGCCCTCCCCCAAGGATTGCCATACCTGTGGGAAGGCCTGTGGGGTTTGGTGCTGGAGATCATTTTCTTTTGCAGCAGCCCTGCAGAAACCAGAGTGTAGAGAAAGATATTAAATAATTTTAAACTTCAGGGCCAGTCCTTAGTTAAATAGTCTTGAAACTTTTGAAACTTCTATGGATATCTAATGAATCTGTTATAACCCTTCCTATCAAAATGTACAATGGTCCTTACCAATCATTTTATTTATTTGAGAATAAAAATAAGATATAACAATAAAAAGTAAATTATGTATTTAAGATACATGTGAGTAAAATAGAAGTGAGGGAGAAAGCACAAAATGTAATATGACTAGCATCAAAAATTAAGTACTTTCACAGTCTAAACTGTCTGCAAATATACCATAACCATTAAAAATTTATACTGCTTATATGAGTCTTATGGCTCAAAATAAAGATTTTGTAGTGACATTTCGGTCTCCAGAAAAAGTCATCATTCAGGAAAGCTAAAATTATTTTATGCTAAATTAGTAGCATAAAAGATTTTATAATAGCATATGATCTTTCATATGAATTATATATTCTGGGTTATTTCTCAGTCATATAACAGTACATTTTAAACATTATTTGACCATATAAAACATTGAAAATTGAAATTTGTTACCTATCATATCAGAAAAAAATATGCTTTTTAACTTAAATCTTTTTTAGAAGCTGAGGCACAGGAAAACAGACATATTATCTATTTTATCAACAATTTAGCTAAATGCAAGTTAAGGAGTAGGTTGTTTATATTTATATAAGATAACCTTCTGTATTTATTAAGCTATATGAAAAATGCTATACACTGGTAGGAAATGAGTGTGTACGGTTGCACATCCACTTTAATTAGCCTATTTTAGCTAACCAAGAATATAAATTACAAACTGTATATATAGGCACCTAGATGGAGCTATAGATAGCCCATACCATGCAGGAAAGCATCTCTCAGGATTTTACAAGCTCAATATTTCCTCCGCCTATTCTTGTTGTATTTGGGGCTTGCCTTTCCATTCTGGAATAGCTAAAACTATGATTTAAGAGAGTATTATTGGAAAAACTGTCTTTCTTCCAGTGAGGATGGATCCTTTGCCAAATATTAGTTGGCCAGATATGCATGGGTTGATTTCTGGGCTGTTACTTCTGCTCCATGGGTTAATGTGTCTATTTTTAATGCCATTACCATACTGTTTGGATTACTACAGTTTATTAAAACAGTTCAAAAATCAGAAAGTCTGATGTCTGCAGCTCCATTCTTCTTTCTTAGGATTTCTTTGGCTGTTTGGGGTGTTTTGTGATTCCAAATGAATGCTAGGTTACTCATCAGAGAAAGGACAGTTTTTTCCAATGAATTTTACTGGGAATATTGGATATTAGTATGCAAAAAAAAAAAAAAAGAAAGAAAGAAAAAAGAAAAAGAGAGAAAGAAACAGAAAAAAAAAGAAACAAAGAAAGAAACTAGACTCTATCTTAAACCACTTATAAAAATTAACTCAAAGTAAGTTACAGACTTAAATACAAGACCCAAAACTATAAAACTCCTAGAACAAAACACAAGGAAAAACTCTTTGATATTGGACTTGGCAATGCTATTTATTTATTTATTTATTTATTTATTTATTTATTTTCGGCTAGAACACCTAAAGCACAAGCAACAAAACCAAAAATAAATTAGTGAGACTACATCAAACTAAAAAGCTTCTGCACAACAAAAGAAACAATCAACAGAATAAAAAGGCAACCTGCGGAATGGGAGAAAATATTTACAAACCATTTATCTGATAAGGGGTTACTATCCAGAATATATAAAGAATTCATACAACTCAACAACAACAAAACATACACAAAATAATCCAATTTAAAAATGGGCAAAGGACCTGAATGGACATTTTTCCTAAGAAGATATTCAAATGGCCAGGAATACCGGAGAAGATGCTCAATGACATCACTGATTATGAGGGAAACACAAATCAAAACCAAAACGAGCTATCACCTCACATCTACTAGAATGGCTATCATCAAAAGGAAAAGAAATATGTGTTGGAGAGACTATAGAGAAAAGGGGACCTTTGTGCACTGTTGGTAGGAATGTAAGTTTGTATAGCCACTATGGAAAAGAGTATGGAGTTTCCTCAAGAAATTACAAAGAGAACTACCCATCAAGCAATTCCACTTCTGGGTATTTATCCAAAGGAAATAAGGAGACTAACTCAAAATGATATGTGCACCCCCATGTTCATTCCAGCATTATTTACAATAGCCAAGACATGGGAACATCCAAAGTGTCCATCAACAAATGAATGGACAGAGGAAATACAGCATATATACACAATGGAATATTATTAAGCCAGAAAAAAGGGAAGGAAACTCTGCCATTTGCAACAATACAAGTGAACTTTGAGTGCGTTATATTAAGTGAAATAAGTCAGACAAAGAAAGACGAATACTGTGGGCTGTCAATTCTATGTGGAATCTAAAAAACCCAAACTTGTATCAATAAAGAACAGACTGATGGTTGCCGGGGGTTGGGGAAGAGGTGAGGGTAGTCACAAGGCACAAACTTCCAGTTATAATATAAATGTGTTCTGAGATGTAATGTCCAGCCTGGTGACTATAGTTAACAATATTGTACTGTATATTTGAGAGTTGCCAAGAGAAGATCTTAAAAGCTCTCATCCCAAGGAAAAACATTTGCAACTTTGCGAGGTGATGGGTGTTAACTGAACTTAGTGTGGGAATCATTTCATAATATACACATATATCAAGTCATTATGCTATACATTTTAAATGCATACAATTGTTAAATGTAAATTATATCTGCATAAGATGGCGGGGGAGGGAGGACTATTGGCAAGGTCTTGTGCTACTGGGGGAAGAAAGCAGAGTCAGCTGTCAAGCACGCCCAAAGGAGCCCTTTGCTTCCAGCTTTCCAGGATTCCGAAAAGGCCGTTCTACTGTGACTCCCCTACCACCTCCACTGCTCTGCTTGGGTGATTCACACCTTGTTTGGAACCAAAGCTGCCATCACAACTCTATCTTCTCAAATATAATATTTTCCTTTAGAGAGAAAATTACACCTTATGCACAGGAAATTAACAAGAATATTCTGCTCTTCACATTCTTAAACGTGTGGCTTTATGAATCTTTTCAAATCCAAGGACGAGCTGGATCTTCACGTAATTCCCCATTCACACTGCCAGGTGGGACAGATGCCCGGCTGGCTGTTGGGAGCTGCGTGCAGATTAGGGACTTCTCCAGGCTGCCAGAGCTTCCTGTATTCCACTTGGTCATGCAAGAAAGGCTGCAGCATAGAACGTTAGGCTAGTTCTGAGGGATTGCAAGTTGATGAATGTGAAGTGACATAATAATTATGCCACTATCAGAGCACGGATTTACCTCAGTGAGCATCTGATGAAATTTTGTCAGGTGCTCTGGTTTTGCTAAGTAGTGTGAGAAATTTCACAAGGGGGTTTAGCTGCATCCCCTGTTCTCATAAGGCTTACAGTCATAATGAGGTTAATGAGGAGACACCCGAATACTGTTAATAGAGCAGGACAATTTATTAATGCATAGCGAGGTCTGAGTTCTGAGAAATAGGCAATCTGATCAAATGGAACATAGGAAGACCTTCTAAGAACAGCATGATTAAGATATTTTCTAAGAGTTTGGGAACCCAGCCAATCCAAAATTCAGAAGGTTATTATGGTTGATGATTAGGAGAAAATTGCGCTAGTATTTAAATTTTCTATATACTGTTTTGTGTAAAACTCCCAACTCACAGCTAAATAGAAAGTAGAGGCTGACACAGGAAGATGTGAATATTGATAAATGCCATATCAAGATTTTTGTAGCCTGTATTGATTGTGTATCCATATTTCTGCTCTATCAATAACACCAAAATGGCAACATATACTGATTTGTTTTTTCCCAAAATATTTCAACGTACTATGACTTAGTCTTCCTGTATATTCTCTGGCAGAGTTTGGACAAAGAATTTGGATTGGGTGGAATAATAAGTGGGGAATAGAGACATTCTCTTTGTCACCCCGTTCCATCTTTTTCTAACCTTTCTCCCTCTGTTCCTCTACCTCATCCCTCCTCTATGACAAACTAGCTGGCAAATTGCAGTTGCAGATGTTCTAGAAGGATATCTACTTAGAAGTCTTGACTGCTGGAGGTGAAACTAGCAGAAAATTTAAAGTATGTATAATTCGTGAGTAAATAAAATAAGTTAGTCATTGAAGTACTGCTCAAAAGATTGATTTTTACCAATTCGGGGAACGGAAGAATAATATAGAAGAGGTAATAAAAAATACTTTTGACTGGTTTGTGTGATTACGCAATGAACCAGGAAAGCTACTGTACTAAGCGCAGGTAAGATGTGAATGACTAGATGCATGAGTGAAAACATTGAAAATGAGAGATTTGGTGACAGCATAAGTGAGGGAGGAATGAGTGGGTGAATGAGCTAAAATTCACATCTATACCAAAAGCACTCTAACATTTTGTTCAAAGTTCCTGATAATTTACAGGTGATTTCTGCAGATGTCTGTAATACCATTGTTCATTCTTCAGATTAATACCAGGTGACTGAAAAAATAGAATGCCTACACGAAATTCTGAATATACTTTTACCAAACATTTAGAAGATATAACATACACTGGAAAAAGAGTTCAGGGGGAGAAATGCACATTGAACCCTTAGACTCATGTCTGTATACCTACTTTAAGCCTGTTTTAAGTAGAGGAAAATGGTTATTACGTATCAGTACCATCTGTGGCTCAGAGACCTAATATTCCCTCACTTGTCCTTTTCTCCTTGTTCTCTCCTGCTTATTACGTATTTTTGCTCATTTGCATCTCCATATAAAGGTAGAAAGGAGGAGAAAAGTTCAAATTAGTTCACTTTCCTGGCAACTAACGGTCTGGTTTAATATTTGATTAGGACAAGGTTTGAATGAAATCAACTATTTCAGTTATTCATGCCACTTCTGATTTTTGATTCCAGGGAAAATGAGAATTAGTGAGCTATGCACAAAATGGATTATATTTCTATTACAGAAGTATCTTAATGTTCTAAGTTCACCTTCCCACAAATAGTTTAAAAATGCTCCATATATGTGGTACATTATTCCATACCATGAGAAGACAGAAGGTGTATATACATATTTTTTAAAGACTTATTTATTTATTTATTTGAGAGACAGAGAGAGAGGGAGAGAGAATCCCAAGCAGACTCCATGCTGAGCAGGAAGCCCGAAGTGGGGCTCAATCCCACAACTCTGAGATCACGACCTGAGTCAAAACCAAGAGTTGGGTGCTCAACCAACAGCACCACCCAGGTGCCCCAGAAGATGTATATATTTACCTAATATTCTATATACCATGCAAGCAAATTCGGGCAGCTTAATCCTTCCAAAAGTTTTGAAAATCCAGAAGCAAATAAAAATTCTGACCCAAATAATAACAAGAGTTCATGTATTTTTTTTAAAGATTTTATTTATTTATTTATTTATTTATTTAATTTATTTATTTATTTGACAGACAGAGACACAGCGAGAGAGGGAACACAAGCAGGAGGAGTGAAAGAGGGAGAAGCAGGCTTCCCGCCGAGCAGGGAGCCCGATGCGGGGCTCTATCCCAGGACCCTGGGATCATGACCTGAGCGGAAGGCAGACGCTTAACGACTGAGCCACCCAGGGGCCCCTATGTGTTTATTTTGTAAAAGCAGACACAATCTCTCAGTGCTGAAGCACAGATCAGCTTTAGAACTGGAGAGGACCTCCATAGTTTCAAGCTCCTCTGCATAATTAACTTGTTATACACAATATTTGGCAATCTAGAATTTCTCAGGAAATTTTCTATTGTGTTTGGTGTCAAGAATAGACTAGGAAAATCAGTTCATTCAGTTCAATTGAATAGACAGCATCCATGGTCTCAACTTTGGGGGGCGGGGGCTGGGGGAACATTCGGTCATCAGCTCCAGCTCCTGGGTGCCAACGATACCAGCTTCTTCTTCATCTGTGTTCTTTGTAGTGGAGTTTCTGGCTCCCACTAAAATCTAGGCTGACTCCCTTTTCTTGTTTGTCCTTCAGCTTCTTGAGAACTGTTGTAAGTATTTCCCTATATTCAAGTCCCTGTTTCCTGCCTGGATCCTGACTGATGAGTGGGGGTGTTTGGGCAGAGGGAGAGGACAATAAGGATAACTTTAGCTATTGACAGGTGGCGGGTGAGCATTAAGGGTGTAGGAGATAGATAGATGGAGTCAAGTACAGTATTTGGGTTTGTTGGTTTGTTTGTTTTTAATCTCCGATCCATTGCAGTCTGTTATTTGCATACAGACTATAAAATACAATGCAATATAATGTTCCAGCCATGACAAATGGCTATGAAAGTTTCTAAATGGCAGCTTCCACTTTTTAACCTCATCTTGTCCCAGAACAACAATCAATTCACGGCTACTGCTGGTCTACAGAAAGCACGGCGAGTAGCACTAGTCCAGTAGAGAGCTAGGACAAAGAAAACAAAAAAACAAAACACCTTCTCTGATTAGAAAATGAGATGGAAGTTAGAGATCAAAACTCTGGAGTCCCTGGTAAATTAGCAGTAGTCAGGGACATGGAATTGGAAGAAGACACATAGGAAGAATGCATAGACAGAAATAGAAGCAGGCTAGGGCAGAACATCAGTGAGTACTGTAATGTGGTAGGTAGTCTGAGAGAAACAAGAAGTGAAGATGGGAAAGAGGAAGAAGGAGAAGCATGAGCTCCACAGCATGCTATTTGGGCCCACTGAGGCATTAAAGAGGCATTTTGTTCAGTGTGCTCTACTGATTAAGGCTGGCTGAGATTCATGTTTGCACACCCCAAAAGTCAAACGTTGAAATCCTAACCTCCCCAGGTGATGCAATCAGTAGGCACGGCCTTTGGAGGTGATTAGGTCATGGGACTAGTGTCCTCATAAACGGGATTAGTGCCCTCATAGAGGAGATCCCAGAGACTCCTGCTCCCTTCCCTTTCTGCCATATGAGGACACAGTGAGAGGGCCATCTATGAACCAGGAAGTGGGCTCTCGCCAGACACTGAATCTCTCAGTATTTTGATCTCTGACTTCCCAACCTGCAGAACTATGAGAAATGAACTTCTATTACTTGTAAGCCACACAGTCTATGGTGTTTTCGTTATTACATTTCAAGTGGACTAAGACACGGGAACATAAATGTATTACATGTTTTAGAAAGAACTCCATCAAAATAAGGGGAGCAATTTACTTGAAAAATTCAATCACAGAGAACGCAGGCTTCCTTTATTGGCGATAGAGACAATAAGTGAAGCATCAGTGCAAACAGAACTTTCTGCCATGATGATGGAAATGTTTTTTGTCTGTGCTGTCCAATGGGGTAGCCATCAGCGACATGTGGTTATTGAACACTTGAAAAGTGCCTAGTGTGACTGAGAAACTGGTCTTCATCCAATTCAATTTTAATTCATTTAAATTTAAATAGCCACAGGTAGCCAAGCACTATCTAATTAACTAGATGATTTGTATCCCAGAAACAAGTTTGGTTTAGAGTAAAAAGTGTATAGGCTTTGAGGCCATGTGGACCAACCTTTAAATCCTTTGATTACTAACTCTGTGACCTTGGCTATGTCACTGACCTTCCCTAGACCTGACCTTCTTGTTTATAAAATGGGGCTTATAATATTTATGCTTAGAGTCATTGCTACAGTTCAAAATGAGGCATGTAGATTGCATAGCACAGACCAAATATTCAATAAATGATAGCTGTTAGTAGTAGTAAATGATGTAGGTCAGTATTTGTGAACATAATTCAGTTGTTTTGATTTCTCTGATCATCAGCATGCGCATGTAATAAACTGTGAAATATGCAATAAGAGATAACCCTGGGGGCGGTTGCCTCTGGTAGAGTAGCTTCTTCTGGGTGACAACCGAGGATGCTTTCCTAGTTAGAGATTCTCTTATCTCTGCCTTGCTGTGAGCTGTCCTTTTTCAGTGTGATTGCTTCTGGCAAATCCACCCTGCTCCTCCCAAGGAGCATTCCTCACTGCTTTTTCTATAAGCTCGGAAGAACTATAGGCTGTTCAGGAAAAAAGACAAATGGAGCTTGTTCAATCAATAACTTTAATTTTACATACAATTCTAAGTCAATGGAGTCTGATCAGATGGTCTCTCAGGTTTCCTTCTGTGGAATGAACAACACACATTCAGAGACATTTACCTTAACCCTGGCTCATCATTACAATCTCTCGGGAGAACTTCTTAAAAAAATATACATGCCTATCCCTCCTCCCCCTAACCTGGAGACTTGGCACAGTTAGGAGTTCTCCTGGTGATTCTGTTTCATGGTTTGAAAATTATTGATGTACACCATTTCTCTTGGGGGGCTCTGGACAGATGGGAGCCCAAGTTAAATGAGAGATTTCTGTACCACTCTAGGGCAAGGACATGGCACAGACATTACACGGATCCAGCACAAGGATGTGGAGGCCCTCTGAATATTGGGCTGAAATTTTCCCTTGGGGAATCAGAGCCAATCATTTGAACAAGTGTCATTCAGAGCTGGTCCTGGATTCCAGAACTAACTTCTCTTTACTTTTACTCCTAAGCTCCCCCGTTATGTTTCTGGAGATGGTCTACTTACTTGTACATTTTGTGGGGCTCAAAACTGTTTATGATATACTATCTTTCAGCTTATGGGCTTTCGTACATGAAATTTCACTAGTTGTTGACATGACCGGGTACATACCCATCCAAAGAAAAACTAAGGAAAACTCTTTTCCTTTTTTTTTTTTTTTTTTTAAGATTTATCTATCTTAGAGAGAGAGCTCGGAGTGCGAGAGGGGGAGGGGCAGAGGCAGAGGAAGAGAGAATCCTCAAGCCGACTCCCTGCTGAGATGGAGCAGATCCCAGGCCTCTGAGATCAAGACCTGAGCTGAAATCAAGAGTTGGCCGCTTAACTGGCTGAGCCACCCAGGCGCCCGCCCCTTTACCCTTTAGAAACCACTCTTGCAATCAGAGGTTCAGAGCAACGTCTTCATGTTTGTCTGACCCACTCCCTTGCCACCCAAAAGTGACCTGTGATTTATGGTGAAGCAACATACTGATTAACGTATGGATGCTTGTTAGGATACTGGCCAAATATTGTTACATACTTTTGGAGACAATTTCTGTGGAACAAAAGAATTCCAAGCATAGGCCAAGGGCCCACTTCTCCTGAACAATATGCAACACAGTAAAATTCCAGCACAACCAACCAATTTCAACAGTCCTTGAAAGTCTGTAGCAGGCCCTAAAATTTTCAGTCCAGAAAGGAGGAAAGTATTGGGGATTATGAAGACACGTTTTATTGGAGTAATTGGCAAGACAAAAAATTTACTGGAATGTGATGGTTTAGACATATTATTGTTTTCTCTCTGGCTTTCTAACCACATGTTTTATTAATTTTTGGTCTTAAGGGGGGCAACGTGAAAATATTAAACCTATACTGGGCAATAGTAATATCTTAAATGAGAACCTTAGTCCTATGAAAAGTTAAGGCTTCTTTATTTTATTATGAAGAAGCGATTTAGGTGATAGAGAAACTAGGACTCATTGATTACATCCCTGATTTTCAGAGCCTGTATCACATGGGAATCTTTTATGGTTTGATAAGTGAGTATTTTGGAAAGAAACCTAACTCCCAATAAGCTAGAAAGACTATTGGTGCACTTCCTTAGAAACCGGGGTTTTGACTGGTTTCAGAGGTGGCTCTGAAATGAGTCCCTGGAGGCGTTCATTAATGCCATCAGGACTCTTCCTGTCTATTACTCAGTGGCTTTCTTCTCTTGTGAACTTACTCTCCAATAGGCTATGTCCAGCTGCTTCAGGCTTGCATGGCACAGTCACTTAAGCTGCCATATTAGCTCAGAAAAAGGATCCCCATTCTCCCGGATTAGATCATGTGTATCTCCCCTCCTCCCTTTGTGTCTAGGGGATGAAATGCTCTCTCATTGGCAGGCCCGGGTCACCAGCCCCTGCAATGACAGGAAAGGTCTGTCATACACGGTGTAAGGGAGCAATTCTTAAAAGGAAGAGGTCGAGACAAGGAAGTTAATTTTTTAATAGCTTACTTTGGGGTGAAAAGAGTGATTTATGATTTGCTATGCAAATGATGAAAAATAACTTCATCTCCCATTAACACGACTTTTGGGTTTAATGGAGACCACAACATAGTGTGTGTTTATCACATGGAATGTGTTTGTATGCCGAAGGAAAGTTCCATTCAAAACCCAGTATCATGTCACTTTCTTAAAATGGTTCTCTTGTAAATAGCCAAAAATTTATTGTGGAAGTCTGAGTTTTATTTATTTGATAATAAATAAATAAATTTTATGAATGAAACAAATCACACAATTCAAATATAGATCATCTTTCTCAGGAAATGAGATGAATGCAATTTCATTTCAAATGTACAAAAGGTATGAAGAAATCTGTGCTAAATATTTTAGAGAAATAATTATGTTGTGAATTTGTATCTCATTCAGTCGTTTTGATAAATATGGATTTCATCCACTAGAGTTACCAATAGTAAAAACTAAAGTAGAATGTGCTTAGTATTCCTAAAACAACAAAACCCTCGAAAAGCCAACCAAGTAATTAAGCAAATCTAAAGAAAAACATTACCAAACTACACATTATGACATGAATCATGATGTACCCCGAAACTTTTAGTTAATTGGGAAACATCAGCTGACCCATACTCTAGGGGCTGTACATCGTGCTTGAGATTTTTTTCTATATTCTTTACTGTTTTTTCCGAAAATTTTTTAGAGTCTTAAAAACGCCTGCAGTAATTAAGTCTACAAATGCTAGGCAGGCTCCACTGAGTATGTGGAAGCGAGTCCATAGAAAATGTCAGGCACGAAGATCATCTGGATGAGTTGACTAACCAGGTGGGGTTATCACATTCACAAAACAGTCTCTAGGTCCCCTGTGCGCTGTAGTCTGATCTGGGGCTTCCTGGCAGTTGAGATCATGTGGATTCCTCCCACTGGGGTGGGAGCGGCGGTGGGTGTGTGGAAGGGGTTTGAAGGTGGGAGTAGGGGCGGGCGTGTGGGAGGGGTTTGGAGGTGAGAGTGGGCGGGTGGGCCTGTGGGAGGGGTTTGGAGGTGGGACCTGTGTGGGAACGGGGCAGGGGATAGAGCGGAGGGACGCCGCGGGGCTGGAAGTGGGGTGCGGGAGGGGGCGGGAATAGAGAGGGGGTGGGGAGGGGGCGGGACGGAGGCGGGGCGGGGCGCTCTATAGGGGCGTGCACACTCCACAGGGACACGCGCTCTGGGCCACAGCAACTCGCTCCAAGTTCCCTCCCTCGCGCTCGGCGAAGCCCGCCTGAGCCCTCCCACCCGGTGCAGACCGAACCATCGCGGCCGCCGCCAGCCGGGCCCTCCACGGCCTTGCGTCCGGAGCCCCCTTGGCTAACCCGGTCAGCTCTCTCTCCGTGGCCCGGCGGAGGCGGCGCGAGAACTCCGCGCCCCCTGCGGCCGGCGCTCCGCCCTCCGGCGGCGCGGGCGGCCCGGACCCCTTTCCTGGCGGGCCCGACCTTCCTCCTTACCGCCCCCGGAGCTTGGAGCTCGGCTGGGGCCACACTGCCCGGGGCCGGGGAGCGCGGCCGAGGTAAGCTTGGGCCGGGAGCCGGGCCAGGGCGGGGATCGGGCGGGTGGCCGCGCGGCGCCCCGACTGCGGACAATGCCCGAGCCGCGCGCTGCCAAAGTGGAGCCGGATCGGCCTCTGAGCCTCGGTGCCCGGCCTGGGTGTCCATCCAGCCTGGCGAGGGAGCCGCACTGGCCCGGACGGACCCCCCGCCCACTGTGTGGGCCGCGAGAAGAGGCGCTCGGCTGCGCGTCCGGGCTGGGCGGGAAGGCCGGGCAAGGGCGCTGCGGAGCGGGGCGGGCTTGCGGGTCGCGAGCGACGGGCTGCGAAAGCGTGCCTGCCGCTTGCTGCTTGAGCAGTGGGTAGGCGAGGGACCCGGACTCTGCTCGACCCCTTCTTCTTGCATCGTCTCCAATCTCGGGGGCTAAATACCTAGGGGGTATCAGTATGTCCTAATCGCCTGCTGGGAATTCTTGCTAGAGATGCAGATTCAGAGGCTCCGAAAGTTTGTTTTTGGTTACCCCCACCAGCTCCACTCATGGTCTCGATCGTCTCCACTTTCTTTGAAAGCACACAGATTTGAAATAGAATGAAATTATCCTTGGCTCACTCGTGCCGCCGTCTCTCAGCGGAGCTCATAACTTGGCAGCAAAGCGCGTGCAGGCTGTGGGAAGCCGCCGGTGCCTGCTGCCCAGTCTAGTGCCCTCTGATTGTTGTTGAAGCAGGAGCTGCGTGGTGGAAATGGCAGTGACAGTTCTCTCTCTGCGCAGGCTGGTGGGGAGGGCAGCAGAGGTAACTTTGCTGTGTGTTTCAGTTACTCGGGAAAGTGGAAAGAAAATGCCTGGTGCCCGGCTTTTTAACCCTTTCAAAGTTGTTATTCAGATTTACTGAGCCACAAAATTAACGGGCTTTCTTTGCTGCCTAAGATACAGGCAAACTCTGGGTTTTTCCTCACAGCCGTATCCTGTGCAAAATCTGGCACACATCTGTGACAACATTGCGTGGCTGGCA
>CM052900.1:61989212-62081821 GCA_028534135.1 Potos flavus | reverse complement strand
CCCCCCCCCCCCCCCGCCTGCCTCTCTGCCTACTTGTGATCTCTCTCTCTCTGTCAAATAAATAAATAAAATCTTTAAAAAAAAATTAAAAAAATAATGACTTTCATTGTCCTCATATCCCTTGATGGTGTTGAGGACCCATATGTAGCATCTTCTCCCCAGTTTACACGTGGAGTCATTCCATGGAAAATATCTGTGCTTGTTTTGTGACATCACAGCCCCTGGTCATTCAGATGAGCTACTGATTAAGCATAGTTATTTTAACATAAAGGTGAGGTCATGATAAGCCAGACTTCTTTGTCCATACCATCCCATTGATTTATCCCAGGGTATTTATGGTGCTACTAGAGATCTTATAACAGTAGAGTCACTAATTGAACGGGGAGGTGACCATGCTTTGTCAACCTGATAATCTATAAGGTGCTTTGAGCAGCGCCTGGAACACAGTGCTAGGTAAGTGTCACCTAGTTTTATTTTTAGTTTTTATTATCAGTCCATGTGTTTTTCTGTTTGGAAAACAGTTGTTTTGTTTTTCAGATTGCAGCACTTTTAAGTCATGGTCTATTTTAAGTCTGTGGTTTAATTTTAGATCAGAATTGAGGTTGGGTTGTTGTTTTGCTTATGACCGACAATCCGTTTTGTGTATTATTCTTATGCACAATATGTAGCAGATCTGTAAGGGCAAGAACACAGTCCTGAGCTATCATATCCAAGTACATTTCATAATAAGGAGACTTAATTATCCTTAAGGGCCTAAATGTCTAAGGAGAATCCTAGACATTAGGGGAAACGTGGGCTCTGGACCCCATTCTGAACCCCCTCGTTCTCTAGGTTGACAATAATACTTCCAATTACTACTTGAAATTCCACCGTGGTGGCACAACCGTGGGGTAACTCCCACTGGGTCAGAAAGTAATGAAATATAAATGCGCATTGTATATACATCAATCAGATCTTATAATTCTTATTTGTGCTTTCACATCTTTCGAGCAGCCTAGTTAGCTAACATAAGAAAAATGAAAACTACTTACTTCCCATGTGTCCGTAACCAAATGATTGTGTTTGCCACCTAGATATTTTAAAAGATTGTCAGGGGTTTACTTTCATTTTGAGGTCCTCCCCCACACCCTTTTAACTTTGAGATGATATCTCTTTCATTCCTCAACAGTTTACTTAGGTAATCAAAGACATGGCTAACTCTTGGGGCCCTGCAGTACCAAAGCTGCTGTAGGCACAGTCTGACAGTAGGTGGTGCTGTGGGTAATGCTGGTGGGCAAGGTGCATTTGTGGTCAAGTAGAATTGGAGGGGTTAATTAGTAATCCCATTGTTTGCCCTCCTCCCCAAAATATACTCTCACTGCACAGATACTGTCTAACAATCGTTTTAGGAATAAAGTTTTAAAAAAGTCTCTCCTTTGTATTTCCACCTTTCTTGGACTATTTTACTTGGCCAGATTTTTCTTTCTGAAAACCGTAGCATTCCAGGTGTTAAGACAAACACTGCTTTGTAAAAATCTTATTTAATCAACTGTACTCTTTACTCTTATTTTTCAATGATAGATTAAGGTTGATCGTTCTGAGCCTGGAGGATTTCCAACTAACCTGGACTTTTTTTCAGTACTTAACTCGTAAAAGAGAGAAACAAGTGATTAAGAAACTCAGTTGCATCATGACTTTAAGAAAGCAGCTTCTCATTTATTCTGATTTTTACCATTTTTCTGAGCCCCAGTATGATGCAATGAGCATTGATATTCAGGATGAAGACTGAAGCTCTGCAAAGCTATGACTCATCCAAGAAAAATATACTCATTCTATTTAGTAAAGCACTGAGGGTAGAGTGAATAAGAAGACTCAGAACCAGGGCTTTCTGGACTGTAATCCGAGTTATCTCTGTGGGCTGGCTCGGGGACTGGCCTCGTCCTGGGCAGCTGACAGTGGATTCTCTTTATTCCAACAGAGGATAGTTGTTGTTATCTTCTTTCTTTGGGTGACATGAAGTGACTGGCTGAGTCACGTAGCTACTAAGTAGCAAAGCTGCGGTGTGTCTCTGGAACCCATGGATCTTTCCACCGCACCATGTGGAATAACCTCTGTTTTGCACTTTCAGGAGGTGCTCACTACATTCTTTTGGGGTTTGATATCGACAAATCTCTTCGTCATAACTCAATGACATACTTTGAATTTCCTGGGTAGCGTTGGGAGTCCAAAACAGGAGAGATGAAGCTAATTTTAATGTTCAGAGGTAACCTCCTGAGATTTCACAATACTTCTTGAAGATTGCTTATTTTAGAAGGACTGAGGAGAAGGCTGGCAGGTTTAACTTCTTTGAGCTATGTGAAGACCAGTGCAAATGGTTTAGATGATGGAAGTGGTATTGGGTCTGTTTTTGGCTTTCTTGCTCAGGTGATCTGGCGAGAGTCCTAGCCTCCCCTGTACATCCACTGACGTTCCTTCCCTTGGGGTGAAGGAGCTTTATTCATTTCCATCACTTAACTATATCAAATAATTAAATACATTACAATGATTAATGAAACACCAAATCAAACTCCTTTTGATGTATTCATTTGTTTGGTATTTACCCTTTTAGCCAGAGCTTAGTTTAAATTTTAATGGTCATTTTTGTATTGAAAGCATTCTAGAAATACAAAGAAGTAGTATTGGAGAATTGTTCAGAAGAGAACACAAATTTTGCCCAAAATGTTTACCAAAGAAGCTAAGGTAGCATTGATTCTGAAGTTTGAAAGGATAAATTAACGGGATCATTCACATGGAAGATTTTGGAGGAAGTAGTAAGAAATACGGTTTTTCATTGTCTGTGGATGTCATCACCCACACAATGAAGTATAGATAATGAAGTTATGGACAAGGCTTCAAAATGTTTGCAGAATACATTTTCCTCCTGTTATATTTAAGCCTGGGTTTGTTTCTAGATGATCTCTTGTGGTACAAAATTAATGACCTTAAATCATGTATATTCCTATTATGACACGTTAGGTTTCCTCCTTCTTGTGAAAGGGGACCGCATGTGATGTTTATGTTTTTAACATTTTGAGTCTCATAAGGAGAGTCACATAAGAACACAAGAACACAGCATTCAAAGACTGGTTTTGGTTTTTTGTTTGTTTGTTTGTTTGTTTTTTTGAAACTTTAGTAGTTAGTAGATGAAGCAGTTTACTTCCTCTTTCCAGTGTATTTGGTGACAAAAATAGTGAACATGTGGATGATTAAACAATTTTAAACTGGAACTAGCACAAAAGCTGGGATTTTAAAATGGTAAACACTTCAGAGGGAAGTTCAAAGGTGAATAATAAGCAAAAGGAAACAGTATGTCATTTGGCAGACAGGTTTCTAGAAGAATTATGAGAATTCTGTGGTATGTTTTATACGTCCTAGCAAGATCCATGGGTTTTGAAATTGTCCAGTTCCAGATAAAGATTTTAAAGATACAATTTAGAAGCATATGGGAAATTTTTTAGTGGTTATGTTGTAAGGCAGAGCATTTGCTCCACAACAGCCCCACTGGAAGTTTGTTTCTTTCCTTTTCTTTCTTTCTTTTTTTTCTTCTTTTCTTTTTTTTTTTCTTTTCTTTTTTTGGTCTTTTTCAGGAGGAATCACAGATATGCTTCAAAATAATCATTGCCAGCAAATTTTTTTTTGTCTCATTGTCTGGAACTTAATGAAAAGAAAGTAACTATGAGAAAGAATGTCGTTGGGGCGCCTGGGTCGCTCAGTGGGTTAAGCCTCTGTCTTCAGCTCAGGTCATGATCTCAGGGTCCTGGGATCGAGCCCCGCTTCGGGCTCTCTGCTCAGCAGGGAGCCTGCTTCCCCCTCTCTCTGCCTGCCTCTCTGCCTACTTATGATCTCTGTCTGTCAAATAAATAAATAAAATCTTAAAAAAAAAAAAAGAAAGAATGTCGTTTAGTAACTTCTTCTATTATGATTATTATTTTAAATGGATATTTTTAGAGGATTCACTGTGTGCCTATGTATGGGAGATAAGCAGTACCCAAGAAAGACAAGGTTCTTTCCTCTTTGAGGTTTTATGGTATCAAGGGGAGGAAAAAGGTAACAAAATAAATAAATGAAAAGCTAGGTTTTTTTTAAAGATTTATTTATTTATTTTAAAGAGGGAGAGCACACATGTGTGCATGTGGGTACACTCAAGGTGGGGGGCAGAGGGAGAGGGAGAGAGAGAATCCTCAAGCAGACTCCCCGCTGAGCACAGAGCCTGACACAGGGCCAATCCCATGATCCGAGATCATGACCTGAGCCAGAATCAAGAGACAGATACTTAACCAACTGAGCCACCCAGGTGCCCCATGAAATGCTAGTTTGAAGCAGTAGTAAGTGCAGTCAGGAATGAGAGTGGCGTTCCCAGCTCCACTGGGTAGTCTGGGAGGGCTCCATGGAGGTTGTTTGAACTGAGACTTATGGGGCGGGGGGGGGGGAGAGGCAACCTCTGCAAGGTCTCTCAGTAGAGAGGACAGCCAGCTTACGCAAAGGCCCTGAGGCAGGCAGAACCTGCCTTTGTGAAGAACAGGAGATAGCATCAGAGGAACCAGGTCAACAAGGCCTTGTAGATCCCAGGGGGTGGGAGGGAGGGAGGAATTTCTGTTTATTCTAAAGTAGTGGGAGCTGCTGGAGGGTGTGACACAAGGAAGGCCAGGCTCTAGTGTGCAATTTGGCAGCTCACACGGCCTGCCTTATGGAGAATGGATTGCCAGAAAAGAGTGGAAGTGGGGAGACAAAAAGCTGTCATGGTGACCAGCCAGGTGGACTGGAAGGAAAGAAAGAAAATGGAAGGCGGGAACCCGAGGTTTGCACAATTTTGAATTTCTCCTAACCTAACCCATTATTGATTTTAAGATGCATCTTTATTGTAGTAACACCAAGAAAGGAAACATACTGCCAGTTAAGCTTTGACATACAAATCCTGATTTCAAGTATTAAAATGGGAAAATAGATGTGTCTTAGAATTGGTGAAATAACAGTATATTCTGGAGCTCAAGTTGGTTTGTATTTTATTTCTGTTTGTGTATCAGTGATCCAAGTTGAATCCTGTTGTTTGGAAGAACCTGAGGGTCATAAGTAGTGGAATCCCCTCCCTCAGGATTAGAAGCTGGTGTAGACAATTGCATCTGGTGTCAGTAATCTTTGTGATACTTTCAAAAATGTGTAGAGAAGGCATTCACAGGCATTCATTCTGTTGCCCTCACATGCACTACTGACCCGCTGGTGTTAGAGATCAAGGAAACCGCGACGGCCCAGATGTGTCAGATTCAAGGGGAGTCACGGACGCTGTGTGCACATTAGAATTCCCCAGAGCCCTGGGGAATTACTAGCTCTATTTCTGTGACACCAGGAGCAGGGCAGAGTGAGGCCAGGGTGAGGGCTCGGTCAGGGCCATGAGGATTCCAGACCAAACACTTAGTTGAAGTCCAGCCCATTACCGAGACACTGAGAGAAAGTTCTCAAAGTGAGCCTGTCTGGGTGCAAAGATTGGCTCTGTGTGAACGTGAGTGAGTTACAGAGGCTTTTGGAACCTCACTTTCCTGATCTGTAAGACGGGAATAACCTACTTTGTGTTGTATCTGCTTCATTGGGTTGCTGGAGGGTTCAGTAAGACGGTGCTTGCAAAATGCGGGACACGCCACTGAGGCTAGTTGCTGTTACATGTTACTGTGTCGCCAACTTCTGGGACCGTTCCATCTGTCTTTTATGTCCTCAGCATACAGGTCACAGGCTGAAGGTCACTTTTTCAGAGACTCACCCTGACCCCAGGAGCTAAGGTAGCCCCTTCTCCACCACCCTCTTTCTCATCGTCCTGCTTTGTTTTCTTCACAGCCCCCATGTCGAACTAGAACGGTATGATTTCTCTCCATGGTGAAAGTGCCTTCTCCAGGTTGACAGGGATGCTGTCATGGTGGCTGTCGAATCCACATTGCCCAGAACTGCACCAGATCCCTTGCAGAGCCTCCTAAGTTCTTACCTGGTGGGGTCCGCGGGTGACCTGCTGGTTAGGAGGTCTTTGCCTCCCTGGGACCTTGAAGGAGCAGCAAAAAGTCCAGAACTCAAGCAGAACTCTGCCCTCACCTTGGCGTTTGTGCTGTGGGATGACTGGCTTTCCAGTGAGGTGGCTCTACCCAAGGTCCAACGGGCAGGCTTCAGGCAGTCCTTGGTCGCATATTTTTGGGACAGAGAGTCAGAGGAGAGCAAGAGTTTATATTCAGAAACAAGGATTTCTTGGGGTAGGACATGCTCATTGGTTCGCCCTGACCTTTCAGAGAGCATCACTAGCTTCTTCCTCAAGCCAAACGTCACCCAAGGCCTCCCTGATATGCGAGATGCCAGCTGTCAGGCACCTAGTCCTTCTTCTTCTTTTTTAATTTTTTTTTATTTTTCTAAAAGATTTTATTTATTTATTTGTCAGAGAGTGTGCACAAGCAGGGGGAGTAGTAGGCAGAGGGAGAAGCAGGCTCCCCGCTGAGCAAGGAGCCCGATGTGGGACTTGATTCCAGGACCCTGGGATCATGACCTGAGCCAAAGGCAGACACTTAACCGACTGAGCCACACAGGTGTCCCTCAGGCACCTGGTCCTCCTGTCAAAACCACAAAAGGCAACAAGATAGAGAAATATACCAGCTGTAAAAAGCAGCCGGTGCTTGTCAGACTGCCCTGGCTGTTCCAGAAGCCGCCTCTGAAACTGGGTCTGTAGCCGGCCTCCTGATAGACATGCATGGTCAGCAGTCTGGACCGGGAGCTCTCACCCCTGCGTCTGAGCCAGATTATGTTACTTACGATGCCACAGCTCATTATAACGACTCTGGTCAGGGCATTTGTATTTCCCAAAAGGATATCATACCCATTTTAGAAATAAGAATATTTATATATTTCTTTCCAGACTTTTAAGCTTTCATAGTGCTCCTCTCTATTTGACTGCGGTCTTTGGGTAAAGTTCAGCGAATAAAATGTAAGGACTTCTTTTCTTTCGTTTTTTAAATTTTTTTTTCTTTTTCTTTCTCTCTCTCTTTCTTTCTTTCTTTCTTTCTTTCTTTCTTTCTTTCTTTCTTTCTTTCTTTTTTGTAAGGACTCGCTTTCAAATCCTTGTGCAGACACACTCTGAAATCATAGGTATCTGCTTGTATTTACTCATCTACACGTGCAAACTATTTGTCATCTTTCTTTCCCTGGCTACCACGGGGCCATCGCTTCCACAGTTGGTCAGAAACAGACAGAAACAGAACTCAGAAGTGTTCAGAAAAATACCAGTGAATCCTGACAGCACTTCTGTGCCTTGACTCCGTGGTTAGAACAAGGTGAAATGGAAGGCTCATTGTGCTCTTGACTATGAGTTGGGGATTTAAAAAATCCTTTTAATCTGTCCCTGGCCTGTGCTTATTCAAATGATCGTTATTTGGAATGTTGTGATTTTTAAAAATCTGATGTTCTTCCCAAGACATTTTGTTCTTGTTTAGTGACCATGAGAGAAGAAGAGAAATCTTTGTGTTGATTCTGAATGTGACTGGTCAGGAATGTTCTTCGTAGCTTCTGAGGATTCGTTCTAACCTACAGCACAAATTGGGTGTATAACCATGTAAACCTTTATACAATGTTTTGGTCAAAGTGGCCACCATCTTTGAGGGGATAGACTGGCTATCTAGCAACTCAGTTATTTCATTTAATGAAGTTTTGTTTTTCTACTTCCTGTTACTGAATTTATGTTTGTAGCTCTTATAGGGGAAGAGGATTACAATCATATAAACCTACAATTTTGTGGAAAGTTGAAATAAGGTTCTATCTGTATTGTTTGGAAATTGGTTTAAAGTGAATTTTCCACAGAAGTGACGGGAGTCCCATGCATATCATGTAGCCGTGTGTGTGTGTGTGGGGGGGGTGTGTGTAGAGGTAGAGTTTTCAATATGAACTTCGCAGTGGCCACATTTCCCAGTCAGAAGTCACTCTGCCCTCTCCCCACTGTCACATACTCCAGCTCATATGGCCTATTTTGCTTATCTGATTTCTCCTCCAGGTATTTTTTTTTCCTCTCAGAATTCACCAGCACAGGACCGGACTGCTTTAGTTGTTAATCCCCATTGCTATCTTCACATGGCTTTTCCAGAGTGATTTCAGTGTGGGGCATTCAGCTGTTGAAGAGCTCTGTCTGCCCTTCGGACCTTTCCCCAAAAGGTGTTTAGATACTGTGAGTTAATGATAAAGAGACTGCATTGCCAAGACCTTTCCATTCAGGATACTAAGACATAATCAAACATTTTGTGTCTGAAATACTTAAATATCCTCATTTTAATTTGGACCTTTTTGTTTGACCAGGTAGTATTTATTAGTCAGAGATACCTCATGTTGGTCAGGGTTCTCCAGAGAAACAGAACCAATAGATTTCTGTCCCTGTCTCTATCTCCATCTCTTTTTGAAGGAGATTTATTGTAGGGAAGTGTCTCGTGAGGTTGTGGAGGCTGGGAAGTCCCAGATCTGTCATCTGCAGGCTGGAGACCCAGGGGAGTCCATGGTGTAAGTTCCAGAGTGAGGGGAGGGAAAGATGGGTGTCTCGGCTCACGGAGATCAGATCCTCCCTTCTACATTTTTGTTGTATTCAGGCCTTCAACAAACTAGATGACACACCACCCGCATTGCTTTACTCAGTCTATCCACGCAAGTGTGAGTTTCATCCAGAAACATCCCTACAGACACATACTCCTTCAACCAAGTATCTGGGCACCTTGTGTCCCAGTCAAGTTGGTGCCCAGACTTCTCTAGCCCTAATGCCATGTTACTGCCTGTAGTAGGAGAATGGAGGTGACCTCAGGGGTGCTTCTGACCTCGTCCATCCTCTGAAGTGTCCTGTTGCCCTTGTTGGCATTGTCAGTGTGCCTTGTGAATGCAGTCACGTGCATCTTGCTGATGCCTCCTTTGACATGGAGGATTCCGCATCAATGAAGCCAAGATTCATGTTTATTTTCAGAGAAAAATGAAGCTTTGTCAGTTTTTCTTTTTTTCTGTCAATTTTTGGCCCCCCATCCCCTCTTGGAACAGAAAGTTATATAAAAGGAATATGTCAGTAGGTACTTTTTTTCCCTTGCATTTTGATAAGTAAAGAAGGAAAACTCTTATAAAAAGCGTCCTTCTACCAATAAGAGGATAAATTCCTCAAACCTTAAAATAGCAAACATGCTGGCAAGCAAGACAACTTTTGTCTGTGCTCATAGATTTTTAATCGATTTGTTGATGCTTTGTGGTCTAATGAAATGACATTGTAGGAATCACGAAAATCGTTTGGAAAGGGGTGAATTCTTGCCCCTGCAGCTGAGCTCACACTGACATGGGGAATGTGGTCCATGAAGGGGAGAGGCCTCCAGATTGATGGCTCTTGGCAGCTGATGTGCAGCATCTTGATATTGAGGTCAGGACCCTGGTCCCCTTTGACATCCACTCTGTATTTCCCGATCTCTTTGACTCTGAAATATCTCTCCTGCCTGCCCCTCCTCTGCCTTCTTGGTGCACCTTCCATCTTAGTTCAGTCCTGGGCCATCTTGTCCTTTCTGGCTGAAAGCCCTGCCCTGAACCTTCTTCCCTTTCCTACCTCCACTGGACTATCTCCAAAATTAGCTGAGGTATCCGTCTGTCACATTGCTTACCTGGTCCAAGCCCGGACCATGTGCTCAAAACTAAGTCCCATTAATGTGCCATTCCAGTTCTTCCCAATGTGGCTTCCGTGCCCCTCCGGCCCCTTCCCTTGGGCGTCTCCCTGCATTGCATCTGCTCTTCATTCTGTCCGGAGTGCCCATTCACCTCCGCTCTGCTTCATGCACTCCTGGTGACCCTAAAATGCGTCTCTCATGCCTCCTCTCTAATTATTTTCCTTGACCATATATGCTCTGAATAAAAAAGAGCAGAAGAGGGGGCGCCTGAGTGGCTCAGTCAGGTGAGCATCTGACTCTTGATTTCAGCTCGGGTCTTGATTTTGGGGTCATGGGATTGAGCCCCGCACTCAGCATGGAGGCTGCTTGTCCCTCTCCCTCTGCTTCTCCCTGTACGTGCGTGCGCTCTCTGTCTCTCTCTCTCTCTTTCTCACAAATAAATAAATAAAATCTTTAAAAAAAAAGAGCAGAAGAAACAATCATGTCTTTTATGATGTTGAAGTTACTTGAATGCGAGGACATAAAAGTATATTTCTGCCTTATGACTACTGTTCGACTTGATAGAGGGCATAAATCATATTCAAACCAGCAGCTTCTTGTGAAAATCTGCCTCCATCTTAAGCTACTCTGCTACGTGAGTAGTTTGCATCTCAAAATTGAGGTGAATGATCTCTCAGATGCTGAAGGAGTTCGCAGCTGGGATCAAGGCACCACTATTGACAATATCCTGAGAGATCATGGAGAAGACGAGAGGTGCCAGAATCAAGTCAAATGCCCTGATTTTTCAGAAAGTGATGAGAGCCTAGACCCGCACCAATATGGGGGCCACTGGCCACACATGGCTACCAAACATGGGCCACGCAGCTAGCATGAATTGAAATATCCTGTAGGCATAAAGTACCAGATTTTGCAGATTTAGCTTGAAAACAGAATGTAAAATAACTCATTAATATTTGGGCGATATTTTGGATTGAAGGGGTTGAATAAAATATATTGTCAAAAGTGATTTCATCTTTTTCTTTTTAATTTTTAGTATACCTACAAGAGGACTGGAAATAACATATTGTTCACCTTTGTGGCTTGCATTATATTTCCATGGGAGGATGCTGTTTTAGACTCTCCGATTCAATTATTTCACTCCCTATCCTTGGCAGCATTCTAAAACATAGTGTTAAGCAGATGGTTGTGTACTTGCAGAAAGAGAAGTAGTAATAACTAAAAGCAAGCATAGTTTCACTAAGAACAAATCATGCCAAGCTAACCTCATTTTTTTTTTTTTTTTGATCAGGTTACTAACCTAGAAGATCAGAATGCTTCTCTAGATTTCTATTTGGATTTCTATAAAACACTTGGAACATCTCCTCTGATAAGCTCAAGAATAATTTAGAGTACAGAGAGTTGAGGTCGATTGTGTGGCTGTGTCTGCAGCTGGTTGAACTTGGTTCTTAGAAGATCTTATATCGATTGTGTCAGGAACAGGCTAGGGATGCTCTCAGGCTTCCCATAGAGCTTGTTCCATTTTAGTCACGTGAGGGAACTTAAACTAAGGTCGTCTGTGAAGCGGTCAATTTCGACCAGGTTTCAGGGGTCTGAAAGAAGGTATACCACATCGGCCATGTTCTGCCAAATGGTCTGGAGTTCATTCATGGCACACATGTATTTAGTTTGTATATGCTCAGGCACTAGGTTGGGTTCTGAGAATAAAGAATAATACATTGTCCCTAACTTCAAAATTTCATCCTGTGGGAAAGAAAACCCCCAATGAAACCACGGACTGTGTGGTAACACATCAGTGCATTGGCCGCCCAGCAATGTTGAGGATAGCACTTCCGCTCTGCTGCCACAAAGAATGGCTTCGTATTAATTGGTCTGAAACTAAAATCATTATCTTTAATGGTTCATATCTAACAACTTAATACATAGCAAATTAATTTATGAGAGGGATTTTTCCTAAGTGGTTTTATTTATGTTTTCCAACTTTATTGACGTATAATTGACAAATAAAACTACTTTATGTTTAAGATTTAAAGTGTGATGTCTTAGTGTATGTATGCATTGTAAACTAGGGGCCACAGTTAAACTAATTTAACACGTCCACTACCTCACGAAGTTACTGTGTGTGTGTGTGTGTGTGTGTGTGTGTGTGTGTGTGGTGAGAACATTGAAGATCTACGCCCTTAGCAAATTTCAATAGGGTATTATTAACTATAGTCATCGTGTTGTACATGAGGTCTCTAGACCTTATTCATCTTATAATTGAAAGTTTGTTCTTTTTTTAAAAGTTTGTTCTCTCTCTCTTTCTATTTTTTTTAAAGTTTGTTATCTTTGACCAACATCTCCCCATTTCTCCCACCCCCTACTCCCAGGCAACCACCGTTCTACTCTCTACTCCTGTGAGTTTGACTTATTTAGATTCTGCATGTAAGTATGTGAGGTTATTTTTCTGTCACTATGGTAGAAAGCTTGGTAATATCTACTTTGAAACATTTCCAGAACAAAAGCACCTTGACAGTATATTTTTGGGGCTTTACTGGATCCATGTACTAGAGTAGGTCCTTCAAACTCTTATTTCTCAAAGAACATTCTGGCTTTGCCCACTAGGTACCCATACAGCTGCATTCATACAGAAGTAGTTGATTCTGCATTCTGGGCTGGCTTTTGGAACTTCTGTTGAGAATTATGAGTCTACGGAGCTCTTAACAATCTAAGAGGCTTATTTATTGTGGATGATTCTTTTAAGATTTTACAAAGCCCATCCACTGCTTTGATTTTGTCAACTTTGGTCTTCCAAGTAGGCAACTCTAGGTAACGTTCAGGTGGCAAGGAGTTGTCTCAGACCCTTCTAGAATAGTCTTCCTGACTGAGTAGCCCTAGGACCCATCACACTCTCTGCTTTGGTTGAAGGAGATTCCAGAGGCAGCCACGAGACATCTGTATTTTGGTGGAGAGGTCAGTAAGTACCTCTTGCATTGTTACCCTCCAGTGTGCTCTACACTTTACATACTTAAAAATTTGTCAGAAACATGCAAGGCAAATAATTTGATTATAAATAATAAACTTGAAGCAAAATCAAAGCTCAACTGTAGCAATTTAGTAGGAAATTATGATTAGTTTCTTCTCTATCTTGACCTGTTTCTGTGTTTAATTTTCTCTAGGTCTGTTTTCCTCTGATTTTATTTTATTTTTTTTCCTCAAAGTATCTCACATCTTTCTGTGAGAGAAGCAGGGTTTAAAGTAAAACTAGAGGCTTTCAAAATGTAATTTTTGGTCTGTAAGTGGGTCGTATAAAACTCTTTATATTGGGAAGGTATGAGTTATATATTTGACCTTGTTGAAACTTTCATACTAAATATTTAAATCAGTGGGGGTCAGTTTTTTAATTATTTATTTTTTGTAGATGAGAAAAATATTTAGAGGTCACTTTTTTTTCTCACATCCCAAAACACAAGTTCTATGGAGTTCTGTGGCAGAAAAATTCTCCCAACTTAATGCTCTCTTGTGTAGAAAATCTCAGAGGGGAATCTGGTGATGTTTCTGGGCCCCGAACAGTGCATTCTCTGGGAGGGATTGGTGGTGGCCATGTGAGGCAGGCATAACTTTGGGTTCCCATGCCCAAAGAGGGGCTGTTGGAGGTCACTCAAGGTTACCCCATTTCTTTCTCAGAACAACACTGCAGTGTTGGTATTACCGTGGTCCCACCTTACTAACAGGGACATTGGTGCCAGGAGGTGACATGGAATCTTCAGGTCACTGGGGAGTGGAAGAGCTGGTATAGCACATGGACTCAGTGAGCCAGAGCTACGTGCAGCATTAGCTGTGGGCAGAATGAGGCATTCCCACTGCTCTCCCCGGCCTGGCCATCCCTGGTGGTGCGTCTCATTTGCCTGAAATGGAAAAATGGGGTGAACATTCCCACATTTGCCTTCTCTGGCTGATGCCTTCCTCCCCGGAGCTGCTCCCAGAAGTCTTCCATTCTACTGTGCCCTGGGATGTCCCTTCTGGCAACGCTACCTCCCTCCCCCTCAACCCCCACTACAGGCCTGAGAGGGATCGTTGATGAGTTTTCCCAACTGATGGGTTTTTCTAGAGCATCTCTCCATCCTAAGAGGCTGTCTTGGAATTGGATAATGTACTTTTTCTGGAACTGACTGGGCTTTACTCAACAGAGATTTCTCTAAGTACTGCAAATGAAGGCAAATACCTGATGCTCCAGAATCTTTACCTATATGTATCAAAGATGGACTGTAACAGCAAGAAATGCCGAGGCCAGTGTAAGAGTATGAGGAGAGAGGGTTTGGGATGTGCCCAATGGCCGTCCTCAGTCACACACTAGGGACTTATGTAGAGATGAACTATTATCCTGTGCAAGACAGCTGCCCTAGCCTGGCATATGTCTTCTCTCAGTAAATAGTACTTGACAATACTGGAAAGGTCTTTGTGGGGCGGAAGGATTAGTGAATTGTATGCTCTGCAGATTACCCAGCCAAGACCCATGAGGGAAAGTGATATGAAGGCAACTTAATGACGGTCAAAGGTGACCCACACCAGATTGAGCGGTCATGTAAAATGGACCCTCTATTGTTGGGACTGGGAAAGGAGCGGAATCCAGAGGGGGCTGGACAGTCGGCTTTCTGTCCCTTATGCTGAGACTGAGATTGTTTTTATCCTGACACATACCAGCATCACCACGACCCACATGGTTGTCGCCATTTCTAGCAGGATTTTTCTGACTTTTGATTTTGAGTTCATTTCATCCTGCCTTAGAAGCCAAGTTGGCTCCATGGTAGACTTAATGGAATCTATTCAGGGCACTCTCTCAAGGGCACAGTGCTGGAAAATAAGGTCACATCTCTCTTTAACACCGAAATAAACTGATAAATGCTTGTAAGCAGAGGAGGAGAGGATTGAGGTGGCTGGTCTTCAGTTTTGGGGCATTCGTTACTGTGCTGGAAATGAGACTGGGGCACGTAGCTCCTGGGAATAGGGATTTTCTGTGCATCCAGATCCTGGCGTCCACATGTGCAGAGATATGCTTTTGCCTTCCGTTCCCTCTGGCTTGGCAGACGCCCAAGCAAAATGGGAACTCTCGGGGCTGACTTGGCAAAACAGATGTCAGTTCTTCCTCGAAAGGCCTTTCAAGATCGCCTATTGCAGTGGTCCACACCATCAACCTGATAAGAACATCTGGGATTCTGCAGTGCCCCGGGGGCCTTTCCCTGAGTAGGAATTTGGGGGCACTGTAGAGGTCACCTGTGACGGTGCTGCAAAGGTGGCTTTGGGAGCCCAGGATCTGGGTCAGTGGTTCACAGACGCCAGCATACCAGAGTCACCTGGAGGGTTAAACGCAAATTGCCAGTCTGTTCCCAGACTTTCTGATTAACAAGTCCAGGGAGGACCTGGGAATTTGCATTCCAAACATGTTCCTTGTTGATGTGAAACTGCTGATCTGGGTGAAGTCCTCATTTTAGGGGTCCATGGTGCTCATTGAGAGCCCCCAGGCACAGTAAGCTTGGCAGGAGCCTGGGCAGGAGGGAAGGAGACAGAGGTTATTTGAAGGTGGATGTGCCGTAAGATAATGCTGAGCAGGTCAGAAAGGGTTACAGATGTTCTCCCAGAGAAGATCTGCCTTCTGTCATAGGCTTTAACTTCTCATCAAGAATCTGAAACAATCTGAAACAAAATCCATAATTTTTAATAGAACACTTTTGCTTAATAAGCCATGTGAATGTCTGTTTTTCCCTAACCATTTTGCGTTCGTCTTTATAGTCTGTGTGGATATTCATGTTTAAAGGATCAGTTGAGTTATGATTTGCTTTTTGGGGTACCATTTATTAAACACTTTTAGACATTTGGAAGCAAGACTATGATGAAACTATGTTTTATTTTAAAATAAAAAAATTTAATGGAAATCTGGTTTTGGAGCATGTTCAGCTTTCATAAAATATTTTTAAATGTAATCGTTCTAAGATGTTTTCGTTAACATCAAAACTTTGGGCCATGAAAATGTACTTATTTCCTCAGGTTTAAAAAATGTTTCTGTGAAATGATATCCTTTTTTCTTGGGAGTTTTTGGTCTTTTAGTTGATGAGTTTGACGTTCTTTGAGACCGCTAGGCTCTTTTTGTTTTGTTTTGTTTTAGAGTACATAAAATGCACACTCTTGGAACAATTTTTCTTACTTTGAAAAAAATTAATGTAGATATTATTAAATGGATTAAATTTGGAGGAATAAGTATAGCAAAGGTGATTTCTAAATTTAGTCTTAGGTCCTTAAGTAAAAATGCCTTCAGTGAACTGGAACATGGTTTTAAAAGTTATAAAGGTTTTAAAGTAGCATCTAATGAAATGCGTATTCTATAATTAAAATAAGCCTTATTTGGAAACAAATTTAACTCAAAGAATATTGAGCTATTTCTTACTATATCGTTCAACTCATTCTATTTTTACAGTTTAATTATATAGTTGACCCATTTAATCTGAATACCTCACAAAACAGAAACTAGGGTATCTTTTAAACAATTTTAGAATCTGAGAAATCTGATGTCTCTTTGGTGAGGGTGGCCAGAGGGAACTAGAGCATGTATTCCCTGTGGCTCTTTGATGATTTTTTTTTTATCTATGAAATAGATACTTTTAGATAAATGATTATACTGAGCAAAAAGGAAGCTAGGAGTTGAAGTAAAATCTGTATTATCTCTTGTTACATAAGAAGTGACCCCAAAACTTAGTGGCTCAAAAAATGTTAAGTGTCCCATCCTGACCACAGTCAGGGTATGGCTGGAGGCCACAGTCAGGGTATGGCTGGGGCTGTGGTCACCTGGAGACTGGAGAGGGTCTGGAGCAGCTGCATCCAAGGGGGCTCAGTGAGGTGGCTGGTGAGTTGAGGCAGGCTGCTGGTTGGGGTGTGGAGCTCAGTTCCTTCCCATCTGGGGCCTTTCCGACTGCTGTTTGAACTGTTTCGGTCATAGGTCCAATTACTGGCCAGAAGAGCACCAGAGAATGATTTTTCACAATGTCCAAGACTGGCTCCTACCTAACTCCACACATATTCACAAAATTCTTCCTGAGGTGCACCTTTGCACCAAAGTTCTCCCAGCAGACACCTGCCAATGTTCTTTGCCTCAAGGAGCCCAGAAGAGATGGTGGGGTGATCAGAATGTGCTAGCCTAAAAGGGAGGTGAGGGAATAATAGTGCAGGGAAGTTTTCCTAAGGAGGGTCAGATCTGAGCTTTGTTACAGCTATCTACCCAAGGCAAGGTAAGTGTTAGCCAGGTTTGCTTTAGGCTTGAACTTTGTACAGTGTGTGTTGGGAAATTGGAGGAGAAGGGATGCAGTCTCTTTTGTATGGGTTTGAGGGGCATGAAGACCAAGTGATGATTTGTCTCTAAATGAAATTACAGTGGACATTACAGCAATATTTTCTACTAAGAGATTACCAGAGTCTCTCAAAAATAAATCGTGAAGGAAGATATCATCAACTTAAGTATCTTGGAAAGCAATACACTACTTGATTTTTGATAATTGATTTTATTGGTATTTGGTATTTGGTTTGATTTAATATTTCACTTGAGTTAGTAGCTGAAAGGTGCTAATGAAGTATTTAATACTTGTACTGGGACCCAAAACTGAGAAGTATGTGACTATAAGAGCCTACACCAGTATTAATATCCTGCGGTTTCCTGAGATTTAAAGAAAACCAAAAAGAGTGGAGTTTCTAAGAATTATTCAAAAAAGGTACTTTGGTGTTCAGAATTCCTCTGTATTTTATAATGTACTGTTTTAAGCACTTCATGTGTTTTGGATCATCTTATTCTCAAACCCAAAAAAGCTTAGGCTTCTGTTTCCATTTCACAGGGCTATAGAATGCGAAGCTTATTTATTTATTTATTTATTTATTTATTTATTTATTTATTTATTTATTTTGGGAAGTTTATTTAGAAAAGAACATATAGGGGCACCCTGGGTGGCTCATTCGCTAAGCGTCTGTCTTTGGTTCAGGACATTATCTCAGGGTCCTGAGATCAAGCCCCACATCGCCCTCCCTGCTAAGTGGGGAGTCTGCTTCTTTCTCTACCTCCGCCTCTGCACGCCCCCTCTTGCTCTATCTCTCTCAAATAAATAAATAAAATCTTTAAAAACCGAAAAACAAAAAGAAAGAAAAGAACATATACACTAGTTAATTATTATGTTTTATTCTTTATTTATTTATTTATTATTTTAAAGATTTAATTATTTATTTATTTGACAGAGATACAGCGAGAGAGGGAGCACAAGCAGGGGGAGTGGGAGAGGGAGAAGCAGGCTTCCTGGGGAGCAGGAAGCCTGATGTGGGACTCGATCTCAGGACCCTGGGATCATGACCTGAGCTGAAGGCAGATGCTTAACGAGTGAGCCACCCAGGTCCCCCAATTATTATGTTTTTAAATGCTCAAATAAATGTATTAAAATATCTTTATCCTTATCAATTTGTTTGTTTACTTGTTCTCTTAGTTATTGAGCACAGGATTCTAAAAGTCTTCAATTATGATTGTGGATTTGTCTCTTTCTCTCTTTAGTTCTGTAAATTTTTGCTTCATTTAGCTTGAGATTCTATAATTATGTGCATACACACTTAGAACTCTTAACGTCTTTGTGCTGAACTGACTCTTTGATCATTATATAATACCTCTTCTTATCTCTAGGCATACTCCTTGTCTTGAAGTCTACTTTATTTAATAGTAATGTAGCCATATCTGTTGTTTATGATTGGTGTACACATGGTGTACCATGGTGTGTGTGTGTGTGTGTATGTAAATATATGTATATGTATGTATGTATATGTATATGTATATATATATGTATGTATGTGTGTGTGTAAATATATGTATAAATTCTGTTATTTTTAACTTATCTGGCCTTTATACTTAAAGTGTGTCTCTTATAAATGGCATATAGTTAGTTGTTGCTTTTTAATCAGTCTTGAATATTATCTCTCTCTCTCTCTTTTTATTGTGTTATGTTAGTCACCATACAGTACATTATTAGCTTTTGATGTAGTGTTCCATGATTCATTGTTTGCATATAACACCCAGTGCTCTGTGCAATCCCTCTTAATTGAGGGTTTTGTCCATTTACATTTAATGTAATTATTGATAGGGCCAATTTTAAGTCTATCCTCTCATTATTTGTGTTCTGTTTATTTGATGTGTTTGTCCTTTCTGTATGCCTAATTTTGGATCATTCAAGTATTCTTTAGTAAGCCAAGGTTTGGTTTTATTTTTACTAGCTGTTTTAGGGATTCATCTATGTTGAATTCATATTACAACTTTCAATGTAATCTAAGAATCTTACAGCTGTACATTTCCAATTACCCTCCTCTCATCTGTTGTGCTGTTGCTATATATTTTACTTCTACATAAGTTATAAAGTCCATAATACAGTAGTACGTTTTGCTTTACAGCCAATTATCTTTAAAAAAAAAAAAAACTTCAAAATATTTATCCACACTTTTACTATGTCTTTGCTCTTCATTCCTTCTTGTAAATATGAGTTTTTCTGTTTGGTGTTATTTCCCTTCAACCTGAAGAACTTCCTCTATCATTTACTGTAATGTGGATCTGCTAGTGACAAATATTCTTAGCTTTCATTTAGCTGAAAACATCTTTAACTTGCTTTCATTTTTGAGGGGTAATTTTGCCAAGCATAGGATTCTAGATTGACAGTTTTCTCTTTTTTCCTTTTAGCACTTTAGGTAGGTTGTTCCATTCTGGCTTCTATTGCTCTTTGTGAGATGTTGGCCATTATTATTATCTTTGCTCCCCTGTATGTAATGTCTTTTTTTACCTTCTTGCTCTTTTATAAAATTTTTAATTTTTTTATTATGTTATGTTTATGACTATAAAATAGTCACCATATAGTACATCATTAGTTTTTGATGTAGTATTCCATGATTCATTGTTTGTGTATAACTCCCAGTGCTCCTTGAAATATGTGCCCTCCTTCTTACAATATGTGCCCTCCTTCTTGCTTTTTAATTTTTATTTCTTCTTGTGGTGTATTTTCAGAAAGTAGACCATGATATGCCTAAGTGTGGTTTTGTTTGTATTTTCCTGCTTGGGATTCATTGAGCATCTTGGGTTAATGGTTTGACGTTTTTCAAATTTAGTACATTTGTTTTCACATTTCTTGAAATATTTTAAATCCCATTGTTCTCTCTCCTCTAATTATTCATATTTTGAATTGTTTGATATTATTTCTCATGTCACTGCTACTTAGTTCATTTGTTTCTTGTTCTTTTTCTCTGTTCAATTTGGAAAATGTAAGCTCACTGACTTGTCTTTTGTGAGGCCCATCTGATAAATTTTTTCTCAGATTTTCATTTTTTTAATAAAGTTTTTCATTTTAATTTCAGTATTATTAACATACCATGTTATACTAGTTTCAGGTGTACAGATGGTGATTCAGCAATTCTAGACCTTCTTCAATGCTCATCATGATAAGTGCTCTTTAATCCCTCTCACCTATTTCATCTGTCCCCCATCCCCTCTGGTAACCACCAGTTTGTTCTCAAGAGGCTGTTTTTTTTGGTTTGTCTCTCTCTCTTTTTTTCCTTTGCTGGTTTGTTTTGTTTCTTAAACTCCACATATGAGTCAAATCACACAGTATTTGCCTTTCTCTGACTGGCTTGTTTCACTTAGCATTCTATTCTCCAGCCCCATTTATGTTGTTGCAAATGGCAAGATTTTATTCATTTTTTATAGCTGAATAATATTCCTGTGTGTGTGCGTGTGTGTGTGTGTGTGTGTGTGTGCACCACACCTTCTTTATCCATTCGTCTATTGATGGACACTTAAGCTGTTTCCATATCTTAACTATTGTATACAATGCTGTTATAAACATAGGGGTGCATGTATCCCTTTGAATTAGTGTTTTTGTATTTTTTGGGTAAATACCCAATAGTGTGATTACTGGATGGAAGATATTTCTATTTTTAATTTTTGAGGAACCTCCATACTGTTTTCCAAAGTGACTGCACCAGTTTGTATTCCTACCAGTAGTGCACAGGGGCTCCTTTTTCTCCACATCTTTGCCAACGCTTGTTGTCTCTTGTGTTTTTGATTTTAGCCATTCTGACAGGTGTGAAGTGGTATCTCATTGTAGTTTTGATTTGCGTTTTTCTGATGTTGAGTTATGTTGAACATCTTTTCATGTCTCTGTTGGATGTCTTTTTTGGAGAAATGTCTGTTCATGTCTTCTGCCCATTTTTAATCAGATTATTTGGGGTTTTTTGGTGTTGAATAGTGTAAGTTCTTTATATATTTTGTATACTGGGCGCCTGGGCAGCTCAGTTGATTAAGCATCTGCCTTTGGCTTAAGTCATGATCCCAGGTCCTGGAATTGAGTCCTGCTTTGGGTTCCCTGATCAGTGGGGAGTCTGCTTCTCCCTCTGCCTCTGCCTCCCTCTCTCTCTGTCTCTCATGAATAAATAAATAAAATCTTTAAAATAAGTATTTTGGATACTAACCCTTTTTAAATATGCCATTTGCAAATATCTTCTCCCATTCAGCAGGTTGCCTTTTTAGTTTTATGCAGAAGCTTTTTATTTAGATGTAGTCCCAAAGTCCATCTTTGCTTTTGTTTACCTTACCTCAGGAGATATCCTGTCTAATAAACTTTTTACTCAAATACTGATTTTTAATTCTGGATTTTTATTTAGTTCTATTTTAGAATTTCTACTCTGTATTAATATATCTCAAATCTGCTCCCACTATATGCTTATTTTTCTATATATTCCTTAACATATTTATTGTAGTTATTTTAAAGTTGTTAACTACTAGTTTCATTAATGGAGTCATCCCTATTTCTTTTCTTATTCACTAGGTTAATTCTTAATATTCTTTTTTTTTTTAAGATTTATTTATTTATTTATTTGACAGAGAGAGAGAGAGAGCACAAGTAGGCAGAGAGGCAGGCAAAGAGAGAGGGGGAAGCGGGCTCCCCGCTGGGCAGAGAGCCCCATGTGGGGCTCGATCCCAGGACCCTGAGACCACGACCTGAGCCGAAGGCAGAGGCTTCAATCCACTGAGCCACCCAGGCGCCCCATTCACTAGGTTAATTATTAATTATGAATCACATTTTCCTGTTTCTTTATATATTTTGTAATTTTAAAAATTGTATCCCAGGTGGTATAAATAAAGTAGTAAAGACTGAAGTATAATATTTTGTTTGTTTTGAATCTCAGAGCATGCAAGCTCTTCATTCTCCATGGAGATTAGGATAAGGAGTTGAAAATTCAGATCCTTTAGAATTTAGCTAAAGCCTGGTGGGTTGCACTTTTAATCAGATTGAGTTCACCTGATCGCCCCCCCTTTTATTTTTTTAAAATCTCTGTCAGTATTTCAACTGGGAGAGGGTTGGACTACCATTTTAGATATTTTGATTCCCCTTTGACATTCAAAGCTTGAGGTACCATGAGAATATATGGGCTATGTTATTTCTCTTGGCTTTCTAACCTCTTTACTGTTGCTCTCTTGTCTGGTTTTTGGGGAAGAGAGTACGGAGGTAGATTGGAAGACTTACTAGTAATTTGCTGTTGCATTTATTGTTCTTCCAGATTCCTGTGTGTTTGTCCTACTACTTCTCACTGTCCTGGAAGGCTGGTCTCTCCGTGTTCCTGCCAGGTCAGGTCTGTCTGTGGGATCTTCTTCCCGTTCTACAGGCTAGCCAAGCCCAGCCTTTAGATATGCCACCTACAGTGGCTTTCAGCTTGCCTGTGAAGGGCTTGTTTCTTATTGAAATTAGGTCGCCAAGGCTTCTGTGCTCTTATTACTCTTTGCTAGACTGAACCACAGAAAACTATGTTTTTAGTTTGTCCAGGTGAAATTCCTTGTGACCATGAGGAATTTCAAATCAAAGGCCTTTCTACATGCTCTGTATCCTAATTGGAAATGGAAGTCTCATATGCATTTTTTAAAGAAAATTCCCCAGTTTGAAATCCATCAGTGAGTTTTCTGGATTCTAGTCAGGTTTGATCAGTGGAAAACACTGGCAGGTGATCAGTGCAAGTTGAAAGTGTTGAATGAAATCCTTCTCCTTTTTCCTATTTCCAAGACTAAAATCAGATACCTATACAATTCTAATGAGCTGCCCCTAGTTACAGATACCTGACAATAAAATATCTGAAAGAGAATAAAAATAAAGTCAAACCTTGTTCTCTGGCACTTGCCCTGAGACAGACTTCTTTTCAGTTATGAAACTGGCCAATCAAATGCAAGTCAGAAAACAGGAGAAGTTAAAGATATATACATAAAGTGGACCCATAGCTGTCTTAGTCTTTTTAGAGTACTGTAACAAACTGCATAGACTGGGTAGCTTAAGCAATAAACATTTATATCTTACAGTTCTGGAGACTGGGAAGTCCAAGATCAAGGTTCAGGCAGATTCCATGTATCGTGAAGGCCCGTTTCCCAGTTCATGGACGACTGTCTAGTCTTGTGTCCTTATAGGGCAGAAGGGGTGAGGAAATACTCTTGTGTCTCTTTTATAAGGGCACTAATCCCATTTATGAGGCCTCTATCCTATGACCTAACCACCTTCCAGAGGTACTACTTCCTAATACCATCACAAGAGGTCCATTGCAATAACATTACTACCACTAATGGTTGAAACATAATGGATTATTTACTGTATTTCAGGTTTCAACTCAGTGGTATTGAATGTGTTGTCATTTAATTCAGAACAACTCTGACTAGAACTGAGATTTAAATTGGGAAGTGTTTGACTACAAAACAAACACCTCTAACTACTAAGCTGTAAATACTCCCTTGTTTAACCACTTTTTTTTTATGATCAGTCCATTATTTTTTATGTGTTAGATGGTCCTATCAATTACTTTTTGATCAACTGGTAGCATTTTATCCAATACCTAGTTTTGTGTGAACAATAATGTGAGATAGATATAAAAGAAATCAAAGACTATGTTTTTTGAAATATATAATTTATTTTGGGGAAATAAGGCTTACATAAAATAGTCACGCAGCCAAAAAGTGCTACAAAAGATCATATAATAAATTCTATATTTTATGGAGCAAATTGTATTTTTTATTGTGCAGTTTGGTATCACCATCAATATAGAAAAATTGGATGCCTGGGTGGCTCAGTAGGTTAAGCATCTGCCTTTGGCTCAGATCATGATCCCAGGATGCTGGGATCGAGTCTGGCATTGGGCTCCTTGCTACACGGGGAGCCTATTTCTCCCTTTGCCTGGTTGTGCGTGCTCGCGCTCTCTCTCTCTGACAAATAAATAAATAAAATCTTAAAAAAAAAGCTTTAAGGCTGATGAATCACAGACCTGTACTCTGAAATAAACAATACATTATATGTTAGTTGACTTTAAACTTAAAACAATCAAAAACAAAACCAAAAAAAATAAATTTATGTAACTTTAAAGTGATTTACTACTATTAAAAAAAAAAACATAGGAAAATTATCTTAAATGTAATAGAGTCATTAATTCGATGTTTACCAATAGTGTCACTTTTTCCTGGCCAGGAATATATATATTAACATTAATTTCCCGGAAGCTCTAAAGATCTAAAGATATCTAAAGATAGCAGGCATGAAAAATGAACAGTTCAGTCCTCAGTGAAACCATACCCTGACTGCTGATTTTATGGACATGCCAGGTGGCCTGGCTCCCAAGCCCTACTTGCTCACTTGGTAGAAGCAGCGTTGAGAAGGGAGCCATGAGCAGCATCCTGTGGTCTGCGGATGCTTGTCTTCCTGGATCCTGCTGGTACCGTCCAACTCTTGCTTTAATAAACACAGTAATTTCTGTTAGGACTGTCCATTGACAAGGGCTTCACTCCTGAGATGCATCTGGCTCTACTTTTCTGTTCTGAAGGCTAAAGCTTTCCTGTAATACGTGACGCCAGGAGTGCCCAGTAGAGGGGCACTTGAGTGGCTCAGTCGGTTAGGTGTCTGCCTTCAGCTCTGGTCATGATCCCGGAGTCCTGGGATCGAGCCCCTGCTCAGAGGGGAGCCTACTTTTCTCTCTGCACTTCACCCTGTTTGTGCTCGCTTGCTCTCTCTCTATCTCAAATAAGTAAATAAAATCTTTAAAAAAAAAAAAAGAAGTGCCCAGTAGACACAGGCTACAACATGGATGAACCTGGAGGACTTATGCTAAGTGAAATGAGCCAGTCACAAAAGGACAAATGCTGTATAATCCCACTTGCATGAGGTACTTAAAGAAGTCGAATTCATGGAGAAAGAATTAGCAGTTGCTAAATATTGGGTGCAGGGCCTGGGAGGTGGGAGGAGGGGCGGGGACAGAGTACAGAATTTATTTATTTATATTTAATGGGTATAGAATTCCAGTTTTTTAAGGGGAAAAGAGTTCTGGAGGTGGATGGTGGTGATGATTGGGCAAGAATAGGAATGTATTGATGCCACTGAACTGTACACTGAAAAATGGTTAAGATGGCAAATTTTATATCAAGGGTATTATACCACTGATTAAGAAACGTAGTAGTATAAAACCTGATGTCTCAGTAAAATCATGTATTTAAACGTTAAAAAAAGTGCCCAGTAGATTTCATTACATTTTATTAAGATTATGCTCAAAAAAAGGATTATGCTTAATTTTTATAGGACAGCAGAAAATGCTGGTGTTGATGCTGGCATGGTTCTATCCTTGCTTATTAATGAGATGAATAGCTTTTTTAAGAGAAAGCTAAAAGTAGAAGATTCTTTGGCCTGAAATCATTGCCACCTGCTCTGGAAAGTACTTGAAAGGGACTCCAGTGATACTTCTCACCTAGACAAAGAGCCCCAGACCTCAACGTTGTTAAACAGAGATCCGTCTCTTGAGGACCAAATAAAAAACAACAGTGTGGGGAAGCTGCTGCACCTGCATGTTTGATGAGCATAACGAGTGTGTGTGTGTGTGTGTGTGTGTGTGTCTTACAAATAGTGTAATTGATTCTTAGAGTCCCTGTTGTCCAATGCTGAATATATCATGGAGACTCATTTTTTAAGGCAAAAAAAAAAAAAAAAGGTGAAGAGAGAAACATCTCATCAACACTCTCTTTTTTGGTATTTGGAAATTCCTGGTGGGATGGGAAATCGCCAGTTTATGATCATAACAGAAAACAGAATTTTGTTGACATAATTTCTTGGCACAATAGGATTATTTAAGTACTATTACATAATTTTTATTTTTTGAGGAACATAGTGATTGATTTAATTACTCACTGATTTAATTACTCTTCCAAAAAGTGTAACTTATAAAAGTGGAATTATCATATGATCCGGCAATTCCACTTCTGGGTATACACTCAAAAGAAATGAAAGCAGGGTTTTGAAGAGGTATTTGTACACCCATGTTCATAGCAGTATGATTTACAGTAACTAAAACGTACAAGCAACTCACATGTCCATCAGCAGATGAATAAGTAAGCAGAATGTGGTATGTCCATAGAACGCAAGAGTATTCAGCCTTCCAAGCAAAGGAAATTCTGACACCATCTACAACATGCAGGAACCTGGAAGACATTATACTAAGTGAAGTAAGCCATCACGAAAGGACAGATACTATATGATTCCACTTATATGAAATACTTAGAGTCGTCAAAATCATGGAGACAGAAAGTAGTTGCCAGGGGGTGGGGGGAGTGGGAATGGGATTTATTGTCCAATGGGTACAGAGTTTCCGTTCTACGAGATAGAAAGAGTTCTGGAAATGGATGGTGGTGATGGTTGCACAACATTAGGAATGTATTTAGTACCCTGAACTGTACACTTAAAAGTAGTTTAAGATGGTAAATTTTGGGAAAAAAAAGATGGTAAATTTTGGGCCGGGTATTTTACCACAACAAAAAAATTTTTAAAAATAATAATTTAAAGATCAGTTTCCAGATAAGATAAATGCTTTTTGCCTTAGGTCAGGAAGTTCCTTCCTGCTGCATTTTTTTCTTGAAAGAAGTGTTTTCCATAATGTAGATTAATAAGGGATTTTGCACATAAAATTTGAGTAACTGCAAAATACATGTTTTCTGCGAACACTTTCTGCTGGACAAAGAAGTACAGTGACTTTGGAAGTATATTTTGGATTTAGGAAATCTCTGGTGGTGTACAAATTCGAAAAAAAATTTTCTAAGTTTTATTTATTGAAGTAATCCCTAAACCCAATGTGGGGTTTGAAGTTACGACCCCAAGATCAAGAATCACATTCTCGGGGCACCTGGGTGGCTCAGTGGGTTAAAGCCTCTGCCTTCAGCTCAGGTTATAATCTCAGGGTTCTGGGATCCAGCCCTGCATCAGGCTCTCTGCTCAGCAGGGAGCCTGCTTCCCCCTCTCTCTGCCTGGCTCTCTGCCTACTTGTGATCTCTCTCTCTCTCTCTGTCAAATAAATAAATAAAATCTAAAAAAAAAAAAAAAAAAAGAATCCCATGCTCTTCCTGCCTGAGCCAGCCAGGAACTCCACAAGTTTGAAAAAAAAAATTTTTTAAAGATTATTTATTTGAGAGAGAGAGGGCATGAGCAAGGTGAGGGGCAGAGGGAGAGGGGGAGAGAGAATCCATAAGCAGACTCCCTGCCGAGTGTGGAACCCCACACATGAGACTGAATCTGGATCCCAGGACCCCGAGATCGTAACCTGAGCCAAAATCAAGAGTCAGAGGCTCAACTGGCTGAGCCACCCAGTTGCCCTACAAGTTTGAAAATTTTCGAGGAAGGAAGCTCCTCTGTTCTTTCTTCCCAAAGTAGCATGTTAGTCCTGCAGAATATATCAAAATTACTCCTGCTTTATATCCACAGTGTTGCATCTAAATAACTGTCCCACCCAGCTGTTGCTGGCATGTCAGCTGGGAGCTACTTACCATGAACTGTTTGCTTTGCAGTTTTATTAATCTTTTCTAAATGAGATATTATTTCAGGTACTGACTCACAATCATTAAAACCCTGGAAAAATGACAATATTAGTAATTGGATTATAAGCCAGGCAATAAGTGCTAGGTTTACAAACACATATTTGTATAATAAGCTCTGCATTGAGTGTTAAAAGTGAACATTTGAAATGACACTCTTTCTACAAAATGCGTTGTTCGGAACCAGGTGCATTTGTCCTTAAGATAAACTTGTGACACGGACACTGTAGTAAGCCTTTTATGGATTTTTCCATTATGACATTTTTCAGAAATTTCTATCTTGGTTATAACATTTCTTTGACCAAATATGGTTTGCTAAGTGTTATTGTTTATGGAGAATCAATGAACAAAAGTGATGGGCTACATTTGAGTGAACTTAATGAAACTTTTGAGTGTGCTTTCTATTTTTTGTAAAGCTTAGAGAAAATATAGGGATCTGTTTAAATTCAGTCTAAATAAATTAATTATTGAAATACATAAAAAACCTCTTTTGAAAGAGTCTTCACGGTATGTGAGGAGTTTTATGTGAGGTGATTTTGGTCTTTTTGGTTTGAACCTCAAGAGAGTCTCTAGTTGTATAATCCTGTCTTTTTGGAAAGAAAGGGTAATCTTCTTGGTTTAGAAATCAGTGGTTCATAATCAAGTAATTCCTGTGTACTTGGCATTTTTACACATTTTGTTGAAACACCTTATTCCAGAGTAGGTAGTATTTCCATTCCCTCATGGAAAAGCAGGCAGGACAAGGTTCAGTGAGTGTTTGCCACGTCCTGATTCCTTCACTACCTCCTTTAAAACACATTGGAACATAATCCTCAGTGATCCTTTGAGGTAAGGCTACAATTATCTGCATTTTATAGACCAGAGAATCTGGGCTTTGAGAGGTTAAGTTAGTTACTCAAGGTCACATAGTGAAGGCAGGGACTCAAGATTTGAACCCAACTGACTTCACAACAGCTGAGAGTGTCCGTCCAGGAGGTAATTATTTTGGTTCTGATGCTCTATCCCAACGAAGGCTGCCTGGATTCATCAGAGAGTTGCCCACCTCTGTCTTCTGTAGCCCTAAGATGACAGCATTTGCCTGGGCTCTCTCTGTATCCCCTACAAAACCCCAGTTGATACACTGCTGGTGGGTGTAAGGTCAGACAGAACACACAGAACTGGGGTATCTTGGAACCCCTGACTTGTCAAAAATATCTATGAAGTATCATGACCTGGGCTAAGTCCTAGGGATTAAGAGAACCAGGCAGGGGTTTAAGGTTCAGCAGGGAGATACAGCCATAACTAATCTTTGGATCTGGGGTGAATGTTTTCATGGAGACCAGTAAGGCACCAGGGGCACAGAGAGAAGGAAATGGTAAAGTGTGGAGGGCTCCTCAGAGGAGGGATTGTATGAATTGTGTGGAGGCCAAGTGGGCTGAAGCCTCCAGACACACATCAGGAGTTGTGAGATATTTCAGATGGTGAATGGCAGGCACAGCATGAAGGCAAGAAGGAGTGTGGCCCCATGAGTGTGTTCTGCAGTGATTCAGGATTGCTGGACCCAGCATATAAGGGAGAGTGGCAAGAGAAGCAAGTTTGATAGGGGGCCCTGTCTGCCAGTATGAGGGGTGTTTGGGTTTGATCCTGCCAGTGATACAGAGCCGCTGAAAGAGCAGAAGGATTGTAGGCATGGGGGTGGGTAGGAGGGCATGGTCCTAAACGGATATGAGAAGGATCCATATGGAAGGTTGAAAATTCTGGGTGTTGGGAGAGAGGTTGTGGGATGACAAGTAGCACATTATGATGAAGTATTGGAAGTAGAATAGGGCTAAACTCTCAGCTCAATGAACTTATGCTGCCATGTCTCCCTAGCTCATGAGGCAGTCTCTTCAAATTTGAGGTTGATCAGGGCTGGAATCCTCCTACTATGACCCATATTTGCCCCTCTAACTTCTACCCCTCAGAACGATGTCTCTTCCTTCATAGGATAGTCCACCTTCCACCTCCACTTCCCTAGCTGATTGCAATATTTCTGGGTCTTTTTCCCATCCACCTGTGCCTCAGTGTGTCAAGATCTGACAGTATGTAACACTCTTATCAACCTGGATTGTGTAGGAGGTACAGGGTAATTCCAGGCTTGTGCATCCTCTTGGGGATGTTAGCAGTGGATGGATGGCAATAGGTAGAAGATTGAGGCACCTAAGCTGGAATGAGACTTGTAATGAGTACATCCACAGTGTAATGGAGTGTTATCCACACCCCTACGCGTTTGGCCCATTTGAGGCAGAGTAGTACTTGTGTGCATGTGTATGGAATTTGATAATTCTGTTAGTTCAGCCTGTGATTTCACTAGTATTTATGCCATAGGTAAAGAGTTGTGTGATAAACTCAAGCTCGTAGGTCTTTTTCAGATTAATTAGTTTAGAACTCTTATCGTGGGATGCATTACTTACATTTTTTGGTTGATAAATTTTGAAAGGGCAAAGAAAGTGCTCTTTTTTAATCTTGATGTCTTTTCTCATCTAGTTACCAACACATGGCAACCCCTCAGAGAATATTTGTTGAATGAATGCAATTTTTTTCCCTCTGTATTTGGCACTTATACTATAAAATTTTTCCATCTTTATACTTTTAAAATCATGATTCTATTATATAATATATTAGCCCTTTTTAACCTCTGAGTCAGCTGTAACTTTGATAAACCTATCTTAAGTCTTTATTTACATCATAGATAAGCATGTCCAGTAGACCAGGTCAAAGCTCTGTAGATGCTGAAGAGGTGTTTCCCAATTAAGGTATCAAAGAGTTTTAAAGAATAGTTTTGGAGTTGATTTATAAGCTGACCCATATTTCTTCACGTTTCCATACTTGCTGGTTTTTTTTCTATGCATTTCTTGGTAATGCTTTAGTCTCCTATATATTACCCTACATGGATTACCAATAGTTTTAGGAAGATTTTTCTTTTACAATGAGGTGGTTGATTTTATTTCATTATTTGTTTAAAGATTTTAAAGATCTTATTTATTTATTTTAGAAAGAGAGAGCATGGGCAGTGGGGGGAGGACAGTGGGAGAGGGTGAAGCAGAGTCCCCAGTGAGCAGGGAGCCGGACTTGGGGCTCCTTCCAAGGACCCCAGTATCATGACCTGAGCTGAAGACAAACATTTACCCAGCTGAGCCACCCAGGCACCCCGAGGAGGTTTATTTTAGACTACATATTATTACCCCACTTTCTGGAAATCTGTTATAAAGCTAAAACATACTGGAATTGTAGAAAAATGGAATAATTTAGTTTCCCTGTAAGTAGTAAATTTGACTATTGTTTTTTTCTTTCTCTTTTTTGGTGGTCTCCTGGTACTTACCCACCACCAATAATATTAAGTATTTGAAGATGTGGAGTACGATCTGCTGAAAGATTTTCAGATCTTATCAATGAGGTTACTGATTTCCAGGTTACATGATGGTAGCCCTGAGTTTTGTTTTTAATCAGTTTTGTTGAAGTATACTGAATATATAATTGAATTCACTGATATTAAGGATATAATTCAGTGAATTTTCAGCAATATGCACAGGCATGTAGCACTACTACAATCATGATATAGAACATTTCCGTCCCCCCAACATGTTCTGTCAGTCCTTGTTGCAGTGAGCCCCATCTCCCCACGCCTTGGCCCCTCGCAATAATTGATCTGCTTTCTACTGCTATAGTTTTGCCTTCTCAGAAAGTTCATATACATGGAATTATACATTTAGTCCTTTGTGTTTGACTTTTTAGTATAATGTTTCTGAAATTTACTTATGTTGTCATATGCATCAGTAATTCTTTCCTTTAATTAGTGAGTAGTGTTCCTTTGTGTGCTACATCATAATTTATTTATTTATTCATCAGTTGATGGATATTTGAGTTCTTTCAGGTTTTGGGCTATTATAAATAAGGCTACTATGAACATTCTTTACAAGTCTTGGGAATTTGTGACTTTAAATTTCTCTTGGGTAAATACCTCAGTGTGGAACTGCTGGGTCATATGGTATGTGTTTAACTTTATAAGAAACTGCCCAGTTGGACAGAAGAAAGAGAATTGAGGAGTCAGTCACATTTACAATTACACCAAAACCCATAAGATACCTAGGAATAACCTTAACCAAAGAGGGAAAGGATCTGTACTCAGAAAACTATAGAACACTCATGTAAGAAATTGAGAAAGTAACAAAGAAATGTAAGAATGTTCCATGCTCATGGATTGAAAGAACAAATATTGTTAAAATGTCTATGCTACCTAGAGCAATCTATACATTCAGTGCAATCTCTATCAAAATATCATCAACTTTTTTCACAGAGCTGAAACAAATAATCCTAAAACTTGTATGGAATCAGAAAAGACCCCAAATAGCCAAAAGAATGTTGAAAAAGAAAACCAGAGCTGGTGCCATCACAATCCCAGACTTCAAGCTATATTACAAAACTGTGATCATTAAGACAGCATGGTACTGGCATAAAAACGGACACATAGATCAGTGAAACAGAATAGAGAGCCCAGAAATGGACCCGCAATGCTATGGCCAACTAACCTTGACAAAGCAGGAAAGAATATCTAATGGAAAAAAGATAGTCTTTTCAACAAATGGTATTGGGAAAATTGGACAGCCACACACAGAATGAAACTGTACCATTTCCTTACACCATACACAAAAATAGATTCGAAATGGATGAAAGACCTAAATGTGAGACAGGAATCCATCAGAATCCTAGAGGAGAACACAGCAGCAACCTCAGTGACCTTGGCTGCAATGACTTCTTGCTAGACACATCTCCAAAGGCAAGGGAAACAAAAGCAAAAATGAACTATTGGGACTTCATCAAGATAAAAATCTTCTACACAGCAAAGGAAATAGTCAACAAAACTAAAAGACAACCAACAGAAAGGAAGAAAACATTTGCAAATGTCTTATCAGATAAAGGACAAGTATCCAAAATCCATCAAGAACTTATCAAACTCAACACCCAAAAAACAAACCAATCAAGAAATGGGTAGAAGACACGAATCGGCATTTCTCCAGAGAAGACATACAAATGGCCAACAGACACATGAAAAAGTGTTCAACATCACTCGGCATCAGGGAAATACCAATAAAAGCCACAGTGAGATACCACCTCACACCAGTCAGAATGGCTAAAATGAACAAGTCAGGAAACAACAGATGTTGGGGAGGATGTGGATAAAGGGGAACCCTCGTACACTGTTGGTGGGAATGTAAGTTGGTGCAGCCACTCTGGAAAACAGTATGGAGGTTCCTCAAGAAATTGAAAATAGGGCTACCCTGTGACCCAGCAATTGCACTACTAGGTATCTACGCCAAAAATACCAGTGTAGTGATTCGAAGGGGCACCTGCAACTTAATGTTTATAACAGCAATGTCCACAATAGCGAAACTATGGAAAGAGCCCAGATGTCCATCGACAGATGAATGGATAAAGAAGATGTGGCATATATATACAATGGAATATTATGCAGCCATCAAAAATGAAATCTTGCCATTTGCAACAATGTGGATGGAACTAGAGATTATGTTAAGCAAAGTAAGTCAATTAGAGAAAGACAATTATATGATCTCACTCATATGTGGAATTTAAGAAACAAAACAGAGAGTTATAGGGGAAGAGAGGAAAAAATAAAACAAGACAAAATCAGAGAGGGAGACAAACCATTAGAGACTTAATCATAGGAAACTGAGGGTTACTGGAGGGGGAAGGGGGTTTGGGGAATGGGATAATTAGATGATGGACATTAAGGAGGGCATGTGATGTCATGAGCACTGGGTACTATATAAGACTGATGAATCACTGACTTCTACCTCTGAAACTAATAATACATTATATGTTAATTAATTGAATTCAAGTAAAAAAAAAAAAAAAAGAAACTTGCCATTTATTTTTCAAAATGCCTGTGACTTTTTGGATTTTCTGCCAGCATTGTATAAGGATTCTAGTTGCTTCATATCCTTACAAACACTTGATATTTTTGCCCTTTTAAATTTAGTCATTCTTGTGAGTTTTTAGTGGTATCTTATTAAGGTTTTACTTTGCATTTTCCTACTGACTAATTATATTGAATATCTCTTCCTGTGCTTACTTGACATTTGTTTATTTTCTTTTTGCAAGTGTTTAAATCTTCTCTTTTTTTTTCCTTCAGTGGGTTTTTTTTTTTTTTTTTTTTGGTCTGGCACTGAGTTTTAGTACCATGAATGAGCGATTATGAAGAAATATAAGGGAGGTATTTTGTTGCTGACTTATTTTCAAGAAAGAAATCCCTTTCAAAGGATATTTTGTTTCCTGCATCATTTTTTTGCTGTTTTGGGCATGATTGGAGGGAGTCTTCTGTTATCTTTTGGTTTATTTTATCTTACCCTGGTTCCCTACATATACAGTTGACTTTTAAACAATGCAGGAGTGAGGGGGCTGATCCCCCACCATGCAGTAGAAAATCCACGTATAACTTTTAACTCCCCCAAAACTTCACTAATAGGCTGTTGTTGACCAGAAGCCTCACCTCCAACATGAACAGTCAATTCGCACATACTGTGTATGTTATATGTACTATATACTATGTTCTTACAGTAAAATAAGCTGGAGAAAACAAAAATGTTCTTAAGAAAATCATAAGGAAGAGAAAATACATTTACAGTACTGTACTGCTTTTATAAAAAAAAAAAAATAAATTCGGGTTTAAAAGGACCGTCACAGTTGAAACCCATGTTGGTCAAGGGCCAACTGTACTGTTGAAAAAATCTGTCAACTCATATTCTCTGAGAAAACCCAAGTGGTTCTATTAACTAGCCCTCTAAGCAAACGTTCACACATATATATTCATCATGTGCAAACCTTGACTCAGTCAAATGCCACTGTGAAAGCCTCCTTAATTATCTCCCTCATAAGCCTACAGTGAGCAAGGACATCGTCTCATGCTTTTGAGTTCCTTTGCACCTGGCACTGTGCAGTGTGAATAATTGAGGAGTCAACAAATGACTGTTGATGATAATAAGTTGCTGATCTAGGTAAATTAAGTGCTCTTGAGTGATTCCAGAATTTTAGAGAATAAGAGTCCTGTCTGAACTGATGGATCCAATAGGAAAATATCTTGAAATTCTTACTTTAAAAACTGCTTATATAAGCTTTTACTGTAGAATACCTACATTTTGCTTGCTAGCTATCTATAAAATCTTCTTGAAAATGTATTGTAGCAAAGCTACGGTTATAATTTGTGAATAAGAGAGGGAAATTCTATTTTTAGAGTAGATGTATCTAGGTTAGACAACCTAAGAGTATCCTAAATTTTATTTCTGATTTCTCATGGGCACGAATGGTTTAATCTATTTTTTCCAGTGGAGCAAAAGGCAGATTATGTTTTTGATAATTTTGAGTAGTGTTTTATATTAACATAAAGTTAAGTTGACTCACCAAGTGGTATTCATGCTGTGTAGAGTAAGATATTTGTAGAAAACAGATGAAATTATAAGCTCTGAAGAGTTTATTTATGGAAATTAAAGATCAGCTATGATCTAATAGAGCACTCGATTGGCATCTATGAAATCTGAGGTCCGGGACCCGCTGAGCTGTGTGACTTTGGAGAAGTCAGTTGACCACTCTGGGGATTTCCTTAGATGTGAAAGGAGTGGATTTATAGCAGCTGACCATGCAATCCCTTGGCTTTAAACTATGTGCTGTGAATTATTTCTGTTAGGATGGTTTTGATGTCACATGACGACTTGGAGGAAAAATCCAGTCCTGAAGTTCATTTATGGTATTATTCTTCAACCCAATCATAATGGTGTGACTTTGACATTTCTCAGTCATTAGAGGAAGGGCTGACCTCTGTGTTGTTTTTCTCTTCAAAAGTGTGAGAAAGAAAAGGCAAAAATAATGATAAAGATGAAAAGGATTTTTTTAAAGGGATTTTCGATACAATTTAGGGCAAAACAAAAAATACTTGGAAAAGTAGTTAAATATAAAACTTTTTACTTTGTTATTATGAGTCACCATCAATCTCAAATACCTCTGGGCCCAATTTAAATAAAAATTACTCTAATGCTTTGTTAAATACATGATTTTATTCATTTGAATTCTGGAATCATCTATTTTCGCAGGCGGATAAAACCTTAAACTGCAGGTAGTAAATAATCAAAAACAGCTGTAGAACTTGGGAGTCCTTATTTCTATTTTAATCTGGTGCTAATTGTTACTTTATATTCTTGTTGAACATTGTTAGGTACTGGACGGGGAAAGATTGTTTTGAAAGTTTTATTTATTTATTTATTTTATTATTTTTGTTGTTTGTTTTGAAAGTTTTAAATGTGACTGTGGGAAGTATCAGTCTTAGTTGTTACTTAGGTAGACATTTGCAGGCTTTCTTTTTCTTTTTCTTTCTTTTTTTTTTTTTGAAGCTGCCCAAAATCTAGGTCAAGATTTGCGGCCTTACTAATAAACTTCTGGCATACCGTTCATTACACATCACTCCAGAAAGAAGATAGTGATGGTTGAGACATTGGCATTGACCTTAATGAAGTAGTTCTTAGCCATTGTCTATTGAAGTCCCAAGTGTCTCCTTGAAAATTTTACTGTTGATTATTCCTACATCCATGGGAAATATACAGTAAATCTCAATTTAAAAAAAAGATACCCTTTGCAGTCAGAGCATTTTCCTTCCCTGTCTCTAGCTTCCACTTTCAAGTAAACAAAGATGTAGTTATTTGGATTGATGGTATACAAGGAAAGCAGATGCTGGAGGAGAAGATGTTTAGATTTTCTACCACGGTATTTTCTTGGTGTGTTGCCAGATATTCAGATAACAATTCTTTCAGGATGGATCTAAGTATAATAAAAGCATATTTATGGGGGCGCCTAGGTGGCTCAGTCAGTTAAGCGGCTGCCTTCGGCTCAGGTCATGATCCCAGGGTCCTGGGATCGAGCCCCACATCGGGCTCCCTGCTCAGCGAAGAGCCTGCTTCTCCCTCTCACTCTGCCTGCCGCTCTGCCTACTTCTGTTCTCTCTTCATCTCTCTAATAAATAATTTTTTTTTTAAAGTGTGTTTATGTGTCAGACAGACCTGTGGACTGGATTTTCCTCAAAAAGCCTCAGTTTCTTTTCCCGTTTGTAAAATGGAATCGCATTGTTTCTGAGCCTGAGTACATGCCTGATCAATGTTAATTGTTTCCTTCCTAAAAATGAAACATTGTGTGCTCACAATTTGGGACGGTGCTGCCTCCGAGGTCTGTCCTGGCTCCAAGAGAGAGAAGCCTCAGTACAACTGGGCACGTGTGTGTAAGCTCATGCAGAACAGCATTTGGAGAATGAGACAAGCTGAAATGCCTATTTTGTAATACTTCACTTGCTTAGAAACATTAAGAAAATTCCTGAAGTATGGCTGTTTCCCTCCGCAGCGATGCCGTTGTTGGTGAGGGGCTACCTTGTGTCCTGCATAGTTTTCTGACGTAGAAGGACTGACAAGGCGCGTGGGGGGTGTTGAGTTTGGAGGGGTGCAGAGCCACCGGGGGTGGGGGCTACAGGCAGATGGCAGTACACAGCCTCCTTGTTGGGATTGTTTTCCAGTAAACGCACAAAGCCCACCCCGTGGTTGATTTCTATTTTCTTCTAGAACCAACTTAAAAAACTTGGCTAGAGTGACTATATTTGAAAGAGGCTTTGGGCTCGATTTTTTCCCCCAGTATATTAAGAAATATACTGTCTCTCATTCAGGGCAAATCGGTCTCTTTTTAATGATACTTTAAAAAATTATTACTTTTATTCTCTGAAATAATTTTTAATATGTGTCTTTTCCCCTTAGAAGTCCCAGGTTGGACAACCAGAGCACCTATACCCTGTTCTTTCTTCGTCTTGAATTGAACATTACCAGGACTCTCGGAGGTCTGAAAGGGAAATAAAAGGTAATTCCATGTGAAAACATTTATTATTAAATTTATGTGTAACCCTGATGATCATAAAGTAAGTACAACCTTTTATTTGTCGAGCAGAATTTAGATGTCCACCCTTTCCATTCCAACTTCCCTTCCCTTCCTCCCTTCTGTTCCCTCCTTTCTCTCTGTCCCTTTCTCTTCTTCCCTCCTTCCTCCCTCCCTTCCCCACCTCCTCCCCGCCCCCTTTCTTGCCCAGTATTCATCCATTCATCTTTGCAAAGTCTTTTTTTTTTTTTCCATCTTTGCGAAGTCTATTCCATGCTGCTCCCTGTCTTGGGCACATGCGCTCCATCCCTGTCTCTGGGGCCCGGGCAGGAATGAGAGGAACCAGCAGAAAGTTCTGCCAGTTGGGATTGTTGAGGGTGACACACTGCCCACCGGACCGCAATGTCTGCTGGTCTGGCCGAGAGGCTGACCTCAACTCCTGCCCCTGGCTTTCACTGACCCCGTTGGCCCTGAAACGCATGGGCTTTCCCCGCCCTTTTTGAAGTTGCCTGGATGTTTCCTTGCAGTGGCTTTTTTGTGAATTCTGTGGATATTTAACCCCTCCCCACTTTGGACTGCTGGAATCAGCAATCGCTCACAGAGATAGGTAAAGCCGCGGCAGTGCACTGTCTCCTGACTAGTGAATTTGCAAATATTCTCACTTGGCGGGAGATTTGCTGTATTTTGTGCAATCACTAACATAAGGCATAGATTGCACAAAAGTGAGATGTCACAGATAGTAACATAGAATGTTACTGTCTACACAAAAGATGCTCCTCAGAGATAATACTACTTAAATTGAGGTGCAAACATGTTATTTTTGTCTCCATGCATAGACTCATTTTGTTAATAAAGGCCTTCAGTCTGTCATAGGTGCCTGAATCCAGTTGGCAAAAATATCAGAGGTAAAGGTGGTTTCGTAACTTCTGCTGAATAGAACACCCAATTTCTGTCTCGTTCTTGATCCTTCTAATTGCAATGGCAATTTCTGTGAGGTGGGGGCGACCAGCGCTCCCATGTGCTAGGCTCATGTTGCTGTTCTGTAGTCACTTCATAGTCAAGCTGTCACTTAGGCCACACTGCATGAAGAATGCATTAGTCCGGGCACCTGGGTGGCTCAGTCAGTTAAGCGTCTGTCTTCCACTTGGGTCATGATCTCAGGGTCCTGGGATCGAGCCCCGCGTCAGGCTCTCTGTTCAGCAGCGAATCTGTTTCTCTCTCTCCTTCTGTGATCTCTCTCGCTTTCACTCCCTCTCAAATAAATAAATAAAATCTTTAAAAAAATGCATCAGTCATTGCGGTATTCCCTGGAGAACCTGAACTCAGGTCAAGGTGAACACCCTCATCTTGGGTGCTGGGTGGGAATAGGGAACTTCTCCCTCAGCAGAAAACATCTTCAGTAGCAAATATACTCCAGCATGATACTTGGAACATTCATCTCATTTCTTCACAGTGCTTCTGTCTGTCCTTAGGTTGGGGGTTGTAAGTGAGTCAGCTCATTGCCAACGTGGGTGTCTTCCTCCCAGTGGGACTGCTTCTTACCATGGCTTCCTGGCTTCCCCCTGGAATAAGGCTTCCCGGCCTCACTTCTAAGACTCAGCTCCCTACCTACCTTCTCCTTTAGGCTTCGTTAACCTCCTCACACACTGTTAGAATTGACCCCACCTTCTCCTTCCTTGAGGCCTGCTACTATATCTGAGTATACTTGGCCATGATCCCAACAGCCCGTATTTCATGTTGTTTGTCTCCTGTACTGTTAGCTGTTGAGGTGGGCCCCAGGATTAGTAACTGAGAGCCTAGTGTGGTTGGGCACTTAGTGGGCCATAGTAGGTGAGCAGTTGACCATTGAATGGACATGGGGCATCTGTTCAGATCAAGGCTCCTGATTCTGTGATGCCTTGTGCTCTGGTCAGTTAGAAGCCCTGGTCTTTGGGTCATGTGTTCCTGGGACCATTGAGCTGTGCCAGCTTTGAGGTCGGATTTCAGCTTCCTTATTGTGAGTTTCTTCGGGAAAACTTGGGGAGTGGGTCCCAGCCAGATTTAAGAGTTGGCTTGTGGATTAGGGGGTTCAGCTCTGGCCACACCAGTCCTGGCCCCTTTCCTGTCTGCTCTCATAGCCCTTCTCATAGGCTGGATGGAGGGCAGCCATGGAGAGCCAAATTCCTTGGGGTCGGTGGATAAGACTATGGGCTTGGCGTTCTGAGGATCTGGGCTCTGCCACGTGATGTATGGAATGTTGGGAAAGCTGTTTGCTCTGTGCCCTGGTGTCTTCATCTGTCAAAGCAGGATAATAGTAGTGCCATTTATAGGATTATTGTGAGCATTAAATGAGTGAGCTGCAACATAGAAGGGCGCATGCGGGATGCTTAGTAGCTTTTGTTACAATCACCTTCTGCAGAGCAGAGATAATCACATTCACTTCTCATGGTTCCTAGAAGCATGAAAAGAGGTAGTCCTATACCGTTGACCTTTGAACAACATGGGTTTGAACTGTGTGGGTTCACTTATATGCAGATTTTTTCCCATAAATATATGTACAGTATTGTAAATGTATTTTCTCTTCCTTACGGTTTTCTTAACACGTTCTTTTCTCTAGCTTACTCTATTATAAGAATAGAGTATGTAAGGGATGCCTGGGTGGCTCAGTGGGTTAAAGGTTCTGCCTTCAGCTCAGGTCATGATCTCAAGGTCCTGGGATCGAGCCCCAAATAGGGCTCTCTGCTCAGCAGGGAGCCTGCTTCCCCCTCTCTCTGCCTGCATCTCTGCCTACTTGTGATCTCTCTCTCTGCCAAATAAATAAATAAAATCTTTACAAAAAAAAGAATAGAGTATGTAATACATGTAACATATTTTATGTTCTCAGGAAGACTTCCAGTCTTCAGTGGACTATTAGTAGGTAAGTTTTGGGGGAGACAGAAGTTATATGTGGATTTTGGACTGCATGGGGGTTGGTGCCCCTAACCCACATGTTTTGAAACGTAAAATACATTAGGCCAGGCACATAGTGCACTCAACAAATGGTAGCCCTTGGGGGTAGTGGTAACCTAACAATAGCATATCAGCAAATGTATGCAGAATGGGACAGATACGGTGACCCTGAGTGCTGGCTAATATCTAACAGTAATATGCAAGAATGGCTACAAATTCAGGGGGCGCCTGGGTGGCTCAGTTGGTTAAGCATCTACTTTTGGCTCAGGTCATGATCCCAGAGTCCCAGGATCAAGCCTTGGGCTCCCTGCTCAGCTAGGAGTAAACTTCTCTCTCTGCCCCTCCCCCCCTCATGCTTGCTCGCTCTCTATCTCACTCAAATAAATAAAATCTTAAAAAAAAAAAAAGAATGGCTACAAATTTAGTTTGTTGACCAGACAGTATGTATTTATTGAAAACATTATTTAAAATCTCATAATTAGCTTACTAAATCATTGCCTACACATTGGACACAAAAGTTAACTCAGAAAGGATTTGTTGATGATTAATTATTGGAGTGAATAGGTAAGAGTTATATATTCCTCTCATTTTTTATTCTTATTAGTGTCCACTTTTTAAATAGGAAAGATAGTCTTCTCTTGGATTTTTATGAAATTATAAAACTACCATAAGAATAAAGATATTAGATCTTGAATAACTTTAGAATCCCTTCTCCCACCTACACGTGTCTTTGATCACAATATATTTGTGTAAATATTTTGGTCTTTCTCATTAGAGAATGCCTTTCTTTCATCATTCTTAAGTATTAAGTATATTGAAGTATTAGCACCCATGTTCTATGGTTGTTCCAAAACTATAAAAGGGGAAGCAAACTGAACTATAGTAACATTTGATTCTACTATATCTAAATTAAGTGAAGCTTAGAGGAATAACTTTGACATGCTTTTTCCTGTACTTTGAACCAAACACATTTGAGTCTTTAGTGTATTAGAGAATTTCTTACTATTGTTTTAAAGCTTTTATTTATTTGAGAGAGAGAGAGCCTGAGTTGAGGGGCAGGGGCAGAGGGAGAGGGAGAAGCAGACTCCCCGCTGGGCAGGAAGCCCAACAAGGGACTCAATCCCAGGACTCCAGGACCACGACCTCAGCCAAAGGCAGACACCCAATCGAGTGAGCCACCCAGCCACCCCTCTTACCCTCTTTTTTTTTCATAAATTTGCTTTTGGTACACTTGAAATAAATGACATTCCATGGCTTAAGCATGTCTTTTTTTTTTAAAGATTTTATTTATTTATTTGACACAGAGAGAGAGATCACAAGTAGGCAGAGAGGCAGGCAGAGAGAGAGGGGGAAGCAGGCTCCCTGCTGAGCAGAGAGCCCGATGTGGGGCTTGATCCCAGGACCCTGAGATCATGACCTGAGCCGAAGGCAGAGGCTTTAACCCACTGAGCCACCCAGGCGCCCCAGCCATGTCTTTTAAAGAAAAGAGTATGTCATTCAAGTGACTGCGAGTCACCTTAGGATGTGAATGTGTTTGAGCCCTTCTGGTGATAGAAGCCTGTCTTACCCTTGCACCCGTGCCTGGCAGAGAGCACGCTCAGTGAAGATGGGAACTGAATTAAAAACACAGCAAGGCAATTGGAGAACTGAAAATGCCTTTGTTAGAATACCGAGAATATGATGACTTTTCAAATTTGCCTTCAGTATTACTGTAATTCAGTTTAAACTATACACAACAGACCTTTCAGTGGAAGTGACTTTTTGCATGTATTTGGAAACAGTGAAACTAGTTCTTTGTTCTGTCTTAAGTTTAGGATGCTGATAGCCTGGGCTCTGTCTCGTCTTTCCTTCTGCCCTCCCTTCCTGCTACCTTTCTCTTCGTGCCCTCTCTCCTTCTCTATCTACTCTCCTGCCCCTCTCCCCACACCTCTTGCCTGTTTTTGAGACAGACCAGGCCCTATCTGTCCCTCGGTGTCATCTTCAGAGGTCCTGAGGAGAAATCAAACTAATAGCAACTGGCTTTGATCAATAATGCCGCTACCCCTGCCCTTTCTGTTATGACTTGTATTCTGGTAGACCCCCGTCCCACCTGAGGGAGCAGCAGCCTCTTGGTTAGAATCCGTGGCTGTACATCTTTGATACGGAGTTAAATCCACCTCTTTTTATTTTTTTAAATTTATTTAATCGAGAGAGAGAGAATGAGAAGAGGAGAGGGGCAGAGAGAGGGAGAAAAGCAGACTCCCTGCTGAGCAGGGAGCTGGATGCGGGGCTTGATCCGAGGACCCTGGGATCATGACCTGAGCCAAAGGCTGATGCTTAACTGACTGAGCCACCCAGTGGCTGAGCCTTAAATCCACCTCTTTGAGTAGATTTGTCAATGTCCTTTGCTACATCTTTCCTCAGCTACTTTGGGAAGAAAACATTCTGCTTCTATTAACATCACTGTTTTCTGGCAGAGAACAGTATTATGGTTGTGTTTCAGAGGAAAGACCCAGGCTCAGCCAGAAGTGTTAAGTTCTGTTTGAAATCAGACTTATTCTCTTATCTGCCAATGTTTATTCCTCATGATAGAAATCTAGCATCGTGACTCCTGAACTGGCTTAGCATTCTTTCCCAGCAATAGACATTAATCTCTTTTCATTTTGATCTTTAAAAATTTTTGTATTTGAATATAAGTTGACACAATCATTATGATGTTTTTTTGAGATTCGCACAATTTAAAAGGTTCGACTTTGTTACATGGTTGCACATAGATTATGGTTTGTCCTGAGATTGAACAAGTAAAAAGAGTGCAGCTACTTCTTAAAGTTTGTAGCATGACAAGTGAGAGTTTCTGGAAACCAGGGAGTAGTTTGGTGAGCCCCTCCCCTCCATACCCCCCGCCCCTTCCACCCTAAGGTAACCTTTGGTTTAAACTCTCATGGAGACTTTGCTTTTGGTAGAGATCTGGCCTGAGTACCATCACAGAACAAACCATTTAAGCAGAAGTATATTTGTATATGTAATATACAATTCTTCAAATCTTAGAAACATTTGAATTTTTCTTTTCCAAATACTAAGTGTCCTCTTTTTTATTTTTATTTTTTGAGTTTCTGGAACTGAAACTCAGATTTTCCTAGACCGAGTTTTTCTAATTAATATCCAATTAACCAGCCTACCTACCTACCTTCCGTCCTTCCTTCCTTGTGTTATTGTTTAGTTGAAGAAGAAAAACATCTGATGGTATGTTTTAGTTTTTCAGGGGTTCTTGATAGACCTTTCATAATATGAGCAGCATTAAGTACATGTCTTTTTTTTTTTTTTTTTGCCAACTTGGTTTTCTAATCCTAGGCTCTGATTAACCTACAAAGCCTGTTACCTACAGTACATAAATTCTAACTGTTACTACATATGATTCTTCTAAGAAGCACTTAGTGCTTTTTCAGGTTTTCATACCCAAATGTGTAATTTGGCTTTCCTTCTCTAAAGGGAAATTTGTCTATTGTATTGATTTAAAATGTTCCCAGATTAGGTTGCACACTTCAGTCATATAGATGAGTCTCTGTTTTAACAAGGAGTACTGTGTATAATCTTTGAAGTTTTTCTAGTAGCGTCCCTTTTCAATGAGTACCCTTCTTTGCTAAGTTTTCTGACTTTTTTCCTAAGTTAATTAGAATCGGAGAGCAAACATTTCTTCTCTCTCATTGTTCTCGACACCTCTCCACCCACCCTGGTTAGCATTCCATCTCAGAGGCTCTTCTCCCTTTGTTAGCCGGACAGAGAGGCATCACCAAAACATGACAAAGCAGGGACTGTCTGGGTTTGAAATGCAGGCTGTAGGAGCCAAATGAATTCTAGATTGTCCTGACCTAGGAACTCACTGGATTTTTGTTTCTCAATCTTCAAAAGATACTATTCGGAGGATCTTTGTGCCTACTGAAAAAGCGAGCTGTTCTCCTCTCCCTGAGTGATTGCTAATACACGTATAAATGCGTGTTAGCCTCTTTTCGCTTAAATTTTAAATCTCAGATATTACTCATTCTGGATCAGGTGGCAAAGCTGCCATCATACCTCCCCTTCAGCCCTGGGAACATTATTGATGACTCTTCTCTGTACCAGGAGCTGTGTTGTGTTTACATTTGAAATCATGACATGCTTAAGACAGAGATGCGGATTTCACTTCAGCTCCTTGATTTTACGGAGGAGAAAATTGAGACCATGTCCTCGTTGCCATCACTTAAAATATTTATAAGAATTCAGCAAAGATATCATTTTCTATTGTTATTCTCCATGTATTTTTATGTAATTAAAATATTTCTGGAAAGTAACTAGTTCATTAAATCTTAGTGAAAGTGATTAAGCATCCGTACCCACCCCAGGAAGGGACAGATTTCCTTTACCTGGGACCTATAAGAGCCGAACTGGCACTGGGATTTCTTAAACAGTCACATGTTTCTATGTGTTCATCTAATAGTTCACATAACAGACATGTCTTTGGGCATCCACAGTACCGACCATATGGAAAGATTGGGCTCCTGCCTTTGAAAACAACACACTTAATTTGCCAGATCAATTTCATCTAATCCTGGACTTCTGTAAATTTAGCATTCTCCTGGGCCGCAGAGATTTTTTTGGTAGAAATTTCCTGAGGGAGCTGAAGAAATCCTATCACCGGTGTATTAGTTTATGCCACTGCATTTCCCGCTTGTCCTTCTGAGGTAATTCTGCACAGTGTCGCCTACAGTGCTTGGGATTAGGGTACAGTTATCCTGGTTGGCTGGCAATCCCAGGGCCTGCTCACCAGCCCTGCTTCAGGCAGGTAAACTGAGCCCTGAGTCATCCTCATGCTAAGAGAGCTGGGAGAATGTCCTTGTGAGAGAGAGCCTCCTATATGTGGGTCATTCGAAAATTGCAAAGAGCTTAGATTATTCTTAATGTGATTCAGAGACTGAACTCATTTCCCTCAGAATGCACGTAATGTGTTTAATACCTATTAGATCCCATGCTGGTTGGCAGAGGGCTGGCGGCAGCCCCAAAGCACCTTGGATTTTGTGTTCTAAAGAAGGCCTTTGTCACCAGCTCCGATTTCTTTCACTCCCTTTGGAACTCCTTGCCATCCATGTAGAAAGTCTTATCAATGTGGGATTCACACGGTCTTGAAATTTTATTCCCTGGTACTCTTTTCACACGATTTTTAAAATAGTAATTTGATAAATTGTTTCTGTTGCATCAGCTGCGTTAGGAGCCAGGCCCGTCTGTTGGACCCTGGGAGGGGCAACAGGATTTCAGAGCTGAATCCCGCTCTGCTGTCTCGCAGTGGTTTGAGTCGCCTAGAGAGGTCGCCTCCTTCTCTGAAGGTCACCTGTTTTTTGACACTGTACCTGCCTCAGCTCTCTCTTACTTCTTCTTTTTTTCCTGTAGGACATTTACTTTTTCCTGCTTTTGATTTGGGCACAAATTGTTCTGTCCCCAAAGCCAATTCATCTGCGTTTTGTGACAGTTTATTTTTTGAACATAAAAGCAAAAGCAGTTTTTTTTCCTCTTAAGCATTTCATTTTTACCAGTATCTGAGATAATGCTCCCCAAGAGAAGTTGATATATGCACCTTTAGAGAACCAGGTGCTCCTGGATGGTCTCCCCCGAGATCAGGACGAGCATTTTTTAAACTCCATTTTCAGTGAGGCTTAAAATGTCCACCCATGATGTTTTTCCTTTCTCTATTGCCCTTACTTCAGCAGCGCTGTTGGCATATGATGGTTTATTGGTAAAATAAATTTTAGGGACAAATGCACAGGATTTTTATTTTAAGCTGGGCCTTAGAAATGGGGAAATCATAATTGCTAGGGTACATCACAGTAACTTAACCACGTGAATAAACATTAAGTAGAAATGTTCATTCCAGCAAGAAATAGGACCACACTAATGTAAACCATGGTAACGTTTCCCCCTCTTTTCCTATCCTACCATTTTACCAAAACTGAAAACACACCACCATGATTGGATATTTTTGGTGGTCCCATCACCTAATTGGTGGTGATATTTCAGCCACCATGTTACTTTTATGATACTGTGTCTCTCCCCTCTCTCATTTGGATTGGTTGGTATTCCTATTTAGGGAAGCTGAAGCCAGAAGAAATCACAGCAGGTGCACTGTAAGCTGGGGCAGTGTTGTTGCCAGATAGGGAAGGGGAAGGCATTGCCCTGGGTAGTGCAGTGCACTCACCATAGTGTCACCAACTGTCACAAACATGTGGCATCGAGGTTCTGGGCTACCCTGGTTGGTGGAGGAAGAATTTGGGGTCAACAGCACTACCTGGTGTGAACCATCTGGTAAGTGCGGAGGTTCCCCAAACTAGTGCATGTCTCACCACATTCTCCATTTTAGCTACAGGACTTGGTAATCCTGCAGTGATCTGATCACCAGATGGTTGGCAGATGGCTAACTTCTTCTGCTTGAGTCTGGAAGCAGCACTGAGAATCAACCATATTTCCTTGTCCCTGAGTCTGTCTTACAGGGAATAAACGGGGATCTGGCTTCAATCCTTAGTAAGACTTGACCTCAGATATGCCTTGTAAAGTCTCCAAGCCTTAGCCTCCTCGTGTTTACCATGCAGGGAAGTAGATTCTCATTTCTCTGCTTCCACAAGACATATAATTTTTTGATTTGACCATTATAATCAGGTGGTAAATTAGAACGAGTGATGTTATTGGACTGAAAATAATGTTACTCCTTCTTCTTAGACACCATGCTCTATACTTGATCCAGGATATTACACTAATTGGGTTTATGATGAAGACATTTTAAAATCACAGATGTTAATTGATGTAAAAATAGAACGTCTACATTTTTTATTAAGCTGTTGAGAAACAGGGTTTGGTTGCTTTTTCCTGATTTTCTAGCCAAAAGCAACAGCGGTGAGAATTGTGGGTAAGACGTCAACGTCCTGCAGAGACGATATGGTGTGACCTATTTGGATTTTGGCTGCTTTGTATACAGACTGTTTCACACAGCATGTCTGTTTCTAGTGCATTCACCCGTCTAGTTTACCTGGATTTTCTGCTGTGCAAATTTGCAGTGAGCTCTCCCCGTCTCATCTTATAAGCGAGGGGAACTAGTTCGGTGATGCTAACACAACAGTCTGTATGGAAGAATTTAAGAGGTGCTCTGGACAGCTGTATCACCCCCCATGTGCTAGAGTTGATGGGGTGGGACTGCCATTTCCAGTCCACTAGGTGAAGATGTGGGTGAGGAACTCGTTTCCCGGGTGTCGTGTTGTTTGCCACTCTCTAAGAGCTGCTATCTGCATCAAAACCAGTTACCAAATATCTCTGGATCCTTGTAGAAGAATTGAAATAGAGAAAAAGCATCTGTTCATTAGCATGCTACGCCTCTCTGTGATGTCTAGCTGCCTCCCTTCACACTGTGGAAATGGGCCTGGCTCCTTTCGGCCCCCGAGACTTGGAGCGACACTTTGATCTTCAGAATACATCCCTCTCCCTTAGGGCACCGGGAGCGGACACCGTTTGCAAAGGAGACGATGACATGATTTTCCAGGGTATGAGTGTAGTGCCCTAGGAATCGGCTGATATTTAAAGAACGTGAATGAAAGCAGTGGACACCTCGCCAGGGCGGGATGCGAGAGCTGTCAGACGATTGTTCCCTCCTAGGGGTGGGAGCCTTCTTGGTAGCTGATTGTGTAAACTGGAGTTGTTTGTCCACTGGGTGTGTGTCTCCCCACGAGGAGAGGGGGGCCTGGTAAATGTCTGCCCGGGCACGGGCAGCACGTGGCTTCGGGAGGCCCCGTGCCTCAGCCCTGGTGGCCTGTTGAGGATGACTCGTGTCCGTGATCAAAGCACTCAGGTGCCTGGCGGTTTGCTTTTCAGATGTTGGAATGACTTCAAGTCAGGGATTCTACCTTCGTCAGAAAGTTGGGATGTCAAGCTGTGTGTTCTCATGAAAACCCTGTCCTGCGAATCAAGAGTTTTAATCTCCATTCTGGAAGAAATCACTGACTAATTCTTAAACCCATGACAAGTTACCTAATCTCTCCCTGCTTTGATTTCTTACCCAATGACACTGATTCCAAATTTGAACACTTAAACAGTGTTTACTGTGGTCAGGCACTGGTCTCGGTACTTCACATGTATTACCTCATTTAATCCTCATAAGGGCTCTGGGTTACATTCTGTTATCCCCATTTTATAAATGGAGACACTGAGGCATAGAGAGGTAAAGACTTTGCCCAGGGTTACACAGCTAACAGTAGCAAAATAGGATTTGCATGTCATCAGACTGATTCTAGAATTCTATTCTCTTAAACGATATGCTGGATTGTCTCTCTCTGAAAAATTAGTATAATGGTCTCTGATTCCTTTCTATATGGTTTGATTGTGTGAGTATACAGTGACTCTTTCCCAGAGGTATTTGAACCAATAAATATGATGACTATTTGTCTGGTACTTACATAAATTTTGGGGGGCTTGGATAAAGCACCATGCTACTTGGAAATGAGTTTCTACAGCAGCCTGGACTCATATTTAGACATTTGGGTGCTCAAGGCACCGCAAACGCTTGTATGAATGAATCATGGATGGCCCTAGGGTGCCACTCACACAGACCACCATGGTCATGACGTCTCTCAGATGGTGTCATGGGCCGCCTGTACCGCTGTATCTCCAACCCTTTGTAAGCTAACTGATAGCCTTATTTAGAAGACATCCGTGCACATATAGAAAAACATATTGTACCTATGATAATAGTTCATGCTTTATAAGCTAACCCTAGTGTATCAAAGTTACCTTTGAATGAAGTGGAAAAATAAATATTTTACATAGCAAACCTGTATATGCTAACATATGCCCATATGAAAGCAGCAACTACCAGGTAAATAAAGAGGCAGGTAGGATTGCAACAGAAGAATGAAAATAAGTCCCTGTACTAATTTCTCATTTGGATGGACATGAGTTGGCCAGACTGTGGGTATTAGAATTACAAACTAATCAGCTTAGTAATTTTGCAAATTATAGACCTCACCCAACAGAGTCACAAAATAGTCACAAAATAAAAGCCAATTTGAAATATTTCAGCTGTCACTTAGCTCCAAGCCAACACAACTCACTCACACATCAGATTGTAGAGATTCATGGCTGTTCTTTAATGAAGCCCCACTTCTGTTTAAAATCAGGTAGCACTTGGAAATCTTCATGAGACAAGAACACAATACTGTGTGGATGAATTGAAACGAAACCCTCAAACTATTGTATCCCTTAAATACGTTGCCTAGTAAAGAGGTTATAGAACACTTACACTATTTAGGAAATCTTGAGTTAACTGGGTAAAATAAAGCTCTCTTTTTAAGCAGCTTTAATTAGTTAGAAGTTGAAGCTTAATAGTCTGTTAAAAAGTTATTTTAAAAATTAGTGAAGTGAATTAATTGTAATCTGACAGTAAGTCAGTGTGGTGTGCATCTGTGTAATTAGAATAGTTATGACCACGTTTATTACAAGGGGAGCCGTAGCCCTGAGTCCGCCATGCTGTGTGGTTCAGAGCACACTGGAATTGTGTTCTCTAGTGGCTCAAAGTGGTTCTGGATACATTTGCGGTAATTAGGGTTGCACAACTGTATCCCGTCTCTGACAGCATGATCACACTCTCTCTTGCTCCTGCGTGGCTCAGCCATGAGGGTCTTGACTAGTTGAGGTGCATGGTAAACTCCCTGAGGGCGGGAAGTTTTGTCTGTTGACTGCTCTATCCCCAGGGCCTAGAGCAGTGCCTGACACCCAATGGGTGCTGTAATAATCGTCAACAAATGAATGAATTGAACTGTTTCCTGATCTAAGACTTCTGCATTCTCCGAAATTATCTGTATGCTTTGTGGCAATTCTGAAGAGTGCCCACTTCATAGATAGAGAAACTGAGGCACAGAAAGGTAGTCGGAGCCCAGACATTAACTTTCAGATGTATAGTGAAGCCTTGTACTTCCATGCATAGGGCTCTCTCTGTTATACCGTGTATACCAAGAGTCTTCATTAAGCACATAGTCACCCGTTAACGAACTCGAGATAATCAGAATGTCTCAGTACCACTTACATAATTTCTTCCCTGCCCTTTCAACTTGAGGAACCCACTTAGAGCAGAGATTTGAAGAAGGAAATCTGTGTGCACTTCTTACCATAGATGAACACATGAACTTGTACTCACGTGTCTTAATCTTCAACTCGTATCGCCTACCCTAATTCACTTTTGTAAGAACATGACTTATGTCAAGTCAAGCAACCGCTAGTTGGGCCACTCAAATGACTACATCCCCTGTCTTACACTAGACTGTGCCATTCTGCCAAATGATGGCTGTGGGGTCATGATTTATCGTAGTGATCAATGTCCAGTTGAATATGCAATGCTTGGTGGCTTGACAAATGCTGGAGGGAATTTGGTTTATAGTACATAGGGTCTGCAGGTTTTATGGCTTGAACTGAGAAGCCTGTTGTGTATCTGTGACAGATTTCAAGAGCTGGTGTTTTGGACAACTGCGATGTTCACACACTTCCAAAGCAGAAGAAAGTTTGTTGGAAGAGTTACAAAGGGAAAATTTTGGTGATGGTAGGCAGCATTTTCAAACAATACTGAAATGGTATTCCAGGAGTGAACCTAAATGGGTGGAAAATGAAAACTCAGTAGATTTCTTTGTGTTGAAAACTGTAAAGACTATACAAGAATGAGATGCCCTATATCTTTTGGAAGCAGTGACATGAGCCTTCTGAAAGATTTCAAATGGTGATGTAATTCCCATTCCGTATTCTAGCCGTCCTGGCCTGTCTAGGGAAAAGGTAAATATTAGTTACCCGAGCTTTGGCATCATGGTCTGCATTTGGTAGGATGCTTATTGTGAGGTTTGAGGGCTAGGATGTATATTCCTAAACTGTAGCTGTATCTGGGGTGCGCTGGGAGCCGCCATGTTTGTTTTCTCCTCCTGTGTCCTCAGCATAGTCCCTGGAGGCCACTGAGCCTGGGCTGTGGTTCTAGTCACTGAGGCACCACAGCTGACCAGGGGCACCAGAGGCCTCCTGGGACTGTAATTAATCATGTTCTCTTTTCCCTTCTCTCTCTTTTCTTTTTAAGCTGATGTTAATCAAGCAATGATTCTTTGTAAATCTTTGAAGAGGTAATTTCCTATCAAATAGTAATAGAGGAATTCTGTCTTCGTACAGTTTATACTTGTTTTGATAAATGACTGCTCTCTTGTAATACTTGAGAGGCTATTTCATGCACGTAACGAATATTGAGATTTTGGTATTTTAAAAATAGCTTCTTCACGTAGGAGGTTAGTGTGCTTGGTCACCAATTGGAGAATTTGGGGGAAAAAATGTTAATGTCAGAGTCGGACTTAATTTAAACTTTAGCTTCTTTCTTCTAACTCTCTTTTAACTTCTCCAGAACAGTTATTAGCATAAAAACTTAATGGATTCACACTCCCTGGGGTATATATGTGCTGCTGAAATTCAGTATTTGGTTCTAAATACTTGCTTAATAATCCCTAAACCCAGTCTGAAACGCTAGTGTGCTTAAGCATAGTTCATTATTACAAAGCCAGTCATATTTTGAGGATAAAAATAGAAGCATTGAATGTTCCTTTGGTGCAGGTTTGGTGGAGAATATTTTGGTGCTGCTGAATATTTTTCATTTTAAAAAGAATGTTAACATTGATCTCACCATTGTTCTTACCGTGCTGAACCCTGACTCCCATCATCTCCACCGTGGAGCCTGTCCATCTCCCCTCCTTACCTTGCACCTCACAACATGTCTGGGTGTTCTGCTGTCCTGCTTGTGCTCACCCTGGGCCTTCCTTTCCCTTCTGCCTTCTCTTGGCACTTCCTCTTTTTTGGTACTTTCTGTATGTTCTCCATCCTGATTTACAGATCTGGGACACTTTCATTCCTTTTTCCCCTGACCTCAGGACCTTGTGACTTGCTGCTCTGTTTTCTGTTGTCTTGCTAGGTTGGAGGCTCTCATCCCCTCCACTTCCTGCCCTCTTGTCCATCCACTTCCTGTGACTGAAATGTGCACTCACACCAGGGCTCTGGCTCAGCCATTAGGTCGTTCTGCACCTTTAACATCACACCCACACCTGCTTCCAACTATTCTTCACTCATTGATTATCTCAACCTTTTTTTTTTAAATTTCATTTATTTTTATTTGAGAGAGAGAGAGATGAGAGAGAGAGAGAGATGAGAGAGCACACACAGAGGGAGAAGCAGGCTCCCTGCTGAGCAGGGAGCCCAATGCGGGGCTTAATCCCAGGACCTCCAGATCATGACTAGAGCCGAAGGCAGACACTTAACCAACTGAGCCACCCAGGCACCCCGATTATCTCAACCTTTATGTCACTTGCTGAAGTCATTAACCGATAATCTACTCCGAACTCAAATGTGCTACATCACAAATGGAACTCCGTATCTTCCTGCTAAACCACCATCCTCTCCTAGCTTTTGTGCTAGAGTGCCACTGAGCTTCTGTTACTAACGAACCATCTATGGAAAAACTTGAGAATCGCCTGGACTCCTCAGCATTCACTCATTATCTTAGACTTTTCATATTTGCTCTTTAATTTTTGTCTTTCCTGAGTTCCAAGTCAAGCGCCCGTCTTCTTTCATCACCTAACATCGCTGAAGCTTTCTCCAGTTGGTTACTCTGTCCCTCAGGCGTTCCCTTTCCAGTCTACTTTATGTGTTACCTGTAGGGGCATCTTGATAAAATAGTCTTCATGTCACCTTCATTCTTAAAAACCTTTTACTAACTGCCATAGACTGTGGGGGTAAAAGGTACAAATAAGGTAGGGTGGGTGCCTACCTTTTGCCATAGGCAAGCTCTGATTTACCTTTCCAGCCATTTCTTTTTCTCCAACTTGGAATCCTCCTCCTCAGCTCTGTTGATCTATGGGAGATCTTGAATGCTTTTTGCAAACACTGCTCATTTCCTCGCTCTCATCCTGGGGTACAGTCCCCACCCCCTTTCTTCGCTTGCTAAATAATGGTAATACAGGCTGTAGTCAGCAAAACCGAAGGGGCATCTCGTGCCTCCTTTAAAGACAAATCTCTCACTTGAATTTATAGCCCTTATTGTTTTATGATCTCACAGTTAGTTTTGAATTATTGGTGGGGTTTTTTTTGGTTGTTTTATTTTTAACTGTGGTTAAAAAAAACACAAAACATAAAATTTACCATCTTAATATCTAAGTGTACAGTTCTCGGTGGTGGTGTGTTACTGTTTTATATTATCACTTTTAAATTTTCTGTGTGTTGATTAGCCACGTCTCTACAGCTGATATATAAACTGAAGCCTTGGGTTAGGTGTTTGCTTCATTGCCTTCAGTCGTGCATTCATTATGTGCCTATTGTTTCCAAACACTATGTTTTGCATCCTTGACTTTGTCTAGCACACACACCAGATGTGAAATGTCTGACAACTGGGTTTAAGACATTTCTTTTAGGAATAATTTTTAGTGGTGGAATTTGAAAACAGCTTGTGTGAAGAGTTGTAGCTCATTCTTTTAAAAATAAATGCCAAATAAGACAAGCATTATCCTGGGGGTAATTTCTCACGTAAGAAGAATCTTTATAATAAGGATGAGGATTTTTATTTCCTCCCAACAAGACTAAAATGGTATATATTCATTGTGTGGGTGTTATTAAACTGTAATGTTCAGTATTTTCTATTATAATCACTCTATCTCTTCAATTTCATGGCTATTATCATTTTACATTGCTGGGTCAAGAATGAAAGGTTCCGTGTGTTTGATTTAGGTCCCAAACTCTCATATACTCTACTCTGTTTCTGGGAAGTCAGTTTGATTTTAATATAACTTTCTATTGGAGAATTTTAGAGTTAGTGAACTAAATGGTGTTCCCTTCCCGTGGATGGGCACCATTTTGTGGTACTCAGACATATGCAAACTTGATTGTGACAGATTAAGAACTGTCACCTTTTATATGTAAGCAGATGACAGTGGACACAAGTATTTCATGAAAAGCTAGTTTTCTTTAATTAAAAAAAATGCAGTTGGTCACAATCCTTAAGCATAGAACAAATGTCAGAACTGCCATTAATTAGGTTAGATGTTTCTGTATAACTCTTCATAGTCTTGGATGGATGAATGGATGGATAGATGGAAGTATATACTCTTCTTTTTCAAAATTCTGATTTTATTTTACTCTAACATTTTTTCTTTAATTTCATTCCTTCTTATTTCTTTTTTTAATTGAAATATAATTGACACACAATGTTACTTTAGTTTACTGTGTACAGCATAGTGATTCAACAACTCTCTACATTATGCTGTGCTCATCCCAAGTGTAGCTACCATCTGTCACCATACAATGCTATTACAGTACCAATGATTATATTACCTATGCTGTGCCTTTATGCCCATGACTTTATTCCTTCCATAACTGGAAGTCTGTAGTTCCCACTCCCCATCATCCATTTTGCCCACCCAGAAAATAGTATGGAGGTTCCTCAAAAATTTAAAAATAAATACACATATGATCCAGTAATTCAGTAATTCAACTACTGAGTATTTACCCAAAGAAAACAAAAACACTAATTCAAAAAGATATTTGCACCCCTACGTTGATTGCAGCATTGTTTATAATACCCTAGATATGGTAGCAACCTAAATAGCCATCTATAAATGAAAGGTTATAGAAGTGGTACACACACATGTACACATATGTGCACACACACACACACACACACACACACACACACAGAAATATTACTCAGCCATCAAAAAGAATGATATCTTCCCATTTCTGCCAACATGGATGGGCCTAGAGAATATTATGCTAAGTGAAGTCAAAGACAGACAAATACCATATGATTTTATTCATTCGTGGAATCTAGAAAACACAAATGAATAAACTAACAAATGAAGTATACGCTTTCTTAATTGATCACTCACCACCATCACACCAAACATTATGTGATTCCCAGACTATACTCCATCTTATACATACCAGTAATAATACTGTATTGGATTGAAATTGTTTCTCTTTTTTCTTTTTTTTTTTTTTTTTTGAGAGAGTGTGCACATAAGCAGAGGATGAGGAGGGGCAGAGGGAGGGGGAGAAAGAATCTTAAGCAGGCTCTACTCCCTTGCTGGGCTCTACTCCCAGGCATGGCTTACTCTCACAACCCTGAGATCATGACCTGAGCTGAAATCAAGAGTCACTTAACCAACTGAGCCACCCAGGTGCCTTTGTTTGTTTTAATTCTAATAGGCTTGTTTTGCTCTCTCCTTATAGCCTGAGGGTTACTGGAAAGCAGGGGCTGACTTATTGATCTGTTTTTAGTGCCTAGCAGAGAGCCTAGCATGGAGTAGAAATGAAACAAATGTCCATAAATCGAAATAACAGCAAGATTGCTTATAGAAGCAAAATGAAATGATGAATATTTATATTTTAACAATAAATATCTACTCTTGAGAAAAGCAATGGGCAAACATCCTCTGATATTTACTTTTTCTTATAATATATGGATAGCATGAGCATCTTAGCATTCCCTGGAATTAGTCAATAAGCACTTACAAAGGATATAGTAGATAATCAATTACTATTTTGATGAATAAAAGATGAACACTTTTCCTAACATAGGTCATAGAAACCTAAATAAGTTGTAATGTTGGTATTGCTCTTATTGATGTTAACACTAGTAAAATATTGTGGAAGGACTGATTCCTATTTTAATGTTTCTGAGAAGTATTGCTTATACGTGGTGATCTTTAGAATAGTCACCATCTTAAAAAAAATAAATAAATGGTCACTATCATTAAAGATGTGTATGTCCTGGGGTGCCTAGGAGGCTCAGTTGTTTAAGCATCTGCCTTTGGCTCAGGTCATGATCCAAGAGTCCTGGGATCAAGCCCCACATCAGGCTCCCTGCTCAGAGGAGAGCTTGCTTCTCCCTCTTTCACTTCCCCCTGCTTGTGTTTATTCTCTCTATCTCTGTCAAATAAATAAATAAAATCTTTAAAAAAAAAACGTATATGTTCTGTTTGTCCTCAGATTTCATGGTTCTATAGGAAGTATGGAGATTTCCTTCAATGCTTCTTCTACTTTTCTTTCTTTTTCACTTGTTGGTTATATTCATGCCCATGAGGACACTTGATAATCCTGAGAGTTGATGAGAGGAGGTAGTTTTAGGATGTTATTTTTATGTGAACAGAGACTGGCTTAGAAGAAAGCCTATTAGTCTTCTGTTGCTGTGTAGCAAATTTCCACAAGCAGCCATTTCTTAGTTCATAAGTCATGGCTCACAGGTCATGGCTCAACTGGGTTCTCTATTCACGGTCTCACACTCAAGGTATTGGCTGGACTCTGTTCTTGGTTGAGACTTTGGGGAAAAATCAATTTCTAAGCTCATTCAGGTTTCTGGCAGGATTGAGATCCCCATGTCCTGGCTCTCAGCCAAGGGCTGCCATCAGTTCTTAGAAGTTTCTAGAAGCCTCTGGCATTTCCTCGCCCAGCTCCAGCAGAACCTCTCATCAGATCCCCCTCACTTCCGATCTCTTTAGTTTCTCTTCTGTGACCAGCCAGAGAAAACTCTCTGCTTTTAAAGGATTCATGAGATCAGGTGAGGCCCAACCAGATAATCTCCCTATCCTGAGGTTAGGATACCATGTAACATCCCTAAGTACAGGAGTAAATCCATTATACTGACTGTCCTGGGATTACGCAGGGTATGTACGGGGTTGGGAATTCCTGAGGGCTGTGTTAGAATTCTCCCTCCACAGAAAGTTCAGTTAAGATACTTGGGAAATGCCAAATGTACCTCCACACTTTTACTTTGAGAAGCTGAAGACTATGTTTTATAGGCTTTCTCCTTCTCAACCCTACTATATTTCTATAGGAAAGAGCAGTATCTGCCCTTTATATAAAGAAATGTCTTTACAGTCAGTAGGGTTTACGGGTTTACTGTTTGTGGTTTTCATTCATTGATCTGTATTCTTTCAGCCAATCACTCCAGGGCCAGTGGGGGCCAGATGATGACTGGAGTCAAGTGTGCAGAGTCTTGCAATTAACATGGAAACCAAACTGACCCAGGTTAAGTAAGGGCTTAATCCAGCAGAAGAACTTGACAAGTGAGGCCGCAGGGAAGGCTATGAACTTAACAAGCTAGACCATAGGGAGCCGCCCTCAGTTCATGACCAAAGGAATGACTTGCCAGAATCACTGTGTTTGGCAGATGAACCTGGAAACTGTTATGGTTTGAGGGGAGAAGCCAGAAGCAGGAACCAGCCAGGAATTCAGAAGCGAATGTTTATTTATCAATGGCAAGGGAGATCTAGAAATTTATTATGTTCCTTGAGTTACATTAATAGTAATGCTGCTAGTAAAATAAACGAGAGCGGGGGAGCTTCAACAAGAGAAAAGAGAAAATCAGGCTGCTTTGAACGATCTGCGATCACCCGAGTGGAATTTGGTTAATTTTAATGGAGACCCTGGGTAAGTGTTTTTCAGGCTGCATGTCAGGTAAATGATCGATTTGTTATTAACTTGCTGTTGCAGTTGGGCTTATGAGTATTGCTTTAGTGCCTATACATTTTTCTTCTTGTCCAAACAACTTTGCTAACCAGAGGCATATAGGGTAAAATGGGTACCCAGTACCCAATGTGGATCTGACATGGAGTTGTATTTCACATTGATAGCATTTGGCTTTGCTTGTTGCCCTACCCCTTGCAAAAAATGCAACACTCCCTTTAAATGAGATGGATAATGGATCTGTCGCATTTACTACCATAGTGATAGGTGGTTGTTTTGGAATACCACACTTCTTTCCTTGTTTAAATCACATACTCCTGGTTTTCTCAGGGTCAGTATTCAAAGGGAGTTTGGCTTTTACTTCCTATTCCCCCCATTCATTTTTCGACTGAAGAATTTTTAAGATACAAACAAACAAACATAAAAGCCATCTCTGAGCCCGGGAACCAGACAGAGAACATATCTGTTTTCACATAAGTATAAAAATGCCGGTTTTGCAGCTATTCACTGTGGAGTTCTCGCCACTTTGTTGGCTGATAAAACTATAAATAAACTCAAACTACAGAGCTTTGTACCTCTGAGAAGGAGAGAGCATTTAGCTTCATCTTTTGTGACTAAAAGTTGCAATGCAGCCACAGTACGAAGAGGACATGGTAATTTGCAGGGTAGGGGTGGAACCGGAGATATGGACATGCTGATGGTTTTAAAGCAAACCTACAGAGGAAATCATTTATTCATTCCATAAATATTTATTTGTCTGAGCCTCTTCTTCTACAGCTGGGGTGTAGTAGGAAACAAAACAGACCACGAGTTCTGCCCTTGAGAGGCTTCCGTTTCCGTGAGATGGAGCAGAAATGTGGAAGAAAAAGAAATATTTTTCTTTATATCAAATATTTTATCTTTATATCAAATATTTTAGTATCTTTATATCAAATATTATATTTATTTATATTATATAATATAATATAATGTGTAAAATATTATATTATATATTATATATAGATTATATCAAATATATTTATATCAAATATTTAGTATATATCAAATATTATATGAAATATTTGATATTTCAAGTGGTAAAAAGTAGCATTCAGGAAATTCAGGGATGGGGGATAGATGTGTGTGTTGTCGGATGAAACGGCAGCATTTTAGAGGGTATGCTAGGCTCTCGGACGACCCTTGTGTTGGGTGGTGGGGCCCACAGAGCGTGCTGTGGCTATTCGATAATGTTATATAAGACGGCGTCTCAGCAGACTGGCTCTGAGGAAGTGAGCTGTGAGAAGGCCACGTGACAGGGGACTGGGAGCTGTCTCAACTGAGACAGCTCCCAGTCTCAAATGAGAGTGGCCCCCACCCACAGCCAGCAGGAAAGCCGGGACCTCGGTCCTGCAGCCCCAGGGACTGAATTTGGCCAACAGCCACAGGAACTCAAAAGAGAACCCCAAGTTCCTAAAGGAAAGCTGCCCAGGGGACGCTTTGATGGCAGCCTTGTGAGACCTGTAGCCAAAGACTGAGGTAAGCCACACCTGAGCCTTGACAGATACTGGGAGATGTTAACTGGGCGCTGTTTTAAGCCACAGAATTTGTGGTAATTTGTGACACAGCAGCAGAGAACTGATACAGATAGGGGGCCAAGGAAGGCCTGACTAGGAGGGGATGCTTGAGTCAAGCCTGTACCTGGGAGAGTGTGAGCCAGCTATACAGGTTTTTGTGGAAAAGGACCCCGGGCAGAGGGAGCAGCCAGGAGAGCAGCATTGATGGGGTGGGGGGGGGCATGTTATCAGAAGTGAGGTCATAGAGTGTTTGGAGCCAGAGAGGAAAGGGCCGTTGGGCTGTTAGGGTTTCGGCTGCTGCCCTGAAAGCGATGGGAAGTCATTAGAGGGGTATGGACCGAGGAGTGACAGAGTCTCACCTTCATTTTAACAGGGTCTCCTTGGCTTCTGTGCTGAGACTGCACAAGGCCAGTAAGACACTTTCAGTAACTCAGAGCACAGGTTTGGCAACTTGGGCCAAGGTCCAGCTGTGTGGAGGTGGTGAGGAAAGGTCAGGTTCTGAGAATATCTCGAAATTGAGTGTATGGGATTTAATGACATCTTGGATGCATAGTCTGATAGAGAGAGGAGCATTAAGGATGAATCCAGGGTTTCTGGCCAAGACACCTGGAAGGAAGATGCTGCCATTGATGGAAAAGAGCAGGATGGGGAGAGGGTCAGGAAGGAGTTTGGGAGCTCAGCTTTGGGCCCCTTAAGGGTGAGCTTCTGATTATAGGCACAGGGAGACACTGGATTGCTTCTGGGTGTACCATTCTGGAGAGAAGATGGACCGAACATATACATGGGAAACTAGTTAGCACATACATAGGACCTAAGGCCATGAGGACCCCAAGATAGTATAGATAGGCAAGAAAAAGATTGAAGGCTGAAGCGTTGGTGCTCCAGTGACATTTTCAGTTGATTTATCTCCATGATAAAATGTGTTCTCTATTCTTCTCTAGAACCTCAACTCACTCTTAACATTTTTTTCTGTTTCCTTTCAATATATGGTATTATCTGTTGGACCCTGGTGGGTAGGGAGGTGAAGCTAGATAGGAAACCCTGTTGTCACCTCATGCTGGGAAGATTCTAGCACTAACTAGGAGCAGATCTCTTCTTACTGAGGGCAAATAGATGTGTAAGCCTAGACCTCCTTCCAACCCCAGCAGAACAAGAGCAAGCAGAGCATTTGTGTATCTTATCCTAGACCTCAACTTAATTACCAAAGAATGGATAAGCAATCAGTGTGGCTTTTCAAGATGCCGTTTGCAGAAGACCCATTACTTGCTGATATAGTTTGCTTTTTTTTTTAGAGAGAGAAAGAGAAAGAGAGTGAGCACGAATGGGGTGGGGGCAGAGGTAGGAGGAAAGAGAGACTCTTAAAACAGGTTTCATGCTCAGCATGGAGCCTGATGCGGGGCTCGATCTCATGACCTTGATATCACAACCTGAGCCCAAACCAAGAGTTGGACACTTAACGGACTGAGTCACCCAGGCTGCCCTAGTTTGCTATATGTCTTCAGTTAGACACAACTAAACTGAGAGATAGACAAAAATAGGAGGATACCCTCTGGGACTTTAGCAGATAGGGAAGGAATGAGACTCCAAAGAGCAGGGCAGTTGAGAGGAGGGGAGAGAGAATCTCTGGACCCCTGTGTAATCTGCGTTTATCGAGAGCCCCAGGGCTGGTGTATGGAGCTCAGGCCTCTTTGGAGTTGCTGGGAGTGGGAAGAGCCATGTACCTCATAAGCAAAAGACTTCTCTATCTGTGGATACCTCTGATTTTATATAAGTAATCCCTTTAGTTCATAAATTTCTTTTTCAGCCTGTTAGACATTTATTCTTAAATCTTCCAAATTAACAATTACTCTGTAGAACTTTCTCTTCTTGTTTTCCTTTCTCCGTTTTCCATCATATTATCAGATGAGCTATTTAATCTAGTATCGAATAGCTACATTGTCAAAGTAGTACCTTTTTAAAGAAGAGTCACACAGGCGGTGATAGAAAATCTTTGGGAACAGAGATAGTTATTCATGCCCTCTTTTGCTCCATAAAGGGCTTGAGTGGCAAACCTTGAGAGTTTGGGTTTCAACTGGTTGGCCTTCTGGAATGAGGACACCAGACTGGCCTTGTCACCCGGGACAGTGAGCAGTGGGGTCAGAGGGCAACCATGTTTGAATGTACGCATCCTGTTTTATGGTACTGGAAGCCCAGCATACCTGTCCTTTTTGCCTGCCGTGAGCATTTGCTCGGACCTGACTGCATGGCTGAGGATCCTGGTTCACCTCCAACTTCACTGCCACAGACTTCCTCTTCTCCCACTCCCGTGCGGCATCTTTTTTTTTTTTTTTTCATTTCCGGTTGTATTCCCTTTTGGCATTTAAATAGTTACCATTCCTGATCTAAAGATTACATCTGAATTGATTTTCCTTAACCTGTGAACACAAATTCTTTTGTGTCATTGGAGAATACATCATGCTTTTCCCTACTCTCTTAGTGTTTCGTGTGCTTTCAAAGCACGGCATCTTTCAGTGCCCTTTTCAAGTTGAGTGAATCAATGGAACTCTTAAGTAACAGCGGTGACTTTTATTTTTAGGGTGCTTTGGGCCTGGGGAGATCCAATCCTGGTCCAATGAAGCCTTCCCTTTTAAGAACACTTTCTCTAGCCATCTTGAGTCCCACATAGGACATGCTCTGTTTCCAGCTGTGATCAGCGTTAACACCTGCTAATGTGCTGTATGCAAGAAAGGATAAACACCCTAAAGTCTTCTGCTTCTTGATAAAAATTAGCAAATTCCAGAAACTTGAGAAACATTTGCCACATCTAACATTATACACTTGGATACAAAGGATTGCTTATTTATAGATCTGTTTTGCTCTGAAACATCAGTTTCCAATATAAAAGACCAGATTCCACACTGCTTTTAGGCCAGTCTGGGTCAGAGGTTGACAAATGATCGCCCGTGGACCACATCCAGCCCACTGTCAGGTTTTATAAATAAAGTTTTATTGGAACACAGCCATGATGATCCATTTATGTGTTGACTGTGGCTGTTCCATGCTATAGGCACAGAGTTGAGAAGTCATGACAAAGGCTGTGTGACTTGCAGAACCTAAAATACTCGCTGTCTGACCCTTTACAAAAAAGTTTGCCAATGGTGGTCTAAAATACCTAACTTCCTTTAAACTAAAAATTTTCAGCCATAACATAATTTTGGAATCATTGATATTTCTGGCTTTTTAAAGTTGTCAGGAAGAGTCCATTGAGAAAAGAGCCAATGGTTTAAAATAAATAAAAATTCAATGTTGTTTGGTTTTCTACCACTTCCATATCCACAGGTTATCAAAATGTATTTAACTTAAGCATAATGTGTGGAAATGTAAAATAAAAAACATTTCAGGTCACACTAAAAGAGAACATTGGCGTTTCTTTGTAACCTACGTATTAGGTTGCATTTTCACAGGGCTTGATCACATTTAGAATTAAAATCTTCATGAAGGCATAATTCGCACATCGCCTGAGGTCTCCCGTATAAGCCACCCAGTTTGACATGTTTATAGCCTAAAGTGAAGGCTGAATTTGCTTTGACTGAAATGAAATGAGAGCTTAGTTTGCATAGGTTTCTGTGTGTGTGCATGAGCGCATGTGTGTCTGTGAAGATTTCGATGCTTTTCTGGTGGGTTAATTACATTTTCATACTAATGCATAGTTTCTTTGAACTGCTGTTCTATTTTCCATAGGCTTTTGGTTGTTAATGTGTGTTCCAATATGATAAGGATAGATCCCCTCTCTCCCCGTGCCCTTTCCATCCCCATCACCGGTGTAATTGCAGGATATTGTCATACAAGTGGGACCCTGAGAGAACATTCTCTCCGTGGCTGTCTTGTGCTTTGAGGGCTAAGGCAGGACACAGGGCTAAGAAGTCTGTGTTTTCAGTGGGAACGATCTGCCTTTCTTACCCATCCAGGCCTGGTAAATGAGGGCAACAGAGGGGTTGTGTTAAATGTGGCAAAATCTAATTACTGCTTGATTTATAGCCACATCACACTGTAGCCGAGGGGTGAGTTCACTGCCATGAAGCACACTCGGCTGGTTACAGGCTGCATGAGAGCTCCGCTCGCGTCTGCTGGCCTCTGGAGCAGGTGGCTGCTCTTGTTGCTGAGGTCCTCGAGATCAGGCCAGAGCCCCCCCGGCACCTGATGCTGGCATGGGTGAGGTCATGCTGGGCTTGCTGAACACACACACACACACACACACACACACACACACACTGCACACTGACACAGCTACACCAAGCATTTTTGGCAAGGCTGCTCTTCTCCATTTCCTGGATATTGGGAAGGGAAACTAGTTTATGTTCCTAAAGAATCTAATTGGAGACTCTGCTCTCTTAGTTGTTCTGATTTCTTATTCTGTTGTGAATCAAGCTTGAGGATCCAAATTCTCCAAGACGACAGTTTTCAGTCGCGAGACCCCCTTGGCGGACCTGTCCCACTCCCTTCCCAGTCACCTTTAGAAGCCCCCATGAAGGCTCAGAGGCTCAGAAGCAGAAGTGTGGCTTCATGGTGGCAAAGGCGCATGGCAGAGTCCACTGCCCGTGCGCCCGTCCTTCAACCGGTTCCCACGGGCAGCCTCGAGGTTACAGACCTCTCAGTTCCTGAACTATGGAGTGGTGACAGTAGTTAGTATCTGCTTCATAGAACTGTGGCAAGGGTGAAGGGATGAACAGGTGTTTCCTCATGGGGAAAGCCACAGAGAAAGTCTTCAGTGAAGATTGGCTATTCCTGGGCCAGAACTGAACGGAAGACCCACTCCTGTCTTGTGTTTTCCTGCTCCTGCCCTTCACCCTCACAGGTGGGCAAACCGTAGTGCTTTCATCTCATCTGCTTTGTCACTGGGCACAGGCAGTTTATCACTGACATGTCTTGGAATTGTCTGCATATGGCTTGGCTGTTTGTTTGTTCTTTTAATTTTCTACAGACAGTACACCCCCTTATTAGCTTCAGGGAGCCAGCTCCCACTTTTCCTTCTCTCCTCTCCCCTCTCAAAGTTGTGAAATAGTTATCCATACAGCTGTTTTTGTTTAAGAAGAAACCGAGGCATAAAGAAATTCAGTAATTTTACCTAAATCCACATAACTTGTATGGAATAGAATAGATATTCAAACCCAAGACTGTCTTAAAGCCTCCTAGGACCTCGAGATGCTTAACTGTGAGTTTGTTTCTGTGACATACAAGTCAGGAAAAAAAGGCAAAGGGATATAGAATATTCCTGTGAAATACGTTTTAATTTCTTCCAGGAAACTGCTTTATTACAAACGTGAGACAAATAAAAGAAAAAATGGTCAGGTAAAAGCAGAAGAGTTGGGACGCCTGGGTGGCTCAGTTGGTTAAGCGCTGCCTTCGGCTCAGGTCATGATCCCAGCGTCCTGGGATCGAGTCCCACATCGGACTCCTTGCTCGGCAGGGAGCCTGCTTCTCCCTCTGCCTCTGCCTGCCTCTCTGCCTACTTGTGATCTCTCTCTCACTCTCTCTCTCTCTGACAAATAAATAAATAAAATCTTTAAAAAAAAAAGGCAGAAGAGTCAACAATAACTTACAAGAGAGGTGTTTTAAATGGGTGCTAACAGCGGTTAACTGTTGAAAATAAGCTTTCCCAGGGCCTATAAATAGAAAAAAAAATTCTCAGGTCCTGATAGAGTTATCTAAACATAAAGGTGCAACATGACATTCAAATGAGTAAATTATAACTGACATGAATTCATGGAGGACTCAGTCATCCTTTCTTCTTTATATATGCATGGCATACTACATATAAATAAGAGGTTGGATAGTTCCAAAGAATTTAAAATAAAAATAGTTTTTAATTAAGATGTCAAATCAGGGGGCGCCTGGGTGGCTCAGTGGGTTAAAGCCTCTGCCTTCGACTCAGGTCATGATCTCAGGGTCCTGGGATCGAGCCCCACATAGGGCTCTCTGCTCGGCGGGGAGCCTGCTTCCCCCTCTCTCTCTACCTGCCTCTCTGTCTACTTGTGATCTCCCTCTCTCTCTGTCAAATAAATAAATAAATAAAATATTTAAAAAAAGATGTCAAATCAGCAATAAGACCTTTAAAACTTTGTAGTGAGACTATGTTGGTAATAGCGTAATAGCGTTCCTTTTATACACTATGGGATTTTTTTGAGGTAAGATTTATAGATCTTAAACGTACAGTTTGATAAAAAGGTCTAACAAACATATACTCTCATAGAACCACCCTAATAAAAATGTAGACCATTTCCATCACCCCAGCAAATTCTCTCTTGCCATTTGGCAGTCAGTTTCCCCTTCTGTGACCATAAATTATATACATTTTTAAATGTATATAAATGGAATCACAGTAAATACCCTTTGTGCTGGTTCCTTTAGTTGAATATCATGTCTTCCAGATACATCCATGTTGTTGTCTCAATGGCTGGTTCCTTTTATTGCTGAGTAGTATCCCATTGTGTGTATATAGTGCAGTTGCCTTTTCTCTGATCTTCTGTTAATGGATATTTGGCTTGTTTCCAGTTGGGCATTTGGAATAAAGTTGCTGCGAACATCACTGAACAAGTCTTTTTGTGGACGTATGTTTTCCTGTATCTTGGCTAATACCCCTGAGTGGAATTGCTGGGTCAGGGGCCAAATGTTTGATTGACTTCAGACTTTCCCATTAGCAGTGTGTGAAAGTTCCAGTTATTCCACATCTTTGCCAACAATTGGTATTGTCTTTATTTTTAGTGATTTGAGTGGCTATAAACTAGTGTCTTATTGGGTTTAAATTCATTATCTCCCTCACGGCTAATGCTGAGTACCTCCTCATGTGCTTACACATCTCTTGTGTATCTTCTTTTGCAGAGTGTCTATTTTGAAGTCTTTTTTTCTTTTTAAAAGTTGGATTGTTGGTCTTTCTGTAATTGATGTGTAGCCCTTTTTTTTTTTTTTTTCTGTCTGAAAGTTCTTTTTCAGACATATGTATTGGATCTATTTTCTCCCATTTCGTGTTTGTCTTTTCCTCCCCCCCTCCCGCTTTTTTAACAGCGTCACTTGATGGGCAGAGGTTTTTAATTTTTTTAAGGAACAGTTTGTCAATTGTTTCTTTAACAGTGTTTTTTTGTGACTCCGGGAAATTTTAACCTACTTCGAGGTTGCAAAACTATTCTCATCCGTTTTTTCTAGAAGCTTTACACTTTTAGATTTTAACTTGGAGGTCTGTGATCTGTCTCAAGTTGATCATTTTGGTGTGAGGTAGGGGCCAACTTTTACTGTTTTTCTAAATGAATATCCAGCTGTTCCATCATCATTTATTGAAAATACTTTTTATTCTCCATTGAATTGTCTGAGTTCCTTTGTCCAAAATCAGTTGTGTATTTGTGGATATATTTCTAGACTCTTCTGGTTCATTGATCTAGCAGTTTATTCTTATGAATGCCACAGTATTGGAATTTTATTGTCTTTATGCAACAGCTTATGGTTTCAGTGGTATCAGTGGAAGCACAGATAACCCAGCATACACGTTCATCACAGTGGGACACATTTCCACAAAATGTGAAACATCACTAATACTTGACATGGAATTTTGCAGGTGGAATGTGTTTTGCAGTTGGATAATTCGGTTTATTCAGATGTGAAAAATTTGGTGTAATGCATTCCATTTCATTGCAATTTAGGTCAGAGAATAATGCTTAAAAGAAATATGTATGAAGGCCTGAGTGAACACAGACTACAGAACAGCACAAAACTAGTATATCAATAAGGAAGATAGGTTAATTGAAATTCCAATTAATTTCACACGACTGAGTCCAACCAGTGTTTGTAATGACAGTGCTTTAGTATTGCTACTTCTTGGTTGTCAATGGAATATTTTTTCCCTATAAAATACATCCTTTCCAAAAGGTACACATCTTTGGGCATCTTCTGGGAGGACAGAGATTAAGTTGTTTTTCCAGAAGAAAAAAATAATAGGGGCGCCTGAGTGCCTCAGTTGTTAAGCGTCTGCCTTCGGCTCAGGTCATGATCCCAGCGTCCTGGGATTGAGCCCCACATCAGGCTCCCTGCTCGGCGGGAAGCCTGCTTCTCCTTCTCTCATTCCCTCTGTTTGTGTTCCCTCTCTTGCTGTGTTTCTCTTTGTCAAATAAATAAAATCTTAAAAAAAAAAAAAAATAGAAGAAATTCTGTGCAAGTTCCATTGCTGAAAATGAGGAAATTAAGAAGAGTAGTAATTGCAAATCAAAAAAGATCTTCCTTCTCTGTACTTGTTCTTTTGTTCCTGTCCTAGGCTGGAGTTTGAGGCAGGAGGCTCTGGCCCATCTGTGCAGGCCTCTGACTCTTACCTGGAACATCTAAAAAAGTTGGAGTATTGATTTTCAGCTATTGGACCACCCGCCACTACTGATGGAGTATCAAGACCTTTGAGAATTTCTAATTACTTAGTGTAAAAACCTAGGATCCACTTTCGTGTGGATAAGCTGTGCTCATTGTAGGCAAAATGAAATTAACTAATTTCCTCCTGTACCCCCAGCTCACCCTCAAGGTAACGGAACACGGGGTGCTTCTTCTTAAAGCCTGGCATTGACTCATATCACATATTCAAATTGGATATGTTCTTAAACAACATTAAGAACACATGCAAAGATTATGCCTACCTTTTGGAGGAAGATGATTAAAACTGCAAATGCTTCTCTAGTCTATAACATGTGCCAAATACCATCAAGATATGGGGTGGGCAGTTTCTCTTCCTGCCCTCTGGGCTCCTATAGTGCTTTTCCACTAATCTGTTAGGTACTTTATGCCCTTTATTCCTATTACAGAACGTTTCTGTGATGTTAATTTAAAAGCCTTCTGTATAATTTAGTACGCAAACCACTTGTGTAGGCTTGACTCAGACTTCATGATAAAAAACATTCATCATGTGTTATTCCATGTAGGAAGAATTTAAAGTCTCTTCTTCGTTAGAAGACCTGCTTGCAGTAGAATTAAAATACCTTCTCCCTGAATGGGAGCACTGATTTGGCAAAGATCATGAGCAGTCAGGTCAAGAGGAATATAATCGAATACTTGAAATTCAAATTAGCTTATAATCTGACTTTGAAAATAAAGCAAAAGAAAAGCCCAAGAAAGTTTCCTTAAGGTGAATTAATGTCCTTCCAATCACTTCCAGTTTCAAAGTTAATAACATACATACGATAAAAGTAATACGCAATGAGGCTTATCTTTTCCTGTGCTCGTTCTCCCTGAGACACTGACATCATGATTAGAAAACGCTCCCTATGGAGAGAGCACCCACATCTGCAGCAATGATTTTCAGATATCACCAGAGATTTACAAACTGTCTCAGTAATGTTTGGAGGAGTAACTTTTCTCTTTATTGCGACCGTAAAGCATAAAGTGATAACCCAAGAAAGAACCTTCAATAAGTAACACAGATTTTCTTGTTTATTTAGAAACTAGCCAGGTGTTCCTATTTTCAGAGGATTCTTTCTCTTCGAATAACTTCTTCCTCATTCTTGAAGGACACATTATTTTTCCCCTTAAAACACTGAGCGGTAAACACTCCAGGAGAAGAACACTAGTTAAATGAAAAGGGTCCCATAATTATTGTCACTGCTTTTAACAGGATTCCATAAGAAAAATTGTTTCTTGCTATAAAAGAAACCATGGAAAAGAATGTCTACATATGGAACTAGGAACAGGAGACATATAGGAGATCCAGACACAGAAACTAGTCACCAGGTATGAAAAACTTAACATTCAGAAAAGAAACTGGGTGGGAGGAGTGATTATTTTCAGTAGGAAAAAAACTCTTGGCTTTACAGATAATTACACATTTAACAGTATAGATGGAGTAGAGCTTAGGTTGCTTCAAGGCAAATTTCTGTTAAAAAATTCCCACTTGCACATTAATTTCTATTGTGACACTTAAAAAACTGGTCCCTGGATATAATAAAATTGCCTTTAAGATATACACAGGTAAATTGAAATGTCTTTCTAACAAAACCTTCGAACCATTATCTGTTAATGAGCCCGAGCTAAGGTTCACAAGATTTTTTAAACTGTGAAAAGTAAAAATAGTCAGTAGAGGCAGACACGCTGAAAGGTGGTTGTTTTGCTTTATCTTATTTTAAACTTGATTCCTACTATAGTAGTAACAATCCATAAAGCTTCAGAAACCTGCCAAGGTCACAGTCAATCTTGAAATATGCTAATGTTCCTAACTTCATATCCAAAGAAATGATTTTCCATTTCCTTCATCACTTAAACTTACTGGCTTCTTTCCAGACATTTGAACCAAGCCATGCCTTCCAAGTGTGTAAGAATACTTTTAGATAAAAGGAAAGAATTATCCAAATAACTAAGGCAAGGAATATCTGAACTGCACTTAGCAATGCAGACTTACACTGTGCCAGCAGAGGCTTGCCTTAATGTCTAATCAGCAAATTGACTGACAATCCAGGCTGAACTCTTGGTTCCCACTCTAATGGTTTGACTTATGACTGGGAATGATTAGCTTATCAAAATCGTGTTTGCTGAGGCTGCTACTTCCTAGCTGGTTACTTGCTTGCTGGTTAGCAAAGCTAGGTTGCACCATGAAGACTGGCTGAAGGCTTGATCTGTTAACCAGGACAGAGGGCAGCAAGAATCTCCAAGTCTGAGACATTAGAGGGGCTGTACTCATTAACAACTCACCACCCACAGGTTTTTCTTATCCTTGGATGGGGAGTAGGAAGAAACACAAAGTTTTAATAAACAATTTATGTTCAATGTTATTAATAGCACAGTAGAAAAATTTAAAAATTCAGACAAGTCAACCACGCAGAGATAAAAAGTATTCACATTGTGGGATTTGCTCCTACACTTTTTCTCTGTATATATTCAGACATATATGTACACATACACAGGGAGGTAATTTTAACAAAATGGAATCATTATATATTTTGTTTTATGATTCTCACATAATATTTAGCTTATATTCTCATTTAATAAATACTCTTCTAAAATATCACTTTTGAATAACTGTATAATGTTCCATTAATTTTATTTATACATCATAAGTTATGTAACCAATTGGCTGTTGCTGAATACAATTTTCTTTCTTTTTTTGCTCTATAAGGGATAATGTGATATGACAAATACCATAACTATATGTTTTTTACAAATATCCTCAGTTATTTCTAATTTACTTTTGCAGGTGATCCTTAGAATGATTTTTCCATAGCAAATGGCCATGGGTAAATGTATACACATTTGTAAAATTTTCAAGATATTTTTTTTTTCCCACTTCGCCCCAGAGAAAAAAAAGATCCATCCTTATTTAAGTTCCAGAATTTCTAGATAAAGCTCTTAATAGTATAACATTTCCCATCTGGGTTGTGCTTAGGGCATAATGATTATATATTTGTATTATATACGTCTTTTTCTAAAAGAGGGTCTGTTTTTCTAAAAGAGGGTCTGTTTTTCTAATACCATTTGGACTGGATGTTTAATTTTGCAATCAGCCAAGTATGATTAGATAATGTTTACAAAAATGCTAGGTACTCTCTAAATACTTTCTGTATGTATTAACTCATTTAATCCACATGATATCATCATCCTCATGTTATAGATGAGAGAATTCAAGCATGAAGAAGTTAAGTAATTTACCCATGGTTGCCATTTGGAAAGTAGCTAGATTGGGATAAAATATAACAGGTTAAAAGGTGAGAAGTACATGACAATGTTGTTCTAGCAACATAATTTCCCCCAAAGAGTATCATTCCAGAGGATAAAACTTCCAAAGTTTGGATGTGACCCTTTGAAGACACCTATCCTTTGGCTCCTACTAACTTTAAAATTTCAGAAAGACCCCAGATGAATTTCATAACAAATTCTGTTTTGTAGTTATATATTTGTTTGGATGAAAGTAATCGTTCAAAGTTAGTAATGTAAAACATAATTATGAGCATTTGAACCATGCATATTGAAGTTCTTCCATGAAGCTTTTGCTTAAAATAGCAGCATGCATTACTCATGCAAGATGATATGCGTTGATTTTGGACAATAATTGTAGAGATACACTCAAACACTGATGCTGATGCTATACAGAACTATTTATAATTATAGGAAACGTCCTTTAACCGAAATCGAAATGTTTAGGCATTCCACTTGAGGAGACAGAGCTACAATTTAGGATGTTAGTCCATTTATTGTAATTTAAAGGTTTGTAGGAATTATCCATGGTCAGTAGAGAAAGAGTGCAATCCTGAGCCCTTTTGGAAGAACAGAGATAATTGATAAAGTAAACACTTTCACATCCTAGAAGATGCCTGTCAATATCCATAAAACATGTTATGATTTGAGAACAGAAGGAAAGGGAATAAGCTCAGGACTATTACTGCAAACTAATTCATAGCTTACTATATTATTTTATATAAGATTTATATATTATGTATATGTTATGTGTGCTATATTTATGTTATATTATTTATCATTATATATAATATATGGCATACATAAAATTATTTAATGATATTTAATTATTACACCCACGGAATAACTAATTTTTTGAGTATAAGAACAAACATGGTTTTAGTGCTAAACAGAGCAAAATAGGAACAGATTGAGTCTGGAGTCACTGAGCAAATACTAGTTGGTGGCTCCTCTTTCTGAATTCTGCACTCCACCCCCCCCTCCAGGGAGCAAAACTCCCAGGTGCTTACTGCCTCCCTTGTCTGTAAATTCTGCCAAGGGAGAGGCTATATTCTCACATAATAGGGAGTCAATATATATTTCTGGAACTAATGAAGCAATGTCACCTTAGTATTTTAGATTCTCAAACAATCCTTTCTTCCTGTCTTAAACTTCCGTTTCTTAAAAGCTGCCAGTCAGAATGCCAAGGATTAATCTTACTGGTTATTTAAAATCATTCCTGTTAAGATATAAATCACTGATGTCTTAATCAGTGATTTTTGCTATTGTTGTTGTTGTTGTTAAAGAAAGTTTCTTAGTAATGTTAATTTTTTTAATTTCCAGAATGCCCATTCATTGAAGGCTCTCTGCTGTCCAGTACCATTTGGACATGTGGGTTCTGATACCAACATGTCCTCAGCCATTTATAAAATGTCCTTGTGCATTCTACCTCATCAGCTGAATAAACCCATGTTTGACTTGTAGATGTATGTAAATATAAATGAAAGGAGGGTAGGAGGTTTGATTTCTGAAGCATATCGAAGTTCTTTTATTATGCAGTGCTTAAAGTTGTATGCAATGAGAGACTTTCAAAATTCCCTATCATTGACTATTAGACTTTATAATTAGGAAACAATCATTTGGGTAAAACTGGGCTGCTCTATGAAACCGGTGAATCGAAAAGATGCTTTCCTAAAAATATTGTGTTTGTGAGTTAGGACACTAAGAAGCAAAATAAAACCTTCTTAATGAAGAATTTTCTTTTTTTTTTTTTTTAAGATTTTATTTATTTATTTAACAGAGAGAGAGAGAGATCACAAGTAGGCAGAGAAGCAGGCAGAGAGAGAGAGGGAAGCAGGCTCTCCGCTGAGCAGAGAGCCCGATGTGGGGCTCGATCCCAGGACCCTGAGATCATGACCTGAGCCAAAGGCAGAGGCTTTAACTCACTGAGCCACCCAGGTGCCCCATGAAGAATTTTCTTGATCTAATGTTCATTAGGCAGGTAAGTGTGCTTTTTGCATCAACATTTCAAAACTTTCTTATGTTACACTAATCATTTAGTTTCTTAGTTTTGGGAAGAGAAGTTTCTTTTGCATGACCATATCCCAGCTCTCTTCTTAACCCTGTTGTAGGAACTCCTCTGTGGATTCTTAATCTGAGCCATGTTATGCTGGACGTTGAGGTTACCATTCTTTTCAAGGTTCGAGAGCTTACCTCCAGGGCAGGAGTCTTGTGTACTTCTGCAAAATTAGCATAAGTAGGAGTTGGAGTCTAGTTTTGCATTTTCCTATAGAAGGGCAAGGGACTGGCTGGTTAATGTTAGGACTTGCAAACGTGTGGGGGCTGGGCAGACCTACGCGGTCTGCTAGGGTTGTAGGCACTTGGTACTTTTGCGCCCTGGGATCAGGAGATCCTCCTGATCCTGGGATCAGGAGAAGGTTTTGATGGTTAGTCCCACACCTAAGAAATTCTTTCTTCTCTTTCTCTTTTTTTTTTTAAGATCTTATTTATTTATTTGACAGAGAGGCAGTGAGAGAGGGAACATGAGCAGGGGGAGAGGGTGAAGGAGAAGCAGGCTTCCCACTCAACAGGGAGCCCAATGTGGGGCTCGATCCCAGGACCCTGGGATCATGACCTGAGCCGAAGACAGAGGCTTTACTGACCGAGCCACCCAGGCGCCCTCTTTGTTCTCTTCTTCCACCAAGTGACTTCTCGCCTCTTGGCCTAGGAGGCCAGATACATTCCTGATTAAATAGGCATGACGAGGCTAATTCCAGTGCGACATTGACCTATGATTAAGCCATTTCAAAGTCTGGAGTCCTAACCTCAGTGGTCCATTGGGTGGGCTGGGGTGGCAAACTGTAAGAGAGGCTGAAAGCGTGTAGGGTCTCCTTGGTTTATTATAGGGGGAACAGCAGGAGCATGGCCCAAGGAAAGGGGAGGAGGGAGCCCCTGGGAAATGATCTGTCCAAGTGCTGTGGTCAGGAACCACTGACTTATGCTGTCCAGACACGCACTTGTGGGTCCTGCAAAGTCCCTCCACGAGGGTGCTTGGGCTGTGTGAGATCTCTAGTTTACAGATAGAGGCCATGTGTGTGAGGGTCTCAGACACGCCTTACTGTGCTAGCAACTGCTGGCCATTCATTAGAATGGAATAGGAATGGAATAGGGATCATTAGAAGGAAAAAAGAAAAAGGTGATGGCGTAGGCAAGGCTTTGAGAAGATGCCACAAGATGCACCATTGGGTAGTAAACCGAGTTCCCCCGAGAAGACTCGTGCAGTCTGCTTATGAGGCCTGGCAAGACGACCGTCCACACACAGTCATCTTTCTCAATGGGTGGCTTCCCAGGCGGCCCTGAGAATGGACTCCCACAGTGGTGGTCTGCGCTGATGTACAAAGGAACCTCTGAGGCCCTACTGATGCAGTGGGGTCGCTTCATGGTAAACAGGGCAGCATGCTAAGCGTCTGAATGAAGAGGGGCCTGAGGGCTGCATGTGGTCTTTGGAGCGGCTGGGGTAATTTCCAGCAGCCCCATTCTGTATTTCTCAGCCTGCCCACATTACATCTGCATTGAGCACCTTGTATACTGCATTCTAGGAAGGAACGAAGGAAGGGAGGGAGGGAGGGGGGGAAGGAGGGAGGGAGGGGGGAAGGAGGGAGGGAGGGAAGGAAAAGGAAAAGGAAAAAGAAAAGGAAAAAGAAGGGGAGGGGAGAAAAGGGAAGGGAAGGAAAAGGAAGGGAAGAAAAAATGAATGAATGAACAGCCAGTATTTGGGGGTTCTGAACAGATATGGAAGGAGCGCCGCACTTCCTAACTAGTCACATGCTTTTCCACCAGTTGTCCTTCCCGTTGTAGTCAGAGGAGACTTTCACAGCTTGGGCATGCTTTTCTTTTCCTTGGAGTTAGGAGTAAGTGGTATGCAGACCCCTCTCACATGGTGTGGGGGGAGCTGATTGTTAGCATCTCTGCCCAGTGACTTCATGTTAGTTGATGGCTTGACATCCCACAGTGGAAATGCTACTGGTCAGGGCCACACCATCCCAGGCTGACTGTTCTGAAACATGCTAACCCATAGTCTACACGGGTTGGGATCCATGGCATGTCCTGGACCATGGCTCAGCTGCTGGTCCTTGCTCCTTCTGCTGGAAGAGCTGGGGGAGTAGAGCTGGGTTGGGGCCCCCCCGTCAGCTGAGCGAAAGAATCATTGACCATGGAGGTCCAGCTTTTGAACAGATACTGTTCCTTGGAACAGAAACAGCCCTCCTGGATCCCTTTCAGCAAGTTGGAGTTTGACCAACAACCGAAACTGAGACACTTCTGCTCAGTTTAAGTTATCTAGGAGCCATAGGCTTAAACAGCATCATTTTTAGTATGTGAACCCTGGTTTCTGTTCCAAGGAAAGAAAGAAAACTTTAACAAAGCTCTACATGGAAATTCTTTTTTTTTTTTTTTTAGATTTTATTTATTCATTTGAAAGAGCATGAGTGGGGTGAGAGGCAGAGGGAGAAGCAGACGCCCCGCTGATGTGGGGCTCCATCCCGGGACCCTGGGATCATGACATGAGCCAAAGGCAGACGCTTAATAGACTGAGCCACCCAGGTGCCCCTCTAGATGGAAATTCCTGACACATAGGCTTTCCTCTCTTCATTCTCCAAGGTTAGAGACTCAGAAGAGAACTTGAGGAAATCCCATTCAGGTAGATAAATGGTGTGTGTGATGAATGACTGATCTTCCTTGCCCAGTGTAGCAAATGGGAGATATACTTGTTTTTGTTCTTTTTACAAGGAAGGGTAAGCGAAGGTTTTGCATTCTAAGATAGTGGAAACCTATTGCTCTTTAGAAAGAACTGAAAAGGAATTGGCAGAGTTTCAAAGGGCTTACACCAAACTCTCTTCCTCCTTTGGTGTGTGCTGCTTGCCTCTGTGTCTCCATGTCCTTCATTTGTCCTTGGGCCCCACCAGCCTCTCCAGGACCTTCTCACACTCTAGGTCCTCACTCACCCTCCCTCCAGAAACCTTCAGCCACAGACCAGTCAGTCCACCCCCACTTTACCGCATGGTGCTTACTCATTTGTTAATGAATCACTTAATGTTTATCTCCCTCATTAGCATGGAAGCTCTATTAGGATCAGAACACTCTGGGTCTCGAGGTCCAGCAATGTCTTTGCACAGAGTAGGTGCCAGAAGCTGTTCACTGATGGAATGAATGATTTTCCAGAATTAAGGATGAGTTGACAAAAGTTCAGAGACAAAATCCTGAGGTCAAAAAAATACATAGGCTCATCTAGCAGAATGGGAATCAGAAAGATTACCAATTAACTGCTACTTAGTTTCAAACAAATATTGGTTCCAAACATGTTGAAAGATAAGACCAAAGAAAGGATGGCCACTCCAGTCTCTTAGAAAAGGTCTGTTTAATGCTTCTACAAAACAGGCATGAGAGAAATTAATCAAACAGCTTTTTAAAGTGCCTTTTTTGAGCTAGCAGTCTGTTAAATGAAGGAGAAGGCAGAGCTGTTCGATGTTTCCTAGATAAATGCCTGGAAGTGTTACTAGTCTGTATCCTGGCAGCCTCTGGGGAGCTATGCCTTAGGCCAAATCACTGAAGCCAATTCTTCTTGGAGTTTTAGCTCCTGATGATACTGATTGCATTTTGATAATTCCATGGGCGATGCTTCCAGGTAGCGCACCGAGCAATCATTTTCTTCAGCAGACTCATCGCCATCGTATTCTCCCAGAATTTGAGTCTCTGTGTACATTTCCCCACACTTGTTCGCTCTTGAGTTTATGGCCCATGAGTTGCTGCGCTCTCCCTTGGAAGTTTATGGGCCATGCTGTCCCTTTCTCTAGCTCAATTCCCAAACAGGTGTGGGACACAAAGACCGGAGGATGAAAAATGATCCTTAGGCAGGATTCCTTTTCCATGGCTCTTGATTAATCCCTGGAGATGTTTGGTTCCTTGGAGCAAATCATAATGCCTTTTGAGAACGTCAGCCTTCTATAAAGGTTTTCAGAGGAAAATCAGAGCAAAACAAAACTACAGAAATGAGAAGTTTGCATCATGTAACTGGATTACAACTTGACTGGTAAAACATACCCATTCCTGGGAATTACTGAAGGAAAGCCTAACATGTGAACAGATTTTATTACTATCACCCTGGGATGGTTAATTTTGTAAAACATACTGAGAAGAAAGAAACAACTTTAAGGGAGAACAAATACATAAATAGGCTGCAGAGACAAAAAGTTGCATTTGACTAGCTGACTTCTCTCCTCTCCCCTTCTCACATAACTGCGTCATTTTAAATCGAATCAGACTTCTCATTACCAACTTTCCCCAAATTACATTCCATAGAAAACACTTTTAAAATGTATATCACCTAATCTATATTGCAAATCATTAATGAAATGCAATTATATGCCCATAATTTCCTGAAAATACCTTTTAAGATTGGTTCTTGTAGAGTCAAGTGAAATTGTCGCAATTACATAGACAAAAAGGAGGTGTAATAATTTTTGTTTCTAGAGTGAATACCAATAATGATTCTCTGTGATGACTCAAGTCTGCCATTAGCTTGTCACTGTTAATTCTAAATGGTGTTTCTTTTTTTTTTAAGATTTTATTTATTTATTTGACACAGAGAGAGAGATCACAAGTAGGCAGAGAGGCAGACAGAGAGAGAGGGAGAAGCAGGCTCCCTGCTGAGCAGAGAGCCCTATTTGGGCCTCGATCCCAGGACCCTGAGATCATGACCTGAGCCGAAGGCAGAGGCTTTAACCCACGCCACCCAGGCACCCCTAAATGGTGTTTCTGACAAAACTCTACAGCGGGGAAGTGTTTAGATACTTTTTTTAGAGTGGTGTGATGCTGGAAAAGAAGGTAGACTATATGATGTAGAAAAAAGCTTACTGCTATTAATAATAGCTTGATTAGAACTCGCTGTGTGCCAGGCCCCGTGGTAAGTGCTAATAGCTCATTGAAATAATCCTGCAAGGTGTCTCCCATTATGGCCTCAGAGATACAGAGAAATCCAGAGTCTTGCCCAGTCACAAAGGTAGGCAATACCTGATCCAGAACTTAAACCCGGTCAGTCTGAGAGTTAGGTCCATGCCTTTTACCTGTGCATCAAACCACCTCTCACAGGATTTGGGTTCTAGAACTAATTTTTACCATTAAATTGTGAAGTGGGCAAATTTATTTAATTTTTGCTTTTATAATAACTTCTTATATATTTTTATTAATTAACTTCTGATATCCTTTTTCCATCTCTTGTAACTCTGAATTATTATGTAGTACTGTAGTCATGATTATGACTTTTGATACCTTGATTAGCCCTTTTCCACTATGGATGGAAATGTGCATGGTATTTCCAAGTATATTGAAAGATTAATTAGCACTTTAGGACAAATGAGTGGCAAGTTGCTAACCAGGGTAAATAAAGTGAGGCTCGGATTTTATAGCACTCAGATTTTAAAATCCTCCTTGTATCGATTTTATTATTTCTCAGTGCTGGGATCTGTTAAGTTTAAGTAAGCCAGTAGTCCTGTGCATTGATTTAGCCACTCTTTGTTTCTCTGCATTAGAGAAAAAAACAAGAATCCACTTTTAAAAATCACTTATAGTTTATAAGGTGATGCATTAATCTTCAAAATGACAGGAAATCAAGATGATTTTGTCTGTGGGGTTTAATTTATTAAAATTTAATTTGCTCATGTGCTTTGCTCCAAGAGCTCTGTGCTAGCAAACTAGCTATAATTAGATTAGCAGCCTGCTAAGCGCTGGTGACAGCCTGCGCTTCAGAGAGCATGTGCTGGATTCTGCATGAGCCTCTCCTCATTGGTTGCTAGCATCGCTGCTCTCCAGTTTGATAGGTTTCCACAGGACTCTTTATGCTGCATTGGAGACATAGATACAGAGATACTCTTCTGTGTTCTTGCAGCGGTGGAGGTGCTCAGCTGGTAACGGTAAAGAAGGAGGAGGGCACCAGGGAGAAGGTGTCTGTCTTTGTTGTAGTGTATCGGAGCCTCCAGCTGCCGGCTGCCAGAGATCAGGGAAGAAGTTTCAGATCACGGTAATTACTTAGAGGCTTTCTCTCGCCAGAAAAACAGGGCCATGCATGAAATGAAGCACGTTCCTCATGTCATCTGTTTAATTTGATCTTGCTTTTGTTAATACCATGTGTACTCCCGCGTTCCCAGACTGTGATATGTTCTCCCGGAGAAGGCTCGGCGGGTAAACAGCTACCCTGTTCATGAAGGAATATTGTTTTTACCTGGATTCAAGAGTGTTCTTTCTGTATGGGGAAGGATGCTTATTGGTTCTCTTCTGTTTGGGAAAGTCCGATGTTGCATCAGTAGGTGTCTTTGGAGGTGCGTGTCACTAACCGGTTGACTTTGTTTGCATTGAGTCCGGACTCACATGAATAATGAGCAATCAAGGAGAGTTCAGTGAGACACACTTTAATTAGGACGGGGCAGTGATTTGCCTGGTGTCGACACAGGGTCTTAGCAGAAGTAATGTGCTATTGTTTCTTCAAAGATGTGTGCAGCCTTCATTTTGGATGGTTTTCTTTGTTTCACCTTTTGTAGTTTTCATTAAGCCTTCTTGATATGGAGAATATTAGCATATCCCATTTTGCCAAAAATATACTTAGGTGTGTAATCTGCCGTGCTAAAGGGAGAATTTTTTCACTCGGGGCTTTGTTTAACAGGGACATTGCTTTCGGAGTTGAAATGAAATCGCAGAAAGGTGGGGTTCTTACCACTTTGCCTCAGGTTTGACAACATTTAAAAATCCCTGTTAATGATTGCCTGGGTTGTTTTCCAAATCAAACCGTAAATGATCCTAAATTCCATCATAAAGATGGTATGTTCTGGAGGAAAAATATCTACGTGGCCAAGGCTGAGCTGAAGGAAACCCAAACAAACGCAGCGGGACTCCTTGTTTCTCAGGGTACCTTCGCCATTGAGTGTTGGACACCAGGAGAGCCCCTTGTTATCCCTTAGTCCTCAAACTTAAAAATTGGTGTCCTTACCGTATCAGGCTGTGGAGACCACAGAAACTTGTGTATTGACTCACCAGTCACACGGCTGGCGGGCTGCCACCATGCGTCTGCTATCGGTGGAGAGCCCTGCTGATAGCTGAAGGCTGTCAGGAATTCTTTCCCTGCTCCCAAAAAGCCAAACATTGCCATTTAACTGTTTTGTTAAAATAACTGCTTTGATTGAAAGCTCTCGTCTGGTTGAAGGGGTCCCGTATATTCCTTGGCAGAGGAAAACTTCAGCACACTTAACTGGGCTTCTCCCCCCCGGCCCCCCAACTCCACATACCCCTCCCTAGTCTATCCTAGCGTATAATAAATCGTCGAATGTCCTGTTTTTCTCAGATGACAGTATGAAGAAAAAAAATAAAGACTATTGTAAAGGTGGTCATTGATGGTGACAGGGCGTCATCTGTCATGACAAAGTTCGATAGTTGTTCAGTGTAATGCGGAGTCTCTGGGGCGAGAGGCAGGCTGCAGCGGTTCCATGTTAAGTCACCACGTGTGATGGGTTGGATGTGAGAAGGGTCGCTGACTTCCTGTCTGGACTCCCCTGACGCTAGCCACGCCTGCTTCAGACTTGAGAAGGTTGGGTTGCAGCGGTGGCGATCACAGTTGGCTCCAGTGCTCTTGCTCTCCTTCGCACACCCGACCCCACGCTCCCCTTTCAGCCCTCTGTTCTTTCCCTGACATGCTTTCCTGCTGCAGGTGTGGAAAATAGCCTGCTCCTGACAGTCAGGCTTGGACACTCGTTTGGGGAAGAATAATCGGATGCATTTCCATGATGCTCTCTCCCTCTCCTTCTCTTCATCTCCTGAAATACTTCCTAAATTGCCTTGGTCTTACAGAATTTCCAAGTAGGCTGCCTTGAGAGTAAATGATTGCTCTCCTCCTCCGTAAACATCATAAACCTCCATTTGTGAGCACAGCTCCATTAGGCTGTGTGTCCTAGGAAGCTATGGGAAATAGTTCTAAGTGATGCTGACTCTCATGGCCTGGATCTTAAAAGACTTCGTGTGTCTAGGAGGAACTCCTTAAAAACGTGATGTAGATATAAATGTGTGTGGATATTGTGCCATGTACAAGGATATCCCAAAGAGCCTTTTAACATATACTAAAAGGGCATTTTTCAAAAAGCATTAAATAAAATGTTATGTAGCTTTTGGCAAAGTAACAGAATCTGTACTTTTATCCTCAGATGAATTATAGATCTTTTTTTTTTTTTTTAACTACATTCAGGGCAATGTTTATGTCTTTCTGAGATGAAACTGTAAAAATAAATTTCTTAGATACTTGAAAATTTTGTTCTCTCCCCTCCTTGTAATTCTGTGGCTCTTTCCTGAAGAGAGAATGACATTCCTGACCAATCAAACATAGGTCCGTTAGCCTGAACTAGACGAGAATATGGATAATCTGCTAAATTAAAACACGAAGTGATACTTTCTAACTTTTTCTCCTAGGGGCTCGTAATCACAGCAGGAAAAATGGTAATCAGTTTAAAAACAAAGTCGTTCCATGTAGAGTATGATGTGCCACAGAGCAGCTGGGCTGAACACAGTCTGGAAAGAATTGTAGGAAAGAAGGAGCGATGTGCAGTGCATGCTCTTGAATGTAAGGGTTGCCGTGTAATACCTGTGGGTGGTTTTCTGGCTGGATACCCAGACGTCTGTGATACCAAAGGAACTGAGGGACATCTGTCATTAGCAGTTGATTACCATCTCAGGATTGACCCTCCAAAATTTGCCTGGGTTGAAAAACTATTTGAGGAGACATTGGGCCTCTCATCTAAGTGTATTTTTTTTCCTCATCATTTCATTCTGTAGTTATGTGCACCTACCATGTGCTAGGGTCTATGCAGCCCTCTCTCTAAGAAGTGGTCCTATGGAAGAGGAGAGTGAAATGAATAATAATACCTAACAATACGGGGTACAAGGAGAACAGAGGCATTAGCTTGACGATACCAAGGAGGGGTGACCAGTTCTTCAGAAAGGGTGGGGGAGAAGGAAGGCTTCAGGAAAAGAGAGATAGTAGCGCCCAGCCCCCAATCCAGAACTCTCTAAATGCCACTCAACCCACACCACATCCAGTATTGCTAACGTGTAGCAGGGGTTGGTGTGGGCTGCAGATCTGGGCCATATCTCACACTGACTTTCAGTTTCACTATGAGGTCTTGTTCGTTATCTATAATTAATGTAATAAATATAAGCTCTCATTTTTTTTCCTCCTGCTAATACACTTTCTCAGAATACACAGCGGACTGTTCCAGCGGACTGGAAGCATTTTTGTTTTAATAGATTTACATAGCGTGGGATTTAAAAAATATTTTTTAGGGGAGCCTGAGTGGCTCAGTGGGTTAAAGCTTCTGCCTTTGGCTCAGGTCATGATCTCAGAGTCCTGGGATCGAGCCCCACATCGGGCTCTCTGCTCAGCAGGGAGCCTGCTTCCCCCTCCCTCTGCCTGCCTCTCTGCCTACTTGTGATCTCTCTCCTCTCTGTCAAATAAATAAATAAAATCTTTAAAAAAATAAATAAATAAAAATTAAAAAAATAAAAATAAAAAAGATTGTTTAATGTCTCCAGTAATTTAAATGTATCCAGTAGTTTCAAAGTTCATCTTAAAGGAATCACCAAACACTTCCCTTACTGTTGGACTCTTCAGTCATTTAGTGATTATTTTTGGAACTGTTGGCATTGCCAGGAATAATCATTTGCCATTGGATGCCTGTTGATGCTTTTATTTAAGTCATTTATTTTGTGCATGCTCATTAAAGACAATCTTGCAACATTGGGGCTTGGATTATAACACTGGCATTGAACCCTACTATGATTAAGGCCTTCTGCTTTCCTTATACATTTAATTGAATTTAGACATATTTTAAATTTTGCTAAATTTGGTGGGAAAGTCCACTTTAAGGAGTGTGTGTTTGCGTTAGATCTTGCCACCAGTGAAACATCTGTATGAAAACAGGTACTGCATTTCCAGTATTCGGAGCCTGCCGTCAGAGAACCCTCCGAATTCTGCAGTGTTTTGCCCTAGTCAGGCTTCCATACCCCCTTTTTCACAAGTGGGCATTTAGCAGCCTTTACTTCTCTCTGTCTTCACCCCACCCCTTCTCACTGTGTTGGACGTATTGTCCTTCAGAGCCCACCGCCCAAGCTAGCAGCTCAGCGACCTGCTGGCCTCTGGGAGACATCTCCCTTCAGTTTTTCTCCTGCCTCAAAATGTTTCTTCCCAATCTCCTTCTTTCCTGCCCTCCTTTTAAGTAGACATTCTCCAAAGTTCTGTGATTCATCAGCTTCCCTGTCACAGGCCCCCCACTGGTCAGTTCATCCAGTGCCACAGACTTAGCCAGTACTCCCATGTCCCCATGTGTCCTCTGCTCCCATCCTGTCAGCCTCCTGCACTCCTCGTGCCTCATGGTCCTCCCTGCCCCCTCTGCCTGGAATGTGCTTCCCCCAGTAGACCCATGGCTTGGTCCCTCACCATCTTCAGATGTCTCAAGCCACCACTGTGGCGGGACCATTCTGAGATAGACCTTGTTGTATTTAGCCTCCCCTGTCTGGAAGGTAAACTCTGAGGCCAGAGATTTTTCCCTTAACCCCCAGAGCCTAGAACAGAACTTGGTTCATAGAAAGTGCTCCTGTCAGTACTTGAGACTGAATGAGTGAATGACCACTGGCATGGGAGTGTGACAGTGCAGGGGAAGGGCGCTCCTGTGGCTGTCAGGAGCTCTGCCCCAGCCAGCTAAGTGGCCTGTGCCAAGCACCTTACCTGAATGGGCCTGTTTCCTGTTCTGAAATGAGGATCACACACCAGATGGGCCCGGAGGCCCTTGAAGAGCTAACACATGATCTCACCTTGAGGTAGACTTAGACTCTGGATGTGCAGAGCAGCCATTCTGGAAATGAGGTGATGTCCTGTAAGCCTTTCTTTATGTGACTTCTCACAACCTGATGTTTATATTCTTCTATATAAGTGCTGTCTCTGGTTAAATGTCTCCTTAAAAAAAAAAAAAGTAGTTGAAGTGAGCAAAACCCTTAGCTTCTACATGAAGCATTTAAGAACAAGCACGTTTTGGTGTACTTATGTGTTTATCTATTTTTTTTTTATTTATTCACCAATTTTTAAAAGAATTTTCTATTACTGTGTATACTTAGCACATATTACTGTGTATACTTATGCCTCTTTTTGTCAAGTAAAAAACCAATCACCATTCTTTTCTGTATTTTCAGATATTACATGCTGCAGAGACTAGCTGAAGATAGAACAGACTCCCTGTGACATCTGCCTCCCGTCCATAAAATACTCATTCCTCTTTCAAGTAAGTACGTTGCTTTATTTTGACCCATTCTGAGCAGAAGGTATTGATTCTCTCTGAAAACCTGTGCCATTATTACATTAAGACAAAGAGGCTGAGAGGCTGAGGTTTCAGATATTTTGCTGTCCGGCAAAAAAAAAAGTCCCTGTCTTCGAGGTCTCTGCCAGGACTGAAATAACAGTTACCATGATTTATTTGTGCTTTTGCAAGGGTTTCCGTGATAGGCCTTTCACATATTTGCTTAGTAGTTGTGGTTTTTTCAAAGGCTGTGTTGTATTTACCAGTCATCACTGATCAGGGATTTGAAGGCAATATTAAAAAGTGAACATCTTTGCACTTTAATGAGAAGTACACTGTCCGTGTTTGGGGAATGAAATGGTGTTATCTGACACGCCAAATGGTATAGGGCCAGCAACGAGCGCCCTGCGAGTTTTGGGGAGAGAGAGTTTTGCAGGATGGCCTCCTAAAGGAGGCCATGTCAAGAGAGCAGAACCTAAATGCCAGCCAAGGGACAGACGGGGAATAGGGGGCACGTGTTGCCAGACAGCCAAGCAGCCTTGGGAATGTGCGTGCTCTGTGGAAGGTCCTTCTGGGGACTTTGCCCCACGTCCGTAATACGCCAGGACTCCTTCCTGTCTCCAGAGCTGATGGAGAACGCAGAGACCTTCTAGAACCAGACACATCTTCCCATGAAGGAGCCAAGGAAGTGGATGAACAGTGGTCAAGGTCCAGATTGTTTCTCCCTTTTCCAGAGAGGTTGAGAGTTCAGTATCACCAAATGAGGACATTGGGGATGTTTAGGAAGTTGGAGACAGCTCTCCCAATGGACTGATGTCTGCAGTGACTTAAGGAGTGGTAAAGAGCAGCTCTCATGAGAACACAGTCTTAACCTCAGCATCATATTCCCAAGTGACCACATGCTTTGATTTGATTAATAGCCTTCCTCAAGCCCCCTTTACGGCATCCCTATGTAATGGGCCATTGCCTATAGAGTATGTAATGCATTATGTAATTTATTATTATTGTGTTATGCCTGACCTTGTTGGGTAGATGTTACCACTCTCCAGGAACCTCAGAATCCAATTTAGATTAACAGGTAAGAACCAGCCTGGACCAGGTAGATTCCTGCAATCCATGGAAAGAGAGGCATTACAGAAAAAGCCAACAGTGCCCCTCAGTGATATACCCTCTACTCATCACCATAAGACCTTATCTTCTGATCCCAGATTTCCAAAGTTCTGAAATGAAAGCTGTGGGCGCCTGTTGGCTGGAGGGAGCTCCTCATCTCCCATCTCAGGTCTGAGATTGCAGAGCTGCCCCTTAGCACAGGTGGATTTAATGGAGAATGCCTCCAGCAGGGCCTGTGTTCTCCACTCTGCCTATTCTAGGATCCCACCCATCCCCATCTGCCCACAAGTGAGGAGTTTTCTGTGACATGTGCTAAAATCAGGAGAAGTCCCCAGCAAATGAGCCTGTTGGTCCCCCTTAAGATTCCCAGCACCCCTGCTCTCCCACACACAGCCATGTGTGATGGTCACATTCACCAGTGTTCACCGGGCTGGCTTCTGATGGCAGGTGAATTGGCAACCCTGATGGCCAAAAAAGAGTAGAGGGGTTGGGTAGACATGAATATAACCTCAGCTCCACTGTTTACCAACCTGAAAGTGGACTTTACTTCTCTGAGCCTCAGTTTCCCACATGCCAAATAAGAATACCAGCAAGCTAGCAGAGACATGCAGAAGGCTGGGGGCATATAGAAGTGCCTGGTACAGCGTAGGCACATGAGAGGTGGAGGACCCTTCTTTCCCCCTCCCAGACAAATTCTGGAGAAAACAGTCAGTTACCTTCACAGGCATAACCATCTGGAGTTTGTCAATATTTGTCAATATTCTTATTTAGCTAGGTCCTGTACTGGGGAGATTAGAAAGGATTCAGCCACGTGACTCAGTAGTGCAATGTCACCTGGGTTGGAGACACTAATTCTTGACCTTGTATCTAATTCTCAGATAAAGTCAGGTCACTGTGTGCAAGTTGATTTCAGTTGTTTTTATATCACTTTTCCCATAAATAAGATGGAAGCATTTATTTAAAAAGTGATGTCAAGATCGCTGTGAAAAGTGTAGTTTTTGTCTTACTATCCAAATGTTTTCAGCTGCTTTTGGCGATTTTTGCATTTAAAGTTCATTAAAGCTTTCTTCTTTTCCAAGCTCTTACATTACAGATAGATAAGCAGCCTTAAGAAGGCATATGTACTAATCTTGTCATTAATGTTTTTCACTACTTCTCAGTATGGGCATTTAAGTTTATTTTGTTTTTAGAGTACAGAATGTGTCTTTTAAAACATGGTTCGTTGTTTGAGGAAACTAAGAAAGGCATAAGATGACCTTGTAAGGTTCTTTTGGTTAAACTTTAGAGTTTTTTCAACCTAGAATATGAAACCTCCTATATGCCGTATATGTGAGTCTTTTTTTTTCCCTAAGGTTTTATTTATTTGATAGAGAGCACATAAGCAGGGGGTGGGGAGCGGCAGGCAGAGGGAGAGGGAGAAGTAGGCTCCCTGCTGAGCAGGGACCCTGATGCGGGGCTCCATCTGAGGACCCTGAGATCATAACTGAGCCAAAGGCAGACGCTTAACTGACTGAGCCACCCAGGCGCCCAGTGAGTCATTTTTAAAAAAGAATACACAAACACTGATTTCTATGCATTATCCATGTGATTGCAGTTTCAAGGAATAAGTTACAATGTTCGTCTTTGTTTTTAGTGTCTTGTTATCTGAGTCAAACTCAAGTCACTGATAAAGTCAGCTTCTCCTGGAAAGTTCCTTTTTCAAAACTTCTCTGGGACAGATTTTTTATTCTTTTATAGTGTAAGTGCTAGGTACTTAAGAAGTTGCTGGGAGCAGAAACAACCTTTGCATGCCTTTTTTTGTGGGTTAAATGGTCCCGACCAAAATATACAAGCTAGTTTTCCCCAAATACCTTTTTTTCCATTTCTGCGTTTCCCAGAGCTGGTCCTCCGTAACGAAAGATTTGTTCCTTGTCCATGACTCATCTACCTTTCATGCCCAGCATCTCTGACTTCTGCCATTTCCCAGATCAGCTCTTTGCCAAGCAAATATGACTCAGAGCTCAGGCTCCATGGGTAGAGTCAGGTGTGGCTCCTCCGAAGCCAGCTCAGCTGACCTTGAGCAAGGTCTCCCCAGGAGCCAGAGAAGCCCAACCACAGTAATGAGAGCCGCGGTGCAGCCCAATGGAGCCAGGTTTCCACCTTGCTATCTGCTTTCTAAAAAAGAGGAAGAGGAGGGGCATTCTCTGGCAAAAGTAGTTGGGATTTTACTTGTTTTATTCTCCTTCTTCACAAAAATCATTCAGGCTTCTGTAAGGATAAATGTAGGGATATTCTCTCCTCTAAAACAAAATACTCCTCTCCTCAGAAAGTATCGTTCTGTTTTTGAGGATTCAATGCATGTTTATCGTGAAGTTTAAGAGGCCACTACGGATTGCAATTTAAATTGTTAAATTGCCAATTAAGTTATTTGTCATATTTAAAATTCTATTTATTAATCAAATGAAAAAAATTCCATAAGTTACTGTGTATGTCTAGTTTTTTGTTGTTGTTAATTATTAATGGCTCTTACAGTATAGATCAGTTCATTGTCAATGTAGTCATTGCTTTTCTACAAAGAGTGGCAGAATAGTTAAGCCCATAGTCTGTGGAAAGCTTGCTTTGGGACCGCTGTGCTACAGGCATCATATGCCTCATCTGTAGTCCGCACGCTTGCCCTGCAGAGAAGCTATTAGAATTTTCATTGCGTGGATGAGGATAAGAATTGAAGAGGCTCGATCTGATAACAAAGGGCAACCAGGTGACAAGACGCACTGGGTATAAAACCCAAGTCTACCCCGAGCTCTTCTTTCAGCCCTTTACCAGACTTTTCATACCAGTTGATTTCTTTATCGTGATGGGGTCATGAATGGAATGGGAAAGATAGTTGAGGGTGATTGGACAATGGGAAAGTAGAATGGGAAAGTCACAAGAAAACATGGATGTCTGGTGGACTATCAGATCAACTCTTTGGGAACCATGGCAGTCTTCAATTAACTAGAGAAGGGATGAGACCCCAAAGGTCAGATAATGAGAGAAAAGAACCGTAAGAGCACACTCATTAGAGAGAGAAGGATACCTACAAAGTAATAGCAGCTGTGATGGGTGAAAAGCGAGACTGTCAAGACCTTACTCTCTCTTCTCCAATGTGTTGAGTGTCTGCTCTGTCATTAGGTGTGAATTGAGAAAGCGTTCGTGCATCCCGACTACTCAGAGAAGTTCAGAGAGATGGAGGCCCATCAGGACCGTGTGACTAGTGGGCATTAGAGTATCATCTCCACACTGGTCTCTCTCTTCCATGGCCTGGTGCTGTGGTCTGAATGTGTCCCCCACCCCATTCATATGTTGAAACCCTAATGCCCATTGTGATGGTGTTAGTTCATGAGACCTTTGGGAGGTACTTAGGTTATGGAGCTCCTGGGATGGGATAGTACCTTGGTAAGAGAGGCTCCGGAGAGATCCTTGCCATGTAAAGACACCGTAAGAAGCCTGCAACCCAGAAGAGGGCTTTTATCAGAACCAATCATGCTGGCACCTTGATCTTGGACTTCTAGCCTCCAGAACTGTGAGAAAGAAATGTTTATTATCTATAAGCCACCCAGTCTGTGGCATTTTGGTATAACAGCCTTAATAGACTGAGACACCTGAGATGAAGTTGATCTCTGTGCATGGCCATTGGGTAGTGCTTGGACATACTTACTTTTTAGCTTCACAAAACCGTGGTCTGGCATTGTCTTGAAATTTACCTCTTGCTCTTGCTTTAGTCTCATGGGGTCTAACTCTCTAAAGGGCACATTTAAAGTAGAGCTCAGCTCAACATCATCCTCAAAGAGATCTAGTTTTTGCCATGACAGTCAACGGAAGGAGCTTCCTCTGGAAGGAAGCCCCATTGAGGGACTGCTGGCTCTTTACCATGCGTACCCAGGCAGGCCTCAAGCCCTGCTGGCTTGTCTTCATGGCTCACACGTTGGCGTCACCATCTCTTCAACACCAGACAGCTCCAGGACTGACTGAGCCTTATAGCAGTCAGCCTGCCTCTGGTCTCTGCTCTCAGTCCATTTAGCAAGCAGAAAATTCTTTTAGAAACACTCTGTTCATCTTGTCACCTCCTTGCTCACAAACCCTGTTTTCTCTGAGTCCAGAGCCCTGCAGTTGAAGCCACCTCTCAGCTGACCTCCCCACACTCATCCAAAGTCAGTCTCCATTACCATTCTCGTGTTCCTGACACACCTGGCTCATCGGAGTGTGTGTGCTGCTTCTTGCCCCGAACTTCTTACCAGTTCCTCATTCTCAGAGTCCAGGAGTTCCTTTGAGGCTCATTTCAAAAGATACTTTTTCCTTTATTTAAAAAAGAAAGAAAGAAACTTTTTTGAGCAAAATCCAGGAATCTCTACCATTCATTCATTCATTCAACAAATTCATTCAAGCCATTTCTTCACAATTTAGTATATGCCCATGTACCTTTATAGGTAGTCTTGAAATTATCCTTTGCTTTAAGCATTTATATGATTCTCAAATTATAAGTTTATTTAAAAATTGTATCTTATGGTAAAGGACACAGACTCCCAGCGGTGGTATAGGAGTCCCAGGGGGCATCCCTCTGGTGCCTGCCCTCAGGGAGCATGAGCGGGGCTGAAATCTTAAAAATGACTTTCATATGCTCCGCAGTTGTTGGGACAGTTCTACCGACTCATTAACTTCCTGAAGAGGCGTGAAGTTCTTTACCAGTGCGACATGCCCTTCATGAAAGTAACGATTTCGTTCAACAGCACAGATTGGAAAACTGTTGTCAGTTCCCAACGTCTCCAGAGTAGAGTGACATCTAAGTAGACTTAGAGAAAACACAGTCGAGAGGAAAACACAGCATCTCCTCTGGAAGGACCCCTGGAAGGAAAACAGACCCACCGACAGTAAGAAACACGAGTAGAAACTTGGTCACAATCCCACCCGTATGCAAGGCCAAGTTCAGGTTTCCTCTGCTGTGTGAAGACCTTGCTTTCTCCTAAATCGTCATTTGTTCAGAATTGGCATTGCCAGTACTCCTAGTCCCTTATGATGGTGAGTGCGTGTCCTGGGCTTTCTGCAGTCCCTGAGTAAATACAGCGTACTTACCATTGTCTGGTTTCTGTTACAGTTAAGTTCCCGCTGCCTCTCGCTAGCACATTATACGCAATTGGAGGGTACGGATAATGTGTGTACTCTGTGTCTTTAGAATCCAGCACAGAATCCAGCAAACTATAAAGGATTAAGAGCAGTCTATGGATTTTAATAGAACTGTAGGGCTTTCTCTACATGTAAAGAGGAAAGTCACTGTAGGTTTCTCATCTGCCTTTTTACAAACTCTGATGGCAGCCTTTGCAGATACAAGATACGGTAGCACCAGGGGTCAACAGGACCAGTGGCATCATGTCACTGAAAGAGAAAGACACCGTCTACTCGTGGAAAAAGAAAGGGGAAAATGAAGTCAGAACAAAGGGAGAAAAAAAAGGAAAATTTGAATTATTTGTGGTGGGTTATAGTTGAACATTTGGGTATAGAATTAGAAGAACTTGAACTCCAACTTTAAACTAGTCAAAGTAGGGAGTAATCAAGGCATAATTAGCTTTATCAAAAAGCTCCTTAAGTTTGGACTCCTCAACTGCATTTAAATATGGTTCTGTTCACAAAATTTAGTTTTGATACGAGTCTGTTCTTTAGCTCGAATTCAGTGTTCCCTAGGGACTCACAGATTCAACATTCAGAAAATCAATTGTTTATGCTTGACCTCAAGTTCAGTAATTGCCTTAATTTGCAATTTGGGGGAGGTCCCACCTCAAAAGGCATACATCAGCACTGATGAAAAATAAGGGGTTAGCTTAGCTATGCCCACTGTTCACACTCACCCGAGCTTCGCGTTCTGTGTGTTAACCCATTCATCTCCTCCATATATATATATATATACAGAACAGAAGCTCTGGTTCCATACAAGAAGAGTATGGCTAATTCATGGGTAGCTCAGATCCATGACATGAAAGATTCCAATACTACATCTTTGGTCTCTGTTCATAGATCATAACAATCTATGAATGCCAAGGGTCTATCCTCTGTGTCCTCTGAAGCCTCCAGGTGTGTTTCTGGGAGGTGTGCTTGTGAGCAAGACCTTGCCGGCTGGCATTCTTCTCATAGAGTGGGGATACAAAGGAGAGAGTGCAATGTATCGATGGGGTACTCTCTCCGCTTAAGAGACTAACACACGGTTTTCAAGCATCATTTTAATGGCAGTTGGCCTATGAATAGTGTCAGTTTCAGAGTTTAAGTGGTTTGATAAGAGTCTCATGCTTGCCTTCCATCCAGTTGGCAGTGGACTTGGAATCTCATTTTTTTAAAAACATGACTTTTCACAGAAAAGCTTAACACCTTTCATACCCTACTGCTCTCCATCTCCCAGGTAGAGAGTGGGCTGCGGAGCTATTCTCTTCACCTGTTAATGTGGATTATGTTCCAAAGAGGTTCCACTGAAATGCCAATGGAGTTTTTATACGTCATTGCGGGAATCATGGTAAATATCCCCACCCAGGAGTGTTCGATCCTAAGCATAGGGCAAGGTGCTAGCTCCTACCCTGTGTTCCCCAGACCCCCTTCTGCACTCCATCTTGCAGGGGATGTCAGCGTGGTCATCCCTGGCCAGATAAAGTCAGGATCGATACGTGACTGTCTTCCCTAGTCCCACTGCCTTTTCCGCCTCTGCCTCAGGCTCTGTCTCTCTGCTCCGAACCTGGAAGCAGACAGCAAAAATAAGGGGGGAAGGGGGGCTTCATTTTCTTTTATCCTCTGAGAGTTTCATTTGTAGTTCATTTCATGCTGTACTTTTAAGAAAGAAAAAAAGAGGGGCGCCTGGGTGGCTCAGTGGGTTAAAGCCTCTGCCTTCGGCTCAGGGCATGATCTCAGGGTCCTGGGATCGAGCCCCGCATCGGGCTCTCTGCTCAGCGGGGAGCCTGCTTCCCCCCCCCCCGCC